>OX155951.1:10270905-10727649 GCA_944548615.1 Micropterix aruncella
GCGCGGGTTGCGGGGGTAGGTGGAAGGAATTTTGATTCCGCCGCGCTTCACTTTCAGCCCTATATCTCTCGAACTATAGGTATTAGGGCAAGTGAGATATAATTTTCAGATAATTCGATGATAACCAATTCATTTCTAAAGGAAAAAATACCTATCCATAGAAAACATTAAGAAATATATGGTAATATCAAAAATCATACAGCTATTTTTTTTACATAATCGAAGTCTACTTATTAACCATAGAAAATATCGATATACAAAAAATATATTTTGAAAGCCACACCTACCTGAATTACAGAAATATTTTCTGTCTTAGTGAAAAGTAAATGAAAAAATATATAATTCATCGCATGACAGAGCGGCGTATTTACGTTACGTTACCAGTCAAATAGGAACAAAGTTCGACGTTCGACGAAAATAGCTGTTAATGTTTTAAAACTTGGCACAGATGTTCTTCGGGCGCAAAATGCCCATTTGGGCCCGAAGGACATCGCCCGGGGTAAACTGACCCACCTGCCGTTGCAAGAGTCCTTACCAGGTTCGAATTTCTACGTGGAGGCTACCGGATGGGAGCTCACCGTGAGCTGGGCCGATCCTAATAGCGAGCGGGTCTTAGTGGCCCAACTGCACGAGCACCATTAGCAGTCAATTGAACGTACTCACACTATACAAGAAACACTATATACAACAAGTTCTTTAATGGCGAATGCACTCTCCCGATTCTCGGGCTCTGCTTGACTCTCAACCGCCACCGCAATGTCTCGCGCCCGCGCACCCTTGCTTCAATCATCATCCACCTCTACTGCGCTACAGCCTGCGTTGCGCTCCTGCAATCTGATTTATCATCACTAACTGCCAACTGCTACCAAGGATCATACCCAGTGGCGTAACTAAAAAAAATGGGCCCCGGTGCAAAATTGAACAAAGGGCCCCTCCCTTACATACTTACAGTAATTAGCAGAGCAGGTTGAACTATTTCAGTATGTGTTCACTGGAAGACCGCCGCACAGCGACTGATATGACATTATTGCATAAAATAATTCATAACAAAATTGATAACCCTCATTTGGTAAAGAAACTGTCGTTGTTGGTTCCGCCACGAAGGGTTCGCTCTCCTCGTACGTTCGAAATCCCTCGTGTTAACACTAGCTACGCCTAAAACTCTGTTATGCACCGCTTGATGACCACATACAATAGTCGATTCGAAGATATCGACATTTTTTACTTGAATCAACCTAAATTCAGCGAGGCTGTCCTTAGCTCACTAGGCGTCTAGGAAGTGATTACATAGTGAGTGTACAAAGTGAGGTTATATGTGTTTATATCTAATATATAAAAAATAATTATTATTCCATATAACTTAGTAGATTGTCATAAATTTTAATTTAGTTTATAATTTTATTGATGTTTTTAAATTTAACTTTAAATTTTAAATTTTACTCAAGTATTAGATAAGACTTGCCCTCTCGTCTCAAAAGAATTCATCGATGTTAGTACCACCTCAACACAGGTTCATACCTAGTGAGGTGGTAAACCGTTATGTCAAAAGATGAATTTCCTTTCTAAGCTAGGTATAATATATACACTTATTATAAACTGTTTTTTTTGTTAGAATAAGGATTTTCTTTGTAATTTGTAACTTGAATTATGGAAATAAATAAAAATAAATAAATAAATAAATAAATAAACAAATTGTTTCAAAACACTCAGAGCGAAAATGAGAATAGCAAAGAGTATAATTTGAATACCTATATCCTATCCTACATATATCCCATCCCTCTCCTTTCCTATCCTTGAAATAGTTAAATTGTAATTGTAATTTAATTTAATTTAGTGCAATGCAACTTTTGATTTACCGTATAAGAAAATAATGTAGGAAACAATTAATCGGCCAGCGAAACACTGTATTAGAATAATTAGTAATAATTAATGAAGCACTGTATGCTTCATTAATTATTACTTTACTGACTGACATAATTGTAATTAATTTAGGGCCAAAATACAAAAATGTAGCTAAGTGCTGCCCTACAGAATTAGGCAGTCAATATAATCATAATAAAAATAATTAAACGCTTTATTTGCTTAAACAAAAAGGCGAACTTATTGCCTAAAAGCAATATCTTACAGCTAACCTTATATAATGAAATTATAATTAAAAAATAGTCACCGCTTACATTGTAGGAGTAATCGCGCCTGAAAGTTTTCGAAGCCAGTTTAAAGCCTCAGTGTCCAACGCAATGAGCAATTTTTTTGAGTCCAAATTTCAATTGATTTCTTATCGAGAGATTCACTTAGAAACTTTATTAATTATTGCTTATATTTTTCAAAAATCTCATAAAAATAAAATTCTTCAGATATGGTCGCCTTAATTACTAGGTAACACCAGGGATATCATGTCGTCTTAATTATCATGTCGGTATCATGTCGCCTTAATTACTAGGTAACAAGAGGGAATTTATGAAAAAACGATATTGTTAGTATTTATTTACAAAATCGACTAAAAAGATGCGGCGCAGTGTTTTGCGCGCGAAGGCTAGCTTTCGACCGGTTAGGTATGTTTGAGATTTATGTACCCCACTATGCCCCACTAAACCCCACTACCCCAATCCTCCCTATTTTATAATATATTCGTATGTCAGGTACACATATACTTTTACTGGATTAGGGTACATCTTTTAAGCTACCTATCTAAACATGTGTGGATAACATATGTAGGTTGTATGGCACTCGAATGCAGTGGACGGTCGCCTCGGCGCCGGCGCCGGTTAGCTTAACTCCATGACAAAAGGCGGTGATGGAAACGAGCTTTGCCGTTTCTAAACTGGCCCGGCCATCGTACTAATGGCTCCCGCGCGGTCCGAGCCGCTCGCCGCTCGCCGCTGGACGGCCGTGAATTTTTGATCGCAGCGCTGTTTGCGCCCAGCTCCACGGACTAATCTAAATTAATGTGACGTTACGGGGACGTATTGTTCCCGTTTGAAGGCTCCGCTCTCGCCCCCTCATACCACCCCCCCCCTCCACCGCCGCACATCTGAATCTCCTGTCTGAACAATGAAATCAACTAACCGTATTTCGCGTAGTGTGCTTAGCGCCGCACTGCAAATGCTGGATGAGAAGCCCATCCTACGCCATACACGCGCATGGCCGTCATACCGATCGTCATTATACTTTAGAATTTCTTTGACTTGTCATAGTCATCAGGAGTCGCTGTCCAGGGCTCGCCGCCAAAAGACACAGTTTACTGGGACGAGCCTTTCTCGAACCCAGCGATCTGCGCAACTTGAATGTCAGTGACCTACTTGGACTGGTAAGAAGTACCGGGCTACTAGCTGACCACTGACCTAACCACACAGTGGGTAGTTTCAAAAGACCTTACAGATCTAGGTGACATCAAGGGCTGGAAACAAGCCCCCCACTCTATCTACTACTACTACTAATAGTCATCAGGACGGCCGTGAAGCCACTGGTAAAGTTATTTTAAAATTTATTTATTTGTTTAATTTATTCCGTGTTTTACATAATTTTCGTATACTTACACATACATACAGATGTTTTAAAGAGTGCGGCTTCGAGGGGATTTTACCACTTCACTAGGCAGAGCCTGTATTGACACAGTCCGGTGGCATAGTCGCCTGATCTTGCATTGTAGGGTCCCGGGTTCGATTCCCGGCTGGGTCGCCATTTTCCGTTGGGATCTAATTAACGAAATTGTATTTTCAATTCTGACGATCGAATGCAATAACAAGACACACACTTACACACATGCCACAAGCAGACATACATATAACTCGTCATATTAAGGTTGGTTGTAAGAGATTGTCATATGACAATAAACCCGCTACCCGCCGAAAAGCCGTGCCGTTAGAACTTCCGCAAGAACAGTCCATTTCCATCATTACAGAAAAGTGTTTTTTATAGCTGTGTCCTGATGGCTGATAGCTGTGGCAATGAAGTGACATGCCGATAATATTTAAGCGTCACCGGGTTGTCAGTTTGTTGATGTTTTAAAAATAAATATTTTTTATACATTTTTATTTACGTTACACTTTACGGTAACGGCCCACCTTAATGTATAACTACAAATATCTTACAGGCGGCCGGCTTTTATAACATCACGTGGCAGTACCCAGCGGACTACGCATCTAAGTACTGGCAACGCTCTACGCTGCTTAATTTCGGTGATCTGACGAGAGTTTAACGCTGAGAGACCAGTGTTTAACGCTGCTACGGACGTTACTGATTTATAAAATTCTGATGTATAAAAGTCTCATTCTGATTTATAAAATATAGTATATTTTTCTACCTATGGTCTTTATAAACAACTACTTATACCTTGCGATTTTCCGATTTTTTAAGAGTATTAATAGTTGTAGAGTGGCAGGGGATTTACTGAAATGCCTGAAAGCCGGTCGCAGCTGATCGCATCAAACATTTTATCATCTAAACAACCTGTTAGCATCAAAGCGGACATCCATTAGTGCAGGGTAAACCGAAAGTGAGTCGTTGGCGCGTTATTGGGCCGCCGTTGCGAAAGATCCGAAAGTGAATGAGAAGGATACATAAACACTCCGCCCGGCACTCGGCTGTAAACATTAGCGTACTTTAAGAGCGCCGGTTTATACGGGAGAGCTTCGTTCGCTAATGCGATTGAAAGCTCAGCGCTGCCATAGATTAATCAGAGTGCTGCTCGAATTCATAATAGATAAGACACAATTGAGAATTGGGCATTTTAGACGAATTAGAAGTTTTAGAAGTTGGAGTTGACGCGCTACGTCAGATTAGATAATAGCAATAGATAGCACTTTAGGACGGATGTACAACGGCGGCGGTCGAAGACATCGGATTCATAATCGGCATAAATAGCAAAAAGAGCAAGGCAGATATAGTGACCAAATAGCCAAAGCGGCACACGGCTTGCGCGGACTGCGGCATCGCACTGAAACCTAGCCTACGAACGATTATTTCTGTCGCCAGAATCAGATGACCTGGCCCGAGACGTCTCCGCTAGAGATGATGACTTTAGCGGGGGTGCTCATGAGCCGGCAGGCTTCTAAGTCTTCCTTGCGTAGTGAGGCCTGGTTGTGAAGCGGTCGGGCCATGGCGAGTTCATCCAGGCGGCAGCTTTGGATAGAGTCGTGATTGGCGGCTTTTCGTCGAATTCGTCACTGCAACTGCGACTACCTTCAACTCCATAGACGGCAGATGTTGCGGCCTTGCGGGATACCAAACCGCAGAGTAACTCAACGGCAGTAGAATTCGATGTCGCCAGTATAATAGGTCAGGACAAGCACCGCTGATCGATATGACGGCTGTGGGCGTGATGGTTTGCAAATAAATATCCTGTTCGAAACTAGTGTTACCGCGCGGATCGCGGTTCCGGGACCACCCGCGCTACCGCTCTCGTTCTTCCGCCCGTTCGTTTGCTTGTTTAAAACTGAAACTACCCTGTCCTGATGTCATTCCTAAAGACCTTCCGAAATCATTTAAACACCGAGAAGCGAGACGACATATTGCCGAAGCAGGGGTAGACCGAGATGGCAAACGCGAAATGAAGTCGTAAGTCAGTCAGAAAACGACGAGCGTCGCGACAGCAGAACATCACTACCAGTGTGAGAGAAAGAATCTAATATACGAGCCATGACCAAAGAAGTAATAGTAGTATTTTTTTCAAACTCGAAAAGGATATTTATAATACTGAAAATTTTCAAAATTCATATAATTACATCAAGTGAGGTTCTCACTTTGTGAGGCGAAAACAGTCTCCCAGCTTCCTTTGGCCCCATTGTTTGACGGCACTCTGGACCTCATCGTCGGTCGAAAATCTTTCTCGACATATTAACGACTTCAGAGAGTGAAAACATGAAAACCGTACCTTTTTTTCTTCAAAAAAACCTAAAAACGAATCGTTTCTCTGATTTTGTTCACCATCTCACCAGTCGTATAGTCGTACATCTGAACAGTCTTCTTCCGGCGTTAAACTCACAACACTATTCAGGTTTATGATAACATCCCCATAAACAGTTTTTATTTCGTTAAAAATCTGGAACGGCACGTTCACCCTAGCGAGTAGAAACAGGATTAAGCTCCTCAACAAGCAGATGGCGGGATTTGGAATCGAGACATTTATTTCAACAAGGCACTACAATAAAGTTTTCAACTGACTGAGGCAAACGAGCGCGCATTCTACTACCAACCCATTGACATTGAACGCAGTATTGCTACCTTTGCTGAAAAAAATCCTCTTGATCGTCAGAAGCTCAGTACTGTTACTTTCTGGACATGCGTCGTACTCATTTCTGTATTAAAATAGTCATTATTTTCATCGAAATCACATTTAGCGAACCGTGCTTTCATTGCGTTTACATTGTATATTTTCGTCAATAAACGAGGTTTTTTCATTCCTTGACGCGATTTTCACTTCACACACATACACGAAGTCACGAAAAAATAATAAATTATAGATTCTTATTGTATTGAAATATTATTATTGTGTTATCAACAAACAAGGTCTGCTAGCATATGGAGAAGCAGTCGACTATATGTATAAGACTCGTGGTAAAAGTAATATGTACTTCGTAGACCGTTTTTTCACTCTTCATTTTTTTTTCATCACGAAACAAATTCAAATTTCTCTATTAATCTATAATAACATATATTTTTAAATTCAAAGCTATCCTAACTAGGCCTCGCCTGTACTAAGGTAGGCTTAATATAAAAGAAGGTAGATTTGTTGAACAGTCGAGGAGCAATTTACGAAAAGGGTTTTTGCGCAAAACTTGTTCTCTTTTTTTGGATTAAGTGCTGTCTGGTTGTTGTTACTCGTGTTCCTTTATGGTATGTAGAGTAGGACTACCTTAGCGTATATTTGACGAACGTCAAGGACTTTAGATTCCTTGTACAAGCTCTCAGAAGAATACCGGAAGGGTTTTTTGTGTATTACTCTTAATAGCGACATTTGGGCCTTAATTAGAGGATCAAGTGCTTGCAGCTAGGCTCCACCCCAAGCTATGATTCCATATGCTAGTAAGTTATGGGCCAGTGTGAAATATATCGTTCGTACTAAATCTTTGGATACGGCATTTCTTATTAGCTGGAATGTATGTACAAGTTTTCTCAATTTTGTTGCATTGCACCTGATATGATCTTCCCACTTCAGGTCCAGAGTTAATCCTAGTTACTTTACTGTATCTACTCTTTCCACCTCCGTACAAGTACAAGGCTGTGTCGCATTCTTGCCGTCAACCACAGTGTTGCATGTGTGGATTTTTAGTTTGCGCAGGATTTGTTTGTAGTAAGTTTTCTTCATTTGAAAGGTCATATATTTAGTTTTAGAGTCATCAAGAGTCAGTAGATTATAATTTAGCCATACAAAGTATGCCGACACAATGAAGTAATGCTATCTTTATTGAAAAAAAATCTTTGATCGTCAGAGGCTCAGTACTCTTAGTTTCTGGATATGCCTCGTACTCATTTATTCATGAAAAATAGTCATCATTTTCATCGTAATCACATTTAGTGAACCGTGCTTTAACTACGCTTACATTGTATAATTTGCCAATGGATGAGAAGGTTTTCCATCCCTTTTTTCCACTTTTCATAGATCGACGAAGAGTCGCGAAAAAAGCATAAATTATGGATTCATAATTTATTGAAATAATATTATTGTTTGGTCAACAAACAAGGCCTGCTAGTAGATTGATAGCAGTAGACTATCTTATACGACTAGTGGAAAAATATTCATATATGCTTCGTAGACCGCTTTTCCAGTCTTCATTATTTCTCCATCACGAATCCGACTAGTTTGCGTGCTGTACCGCGGCACTGCGGTCGGTTTGCGGTCCGGCTCAAAGAAGCTGCACCGGCTGAGCGGCGTCTTTTGACTCGAGCGAGATAAACTGACGTCTCACTCCAGATGGGGGTTCGCAATGGCCACAATGAGAGGATTACTTACGTAAATATGAACAGTTACGCATCACCGACGCCATAATTGCGCGCGCACACAAAACGACCGTCTCGCACACCGACGAGAAGAAAAGCCGGCGGCTTGAATGGACGGACAGAGGTCAGTGCCGCTGCACGAACAACGACATATGGCTTTGAAAACGGCAGAAAGTCAATCCAGAGAGTTGCTAAAATCGCAAAAATAAATACATTGCAGTTTACCATGAAACGTCTAACATGCTACTTTTTATTTGACTAATTTATTTGTTTCTTCAAGTATTTAACTCAATATTCAAATAATTAAACCAAAGTTCGTATGAATGCGACGCGACGGCTATCAATACGGAAAAGGGCGGTATCGCATTTGTGTGATATGATCTGCGGTTAAAATATTTAGTTAAAATATACAATTTGTTGTTTTTTCTTTCTGACACAACCGTGCACTCCAATAAGACTTAGGAAGCGAGCTCGACTTATCACAGGAGTGCCTATTATAGCAAGCCGTGCTCGGTTGCACTTTGCTTGGCATATTAGAAAAACAAACATTTACATTTAATTTATGTGCTTAATAATACAAGGGCTCAGACAGATGTATTTAGATAAATTTAGAAGCATATAACGGTAATATTTATATTATAAATTATTTTTTTATTGTACTCTTGCATTTGAATGTGTATGCAGGTAATAAATAAATACATAGTAAAATAAAATATTTGCACTTAAGAAATCAAAATAGCGAGTTTATTACCACAACTCAATATCTTGCAACTAAACTAATCATACTGGGCAGTGGTACATACGCGCGTTGTGGAAATAAATATTTTAAACAAATAAGTTGTTCTGCGTAAAATACAGACTACCTACTACATTTAAAACTAAGAATGCCCGAGAAGACAAAATTAATAGAGGAAGAAGAGAGAAGGGAAGAACTGGCTATTTCTTAGGAAAGTAATACCTTTTAAGGTGCCTCGAATGATTCTAAAGAAGGCGAGTTTCGTATATTTCGTATTTATCTATCTTGAATTAAAAAATCCTTGCAAAACATGAAATTTTCAAAACTAATAACTGACATATACATAACTTCTTAGACTAAACTTCTGGTTTTCAGTGAATGACATTCGTTTAAAGGTGACGAAGATTAATTTTATTCATTTTAATCTTCGCCGATTTTGCTCCTCTAATAAATAATTGATTTTCAACAATCAACCACTATATCCAGTTATGTCAGGCATGTTTTTGGGTTTCGTTGTCGACAGTGACCTATGATGGAATTTACATATCGATGTCCTGGAAAGCACCTGTTACGCACTATTCAGGTTAGTGCCGCTCCTTGGCAGAGTGGCGCGTAGAACATGCTACTATGCGTTTGTGCATGCACTTTCGTCGTACGTAGTTGAATTGTGGGGTCGGCGTTAGACCGCGATCTTAGCTTCATCATGCAAAAACGAATTGGGAGGAACCTTTTCCGCGAGCTAGGGATATTACGGTTCCCGCGATGTACATCATTGAAGTTGCCGTTTACGTGAGAAGTCACCTAGCACACTTTGGCGTAAACGGCGTTTTCCATGATTATCCGACAACATCCCGCGATAAGCTCCGTTCGGTTTCACATTTTCTCAGAAATTTTTGAAAGTTTGATGAACGTCATTGGTCCTAAGATATACATATACAAGCAATTAAAGATTTTATAAAATTAGCTCAATGTGAATGGAGGCGTCTAAAAACATTCCTCGGCGACAATGTTTTCTACAGCGTTGATGTTTTTTTTATGTAAATGTAATTATGATGTAATATTGTTTTAGTATTATGTGTATAAAAAAATGCATGTACGATTACTATGAAAATAAATTATGAAATATTAGATACATATATGTATTGATAAAACTAATTTTGATGAAAGTAGAATATGCAAAGTAGAATACGCAGAAATTTAAATTTTATATAATAATGAAAGCGACCAGGTTCCTGATCTGAATTTTGGTGATTGTATGGCAGACACCGTGTTCTTTGTACAATAAATGTAATATTTCAGTTTAATCCTTAAAATCTTATTAGAATCTTGTGTAAAGTAAATCAGTAGTAATAAGAGAAATATACAAAAAAGTGAGTCTACTGCCAATCGCTTACTGTCTACGAGGTATAAAGTAAGCAGACTTGTGAAAACTGTCGAAGATATTTGGGGTTATTTCCGTAGGTAAAAGTGCGAAAAGCAAGTTTTGCGATATTTTCAATTCGTGATTACGGGTAAACGAGTCGATAGAGGAAAGGTTTGCGAAGAAAATTACACTTTTATATGTCTTAAATCAACAATATAAAATTACACAAACAAGCACAAAGCAAATACGACTAATCATAGGAAATTACGACAAAAGTGTGTTCAATTGATACTTTATTACAGCTTCTAGTCGGGTAATGCCTTAAAATGATATAGAATGGTAACGAAAGGAAGCTGGCAAACATAGAATTCCTAATGGCTACTAATATATTGCATTTTATTGACTTTAAAATGATTGTATTGTAGTTTAATACACCAAATTCTCTTGCGGACATCATTTCATCGACAATATTAAGTAACACGTCTAACAACATTTTCACGCGTCTTCAAAATATTAATATTTTAACTCAATTTTAATTCATAATTAAAGTTTAAAGTTTTTTTGGAAATTAATTTTATTTTTCGCAGTAAAAAAGAACACTGGCTGGGTATAGTTCACACACTTTGAAATATAATTTACCTATAATACGTGTATTTTATGACTTAAAATGCCTTTAAAAATATAATACAACAATTTTAGGTTATAAAGATTCGAGAAAAAATGGCCGCTTTGCTTATATGGCATCTGCAACTTTAATATAATCTTTATAAAACTATAAGCTGCGTACTTGAGGTCCTAGTGACCACAGTATGACTAAGCTGTATAAGGGTGGGTATTGTAACTATTATACAGCCTTTGGTGGAGTAAGTGTAATGTAGTAGCTTTTGTTTTGTTTGCTCTGTAAAGGTTATTTATTCGACCACTATACAGCTGTTAGTCATAAAATGGTTATAAATTAGTGTGCTTTATAGCGATTATATGTACTAGCCTTATTCGACTAAAAGGCTTTATAAGACAACATTATGTGACCAATTTGGCTTATACGGTAATATAAGCCAAATTGCTTTTAATGACAGCTTTACATAGCTGAGAGTTATTCTGAACGCCTTTACATGACTTTTAATCAGCTTAAAGCTATATTCGGCACTTCTTATATGGCTTTTGTGCTTGTTGGGAATGGTATACAAGTCATACAAATACATACATAAAGTATTCTCTCACTCCCGTGTAAACAATGCGGACCATCCAGGTTGTAAACGAATGTTTCTAATTAGCTTAAATATTTACCGGTGGCAATGTATTATAATTTAATGCAAGTCGAGATCGCAGAGCGTCAACTTACTGAGCAAACAGAGTTGGAGGGCTCTGGCTAGTCGGCTTCGGTTTGAAGTCTCGCATCGGGCTCATTTATTGCAACGCAAACACGACGGTGGTAATGACTCCGCTAAACAATGCGAGTGATTCGACTTGAGATAACATGAACTTCTTAACACCATGCTGTTACGGCCTAATAACCCGAAATCGTGTACGAACGTTGAATTAAAATTTAGAATTATAAAGTGTAATCAATTATGATGCTGCTCACGATAAATCGAACATTGCCCATTTTAGTACAATAGATGTTATTTATTGTAGAATACCCGCCCAAAATGCATAATATCAAACATGATACATTAGAGAATGATGTTTTATTTAGAACAGCATTAAATTTGCAATAGAGACGAATGCAAAGCTACGAGAGGGATGCACACGTGGGAATGAAATCGAGCTAATGAATTCATGACGAGTTGTAAAAGACTGACTAACTAACTAACTGACCGAAATAATGACAGTGACGACATCCTCGACAGTTTTTTATTATTTTTATTTTTGAATATTTTATTACTTCTTGGCTATCGATTGAATAATGTGATTATTTATTATTTTTAGATTATTGATTTTATTTTAATTAGTATAGGACAACTAACTTTATACATGGTTTTTAAGTATAGTTAAATATATAGAATTTATAAAATCCTAGTATTATTAAAATACTAAATCGTTCGATGCAGCCTGGTGTGAGGTAAAAAAGTAAAAAACTGAAAGACAGCAGACAGTTTTTTTTTCTATTTTTTCTTATTATATTATTAGGCATTGTTTACTGTATTTAGTGCTAACTTTTATTGCTATTTAGTGCTAATATTTATATATAGGCTAAGATTAAATAGACTGTAAAAATTTTATCGAAATAAATTGTGGAAATATTTTTTTTAATGTGGACCTAAAAAGAGTGATAAAGCAACTGTAGATAGCAATAATAAAATTGCTGAAATTCTTTATTGAAACGCTTCTGGCTGAGTTCGATGAAATGCAATTTTGATTTAGGTCGAAATGTAAAAGCGATTTAGTGATTATAAACAACGTGTAATATATGAGTGCAACAATGAAAATCTTGCAACTTTCTTTGCAAACCACTTGCATTTCATTTTACGTAAAAAACAATTATCTAATGATTAATTACCCAATGATCATCAGGTCAAGACGTACCTATCTACCCAAATAATATTATTATGTTGTCAGACTTATGCAATGTTGTCAATTTGTGACGATGATTTCGACTCGAATTCGACTCCCTTGATTTACGATCGTTGCACTCAGTCCAAGTTTATTTATTTATTTATTTATTTATTTATAACGTACAAGATAAAAAATACAAGGACATGCATACTTTTGTACATGAGGAATAATTAAGAACAAACATTATTATATCGAAAAACATAGCTCTATGCATATAAATATGCTAGCATATCCGAATTAGGCGAAATAGCACAACCAACTAGACCTAGAAGGTATGTGTCTGGCTGTGCTGTGTTATACCAACTGTATTTTTGTAACTCGCGAACTGACGAAGGTGATCAATTTTCAAATATTTTTTAATCTAACAAATGTGTTGTTTACACAAATTAAAGTAAGATTCAAAGTAGAAAAAAAATGTATGCAATTAAGGACTAAAATAAAGTAAACTTTACATTATATTCAATAAATTTAAGTGGAAAATAAGTAATAATATATACAAATATATGAATAAACACTACATTCTAATACATATGTATAAGAAAATGATATGTAATATTGCACAATTTTACAAATACATATTTTTTTAATATTCACCCTACAGTATTAATAAGATCTTTAGTTTTTGAACGCCCAATATCTAGAAGGCAGTTTTTTACTTTACCTTTAAAAGTTACATAATTTTTCACGTTTTCGTAGTTTCACATGGTGAGTTGTAAACTTTCGGGGCGATAAAAAAACATTGTCTTCTGGCAAATGTGCTTTTTACCTTTGGAATTGTGAAAGTCAGTCATTAAATCATCTTCATCGCTGTATAATTATAGGTGGGTAATATCAACATACAAAATTAATCAGGGATTTTTTTGTATGTTGATAACGACTTTTTCAAAATCAACATACGTTGACAGCCTTTTCCCATGCAGAATTAGTCGCAGCAGTTACTTCTTTGATCAATGCGATAATACTTTCGCTCACCGTGGGATGCGTGTTATTTTTCCGTACCATTCTTTTCACGCTTGTTCCGCAGTAGCTCAATAAGATTAAAGTTGTTCATAAAAAAAAAATATTCCCCATACGTGTCTAATATATACGTTTGTTTACTAAAAGCTACTTCGAAAATTGATCGTAAAACTGTGAAGGAATTTCATGAAATTGCTATGTTTGGAATTATTTCATTTTCAATGCCGAAACCTGCAATCTTTTGACATATTGTCATCTTTATAAAAAAACACGATACATTTGGCTGTTGATAACGACTCATTTTTATCTTTTCTCATACATTTGGAATATATTAAAAGTTATATTCGTTAACAAAAAAAATATTGTAAAACTTAACTTTCAACGACAAATATTTTTGCTTTTTGCGACAATTAAAAGTCTTTCATTTTTAGTTTTAAACTAAATATGTCGTGGATGCTTTTTAGAAAAGACCATTTTTGGCAATGAAAATTAAACACTTCCTAAAATCGCCAGTTCATGAAATTAGTTTCGCAGAAAGAAGCTCATTTCTCGAACTTTTTATATTAAACAAAAGTTATCTATAACTTTAATATATTAGAAGCGTACGGTGGATAAAAAAAAAGTGATGAACCATCTTATGATGGTTGAATGACTCTTATCATTGCAAAACCGTAATATTCGGCTCGGCGAATGCTAATTTATCGTTTTTTTCTGTTAACAAATAGTAACTATAACTTTATATTCCAAACGTATGGAAAAAGTATAAGTCGTTATCAACATTTTTGGACTACCATTTTATATTATAATTATTGGACTACCATTTATCGCCAAATTTACCCCCGGACATTTGGCGAAAACTCAACAATTCTAGAACTGACATTGAATGGTGAATTGGCGAAAAATATTTTTTTCGACACATTTATTAAAAAAACACTTGGAAGTCAGAACTGTTCAAAAGTTGTAGGCTGAAAGTGTAATTTTGTACTGAAATGTACGTTGGGTTTAATATGGAAAGGGACTGTACAGATAGTATCGTTTAACTTCACGTTACCCTAATCGCAAGAGTTAGCGATGACACGCCGGACGTACCTATAGGTGACCACGCAGAAAAACATACAAACTTCGTCAGCTCACTACTCTCCGGTCCCTTTGTATGGGCGGAGAAGTAATAGCTCGCCTTTAGCCATTGTGGGTTTACCGTGAAACGCGTATTAAAATGCACTTCCTATGCATATGCACATCAAAAAACCGCAATGTACACGTTCGTTAATGGTAACCGCTAACAATAGATGCTTGTACACCATGAGAAATTAGAAAGTGAAAATAGTACCGAGTAGTTTAGAGAGGTGCTTGAGTACATATTAATTTTATTTAAATTACCATGGAGATTATATGCATAAATAAGATTGGTGGACTAAATAAAAATTAAACAATAATCACGAATGCATTGTATTTTTCGAATAATGAAATAATAACAAAATGAGTTATACAGCAAAACCAAGCCGGAAATTTTAAATTCTTGAACTACCATATTATAGGTTAGAGTGAATTGAAAGGGGAAGCGATCATTCAATGCCAACCGCATGTAGTCAGGGTGATTTGTCTTGCGATTTTTATACTCTATTTCGACGGTTCGAAACAAAACGAATAATATGTGGCCAACTCAGAATACGACAAAACGTGCAGATACGGGAATTGAGACCTTCAAAGAAATGGCTGAATACAAACAAAGACTTACAGTTAGGTAGTTATAATCTCTGAATTCGTCGATTACAAAATGGAGAGAACTAGTCTGGAACTCACCTGAAAAAAAAGAGAAGACATAATGAGATTTTAAAAATAACAAAAAAACTTGCGAGATTTGAAAGAAGCTAAATTAACAATTTCGATTTCTTCAATGTGATAAAAAATATGATTGGGACAATTCCCATATTTTTTTTTGTAATTTTTTAATTTAATTTTATATTTATATTTATTTATTTGTTACAACTTGAGAGTTAGAGAGTTAACAGTGAGATCGTACAGATATAATTTGTAACTATTTATATAAGCAATAGGAAAATGAACACAACCCATACGATCATTCTAGACAAATGCCCAACTAGACCGAACAGCCTGTATCTGGGCATACGAAATATATAGCCTTTGTTTTTGAGTAGCACTGACTAATAGACTACTTTTAATACTAACACTAAGATAATGGCATAAAATAGTACACATATTAATACAAATATATATGATGAAGGGTTAGTTACATTTATATACACATATACACATACAAACATACATACATACATATATAATAACACACACACACATACATCTACATACACACATATTTTAAATTATTGTATGAAGCAATTCTTTTTCAGTCTTTGTACGACCTACTCGTAAAGGTGCCATTTTTTTACTTTTATCTTAAATTGGTGTACATTTTGAACATTTTTTACTGACTCTTCTAAAGTATTAAAAAAAATTAAGGCGATGAAATACAACTGTCTTTAGGCAAAGGTTGTATGTACGTGAGGAATTACATAGTTCGTCCCTTCAGCCATTCTAGCTGGTCTTTGCTGCTGGCTTCGGGAACGTTTCTCTAAAGTCTTGTAAAAATGTATTAGGCATGGTTTCACGAACAACTGACGAATATTCAAAACACTTGCTTCGCTGAACAGCAGGTCAGAGTCATGGCGGGGATGTTTTCTGTAAGTAACCCTCAACAATAATTTCTGGGCTTTAACCAGTGGTTCAAGTATTTGTTTCGTACAGGCCCCCCAAGCAATGACACTGTGCATCCATAAGCTTTGGCAAAGTGCCATGTACACAATTTTTAACGTCGGTTTTGCCAGAATATTACGTTTCTAATTAAAAACCTCTTTAAAAAGTATTTTCTACCATATATAATTAATTTATTCCATTTACATTGGTATACAGGAGTTAATTAAAAATAATAGGTAGGTATATAATATGTAGGTTGTCCAGTGGCAGATTTATGATGCGAAATGCGAATATCTAAAGATGTTGTAAACGGTGCGGGGAAAGGGACATCATTTGAAACAGCGGGAGTGCAGGTCGTCAGTCGCAATGCCGATATGGTCGGGAGAACATCGTGCGATCGCCATCGATGCGTTTTTTAAAAGTGATGATTCTTACGTGAGTGCGCGCCGTGAAGATTCGGTCGTGGTTGCAAAGGTTCCGCAAAACTTCTTCAGCTCTGAATACCCTAAGCCACGGCTAAGAAGAAAATCGCGGACCACCGGAAACATTCAGGAGGTAAAACGAAGTTTGCGTGAAAATTCACGACTCATGTGGAAAAGTGCGACCGCTTTGGCGTTCCCATAAAGTATCGATCATGACATTATAAGAAAAGACTTAAAAATGTCATATCTAAATGATGCAGTTGGTGCAAGAACTTAAAGAAAATTACTTTAATTTACCCGAAAACTTTTGTGAAACAATGTTGGAGATTTCGCACTGAATTTTAGATCAGGCCCTATTTTTTATTACAGAGGACAAGCAATAAATGGTAACAGTGACAATTATATACGCCTGATCTTTTTTATTTATGTTACGTTATGTTATGTTACACACAGTAATAAAACAATATTTAAAGTAGATTTTGTTTTAATCCATATTGAAAACACAGATCTGCCACCGGACACCCTAACACAGACCGAGATATAAAACAGTATTAACAGTATTCATTTTTTGCGGAATATTGAAATATTTAAGACCTAGGTAAGTACAACTTCCTGTAGGTAGTTATTTCTGCTCCAATTAAAGTGAGTGTGAATCTGGCTGTGTAGTTTGACATTTCTGTTATCAAAGAAGTGACAAACCTAGTACCTCTACTAAAAAGATGCCATATAGGTACCATAATTATTCCAAATTCTACAAAATGTGATCTGCAGTTGCTTGTTGGAGGTATGTTAAGTATGGATGGCTCTTATTGCCCATTTCTATAGAATGAAGACATCGTCGATATGGCGCCTTACCCCCACATCAGTATACCGTATCTCAGATGAGATTCTACAAGGGCGTAATAGACCGAGATCAAAGTTTATTTTGTCTGGGTCCGATATAAGGCATTCAATGCAGAGGATAGCTTATCTTTAACGTGGCTGATGCGGTTATGTCAAGTCATCTATCGTCGATATATACCCCCAAAAATTTGACGTTACTGTCACTGTTAATGTCGTAGCTTATGTTAAAATGATATTCTTCGTATTGGTCCTTTAAATGCTAAGAGAATCGATTGTTTCCAGTCATAACAATGCCCAATTTAGCCAAAATAAATCTACGTTGAGTTGCGCTGCTGAGGGCCCTAAAAATAAAATTAAAGCGGCCAAAAATCCGCACGCCGCTCGTGACCCCCGGCACGTGGAGAAGCGGAGAACAAACGGCGGGCTTTGTTCAAGCTAGTTATTGTACTTCTAAACAATTTCCATGTTTCTTTTTGCGGCGTTTCCGCCACGTCAGTCGCGCACTCTCGCAAACACACACACTTGGACGCCCGTTCTTTCCCACATACACACTCGCACGTTCTTTCTCTTGCATGAGTGCATGTGTGTATTGCGGAAGTTTCCAAACATTACAGATAGCGCGGAGAGCCTTTTTAGCATGCGTAATTGTTATGCAAATAATAAAACACACTTCCTGCACTCAATTTACAAAACTATACCACGTAGGGCGACCAAGTAATAAATATGCAGCCACTAAATATTAAACATCTATGCTGTATTAAATTACTCCGTCTCCAGATTACTGCTTTCCCTGATTAATTTTGGATACAGCGCCTTTTTTAAAGAAAACTCAGCCATCAATAATACAACTCTAATGAAATATTGACCAGCCATGTTCATCAGGGTTGGAAGGTATTACATTAAGATTACATTTACATTCGAGACTATTTATCGAAGAGATGACTTCAGATCTCAGGTGTGTTCAACAACGCCGCCATTTTGCGAGATATCATCTAAAAAGGGCGAATGTATCCGATTATATTCTGGGAAGAGTGTAGCATTGCGTGCGTCAGATACACAGGAATTCCTGCAAGCCATATTGACAAATCAAAATAAATCATTTATTGTCTTAAAAACTACATAGTTGTATAGACATGGTTGTATTACATTTTCAATTTTGATATATTAAATTCTTCATTCTATTAATAATCCAAAGAAGAATGCTTACTCATATTAATGTATCTAAAGTATGTACATAGGTATTATTGTAGAATTAATTTGAGTCTCACCATTTAGTTTGACAACCTAGTGGACAGCGCATTAATTACTATCCAGAAATTCAAGAACCTATATTTTGACGAACATCTTAATAATTTTAGTCAATGAATTGAAGAAACTTATTGACAAAGCTTTTTAAACAGAAAAGAGAAATTAAAAGTTATTCACCAACAATATAAATATCAATCTTCTTTAAAATTCGCATATAAAAAAAAAAAGGATATCTATACTAATATTATAAAGAAGTAATGTTTGCAAGTTTGTGTGTAGGGGGTAATCTCCAAAACTACTCATCCGATTTCAATCTATTTCGATTTCAATCGATATGAAATCACGATATTTGTAGATCAAGTCGAAGAAAAATGAGCTGGTGAGTTGCTTTATAGGCGTGCGCGGATAAAAGTGTTTGATATATGTGAAAATAATATACGACAAAAACATCGGCCTCAAAAAGATCTATAAAGAAGTCGCCGACTGCATATACCTAACTTTTATATTTAAGCTACAATAACTGCTTTCATGTCTCAAAAATGAGAAAAATAAGTGTGCAGTGTTTGTTGAAGACATTCGCAATAAAATGAGAATCCTTATCATAATAAATTGATCATCATCGCAGGTATTAAATAGGAACAAAATAAGCTATTTACTGTGAGTTTTTAGGTGGTATAGTTTTAGACATATCATGAAATTAGTAACGCGTGCAAGCACCTCGAAATATTTAGCGGGCGGCGGCGGCTGCTGGCCCAGCAAGGTCAGCGTTCAGCGGAAGGCGGCGCGGGTTGCGAGGAACAAGACGCGTACGTCTACGATATAGGTTGCGTGGATGTGAGGGGGAACGTCTTGCATTATATATCTAAAGGTAGCGTCTAAAAATGCAAATAAACGCCACCCTACTTAAATAAACAAATCGATTCGAAACTTTACGCGAAGCGAAGCCGCGGGCAACAGCTAGTATACTATTATATATATCAAATTTAACCTGGTCGCCCTAGCTTGGCAGAGTGTTCATTATCAGGCCGACATGAACTTCCCGCCCGCGCCGAAGAGCGGGGCGGCGATACGTTTTTAAGCCTTGCAAACAAATTATTGCGGAAAGGATAACGCAAAGGTAAACGAATGCAAATCAACAAGATTTCGAAGCGTTTGTTGCGGCCGCCCGACAGATTTGAAACCGCGGCCACACCACAAGTTTAAACTGGTCGCTCCGCACTCCTGCGTAATTAGACGACAAACGCGAGTTTGCATGGCTTAGCAAAAATGGACGTGTTTTTAGTCAGATTTTCAGGCGTGGCCGTATGTACGCACTTTTATATATTTGACAACGTCGTCATTTAGTGGTGAACGATATTGAACGATGACATGGCTACCATTGTAGGCCAGATTTCACTAGCCTCCCGACTGGTTACAGGTTCGAGGTTTTACCGAATATATAGCGGACCACAGCATCCATTGTCCGACTCTTCACCCGGTGTTGGTAGTTTCGAAATCAGTTTTCGTAAGGTTAACAACTACCCCCTCTTTATAGGAAACAAAGCCGTTTTCAGACTCCCCCGGCTATCAGTCGGAATGCACAGTCGATTGGCGGACGCAACACGGTGCGCAACTCGTCCAGGAGCACCCGAAGGGTGATTCCTGGGGGAAACTGGTACGTAGGCCACAGTCCTACGTAGGCTCGCACTGTTGCGTGGAGGCTACCGGATGGGCGTTGACCCGTGAGTTTGGCCGACCATAACATACATGGGTCTTAGTAACTTAACTGCAATAGGGCCCATTGGCGACTGTACCCCGAAAGGTACAGTCGCCAATAAGTCTAAAAAACCAACGACAGCACGAAGCAATTACATCCGGCGTACGAATGTTCTTTGACCCGTGCGCCGCTCTACGAACGTATCATTCGCAACTTGCTAATCGAAACGTGATGAACCGAAGACAAAGAGACATTGATAGCTACGGTCTGCATATTCGGCTTGCAGTTCCTATATCACTGACTCCGCTAACCACCTCCCGCGCTCCCTATCCCCACCCCTTTTCCACAAAGCGGGGTAGCGAAGGATATTCACTCGATACATTGCGACACTGTATTCGTGATTGGATGTGTTGAGTATGATTAGATGATGCATCTCTGCAGTGGTAATAAAATGGAAAAACGTCAGTTATTTCTGTCCAGATTAGAAAAACGGTCAGGTGAAATCAGCCTAATCAGCCTCATAACTTAATCAACCGCAGCAATAATTGTCTCACGTTAGCAAGGGCCAATCGGCGATCCCCAGTAATTCGTTCAGTAAGAAATTAGTAATATTTTACGTGTTTGGAGAGAGAATGTTCCTATTAGTTGTATACCGTTTAAAGGGCTAACACTTGAATTGGGGTTAACGAGAGAGGGTGGGAGAAAAGACCCGTCCGTTCGGCGAGGGCCCAGAATCGGGAGCGGAAGGTGGGAGCAGTTGCAAGGGTTGCCAATCGACGCAAAAATATAGAACAACAAACTTATCTATCAGGTAATTCTAATGGATCTTGTGCAGTTGGGCCACAATGACCCGTCACGTCACGGGTCAGGACCTATCCGGTAGCGTCCAAGTTCGAGTGCGGTAAGGACTCTGTTCCCCCTGCAACTTTCCCCTGGGAATCGATTGTGTCAGCCAATCGATTGTGCACTCCGACTGATAATCGGGGTTGTCTGTAAACAACTTTGTTTCCTATGGAGCGGGGGTGGCTGATTACCTAATGGCAGACGCTCTTAAACTTGAAGAGACGAAATGGACGCCAAGGTCCGCGATAAATTAATTACCGCGAATTACTGCTTGCACTAGGTACAGGTCCGCGCGAGCGACATCGAACGCGCTACCAATCGGGAGGACGGGGGAATCCAGCCATAACTGGAAGCGAGGGTGCTTGGACAGACCGCTGGGTTAACTACTCGGTGCCGGGCGGTAAGGGTTCAACCCTTACTCTCGCGGGCTGGTTGGTGGGTTGTTTCGTCCGCAATTCTCTACGTTCAGGCCAGGTTGAAAGAACCAATATATATCGTTGTATCTTCCTGAGTTTTTGTCCTAAGTCTTCTGCGCTCACTTCACGGGAGATAGAACGATCATATTTCGTTAAAACTCCCTGAGGTGACGGGTTAGCCCGTTGTAGTTGACAGCTCTAGTTGTACCTTCCTGGGTTGACGGTTCGCCCGTTGTACCAGACAACAATCCACTGTCAGCTCATTATTAAGACTTTGATATGAAAACTTAACTGAACTATGATAACGGAAGTAATTGCTGCTATATTAATTGCTGCGCCAAAAATGATGGTGTCGTTGTATATGTAAGACGCTGGAGATAAGCTGAACTGAAAATTACTCCAAGCACGTCTAAACATAGGTTTACAGTTGTAATTGATGTTAACTTGGGGAGTTATGAATTCAATGACAAGCATGTTTTAGAAGTAAGAAATACTCGTGTGACACCCCTGCAAGCGGGCCAATTTCCTCACACGAGTGAGGATAAATTTTATGACTGGCAAACAATTGACTTGACGTGTATGATATATTGTTAACAGGGGTGCGGTAAAAGTTTTAGACGGGGGATTTATGAGGATAATTGAATGTGATAGCATTTTATCATTGAATTCGTATGGAATGAGACAATCCATGTATGGATTTTTGCGTAACTGCGCACGAAACAAACCTGATGAGTATCTTCAATTTAAGGCAATTCGTTATGAATACTTTTCCCCTATTACAAAATTTAATTAAACCCCTCGCCGCTGCTGTGAAATCGTAGAATCGATGAAATTAAAGGGGTAAAGGACCTCTCGCTACGAAGTGTGCGGAGGGAACGGGCTAATAAGATACATGAAACAAAATAAAGGCACCCCTCTACGATGCACGAGACCCATGTGCACGAAGCAATCACATCTAAACTCGTCTGGGACAAAATAATGTTGCCAGATCGAATAGGTGAAACGATTTTGTTTTATAATAAAATGAAATTTATACCATCTGGTTAGGCAAACCTGGGGCTTGATTTTTGAATCGATAGAGAAAATGTTGGTATACCAGATGACTACAAATCTTTATCACTTTCGCATTTCACGTTCCAATCTCTAATAAAAAGAGATAATGTATGACGTCATCTCGTATACGTATTTTTTTCTATATATTCAAAAAGATTTAGTAATTTCCGATTTGAAGACATCGAGAGAGAGAGAGAGAGGCTGACAGTCAGAGATATTGTCCTAGCTTCAGATACTAGTGGAGACGCTTTTAATTCCGGAGCAGCGAAGATTAATACTCGAGTTACAGCGGCAACACTGTCCAGCTGTAATAATAGGTGTCGAGGGTGTGGGGGTCAGAGGAGTGAAATTAGAGGGCTCAAGCGGAGGTGTCCGAGCGGGCGAGTCGGGGGTCCAACGACTACCCCCCCCCCTCCCCCCCACTCCGTCGGAGGCTCGGAGGGACCTCGTATTAGCGTCGGCCCCTATTGTGGACGCCGAGCTCGTATTGTTTGAAACTTCACCAGAAACGGGGCCGCTGACTACACACCATGTGTACAGTCTGCGCAAGGAGAAATGACACTTGAAACTATGCAATGATAACCGTTTACTATTCCATAAACATTAGTATGCAATGACGATACCAGATAACTATGAAAGCGAATAAGGTGTGTGATGTTCATATAATTATATAACAAAGTTAGGTCACAATTAAATTGATTTAACAACCAATTAATGGCTATAGGATAGACAAATATAGTTTACATATTTACTTATTTATTTAATGCGGTTAGAAAATTAAAAGGGTCCTCAACTGCGGTAGTCCACTATCTTAATAGAGGCGGAGTAGTAGCCTGAAATTACAGTTTAGCGCGTTAAGCGGTTCGTTAGGATTGGATAAGGTTCTCCTAATAGTATTAGCCTTCTATTGGCTAAAGAGTGACACTCGCAAAAGATAAGTCGAATAGTCTCATATCCATATTTTCTGCAAAGATAATCGGTCCTCTTTCCGATGCTTGTGAGGTGCAATATAAGTCCTGTATTTATTTCTTGACATTGTTCTTACTTGGGTTTTGCCCAGTTTGAGCAATGCTTCTATATATTTACGAAAGACGGATTTATGAGAGCTTTAGATCGCCTCACTCCTTACTCCTACGTCCTTTCTATATTTTTTTTTTTCAAGCGCATTTTTGGTGATCAGTTTTAGCAGACAGTTTGATATGCCTATGGCCGGTTTGATATGGCCTAGGGCATCTGCTTCCTCGCTTCCTCGTTTCCAATCCCGATGTCGACGCCACGGGTTCGATTATGAAGCAGTCTGACCACATATTTCTAGTTCTTTATTGCATCCCTTACATCTTTATTGCATCTCGTTGTTCTTTATTACATCCCTTATATCCAGTGATGAATTTTCAGCTTTTCCGAAGCACTTTGGGGGTACTAATTAAAACTACACTTTTCCTAGTACGCGAGCGCCAGGTGTCCCGGAATCTGGCCTGTTGAGTGTAGCCCGGCATTCTATGGTCAAACTACTGTTTGAGCTGACAGTATCAGCTTTTCCAAAACTCTTGCATTTTTATGTAGTTTTCGTTTGTTTCCGAGGCGACATCTATAATTTTCAGTTCGTCTGAGTATCCAGACGCGGGGCGCGAACTGTACCGCGAGTGCCGAACAAGCTCGCGGGTAAGCGATTAAAATATAATTAGGAGCGCAGCAATTGTTTCACCATCATGGCAGGATGGCAGGTGGGTACTTTCCAGAGATGTAATGAGACAGGATGATAGAGTGGGTGAGAGGAAGTGAGGAGGACCGGCCCGGAGCGAGGCGGCGCGGTGCCGACCGAATTAAAAGGGTGCGTGCGGGGTTTCCAATTGTGTTGCCGCATTTACAGCCAATTTGGCTTCAAAATCTCATTCATCCTCACAACAGAAGGAAGTTTCAACATAATTAATTTCATCTCCGCCGCCGCGCTGCGACCCGCCGTAATGAGCGATAGGCGGTACTTGGAAAAGTTTGGGGAACGTTTAATGATAGGATTTGATTTCGTTATATGCATTTTATTCGCTTTATACAGCTGTCGTAAATTCATTATAATAATTGACTCTTTATTTGCTCTTATAAAGAAAAACTTTAAGCACGCGACCTTATTGCCACATGGCCTCTTGCAACTAACATAATGTAGTGGTACATGCACGCGTTGTAAAAATAAAAATAGGAAAAGTGTTACTGAATTTACAGAATTTCTGATTCCTAATACCTACACAACCTTTAAAACAAAATATTATTGTACATAAAACTAAACAAGAAAATTGTAAAAAAAAAAGTATTAAGGAAATTAGCATATTGACGTATACAAGATATAGAGATTATTGTACACGAACAACTTTAAAACATATACCACTTTTACGCCATCCTTATGGCGAAAAAGCATAATTGATAATCAACTTTCATATGACCAGTATTTTTTTCTCAGCAACGAAACCAGTCCTATATCCTAGGCCACTATTTTCAAACTAGTTTTCGTGTATAATTACCATTAGAAGGTTCGTGCGTATGTCAGTGTACGTAGAATACAGACCAAAATTACTATACTTAAAAAATAAGAACTAAGGATACCCGAGTAGAAGGGTTTGGAAAATTAAGCAAAGAGAAAGAAAAATCAAGAACTGGTTACTTCTTATTACTTATTACCTTTTTAGGTGAGTATTAATTTGAAGTGATTATAAACGAGGCCATCTTTATTTTCTGAGATCGTACAGCCTTGCACCATGAAACCTAAAATAGTAGGAGAAGAAATCTGTATTAAGAGCTCAAGTTTAAAAAGCTCGTGGAAATATGATGGTACCGATTGGGAGAGAGTATTTCAGTTCGAAACGTTCCAGTTTGTTGATCAATTTTTCGCCTGCTAGCTCGAGATACGACTGAATGGTATATATTTTTAGCGTTCATAGAAATAAATCGGTTCGAGCTAGGGTTACAACTATCAATTTTTTTGCGACTTCCTTAACTACGTGTGGTGATCAGGAGAAACCTTCGACAACGACTAGACTGGCAAGTTTTACTGTTTGCGATCGGGGAATTTGGAGAGCATTATTTGTTGTACTGGCACGGTGCTGTTTTAGTCATTTAGGCTGATCTCCAGTGCAGTTCCCATTGTGCTAATGATGTTCATATAAGCCAGCCTCTCTACTGTTGATCCGCAGTATCCTCTGCGTAATAAATCGATAATGGTGCAACCTTATGTGTAACGATCGGTTAATAGTTAATTGTCGGTCGCCCCGGGGGGCTTACGCAAGTAAGGCCTCTTTCACACGATATCACGTGAACACAGTTTCAAGCGACTACCGCTTGATCCAACTACTCGCCCATGAAAATTGTACAAATAATCTAAATATCTGCTTCGGAAATTCTCGATTGCTGTAGGCATACATCGGACAGCAAACTCATTTTCGTTTAAAATTGACGAAACCATATTATACTCGTAGCTGCATTTGCTTTCTTGATTTAATGATATGTATCATTGATCAGTTTTTTTTTCCGAAAAACAGGTCCAAGGAAGTTACATTATGAGATCAGATTTTAGAGATTTTGTAATTACACACCAAATAAGAAACAAACCTACTTTAAAAGGAAAAGGAATGACGGTTTACTGAGACGATAGTAGAAGAAAAATACTAAAAATCAGGGACGTTAAAAGAATAACACAACAAAAATCCGAGAAGGATAACATAATGAAATGGAAAGTACCTTCATGGGAGTAAGTATACCATAACAGCAAACTCATTTTCGTTTAAAATTGACGAAACCATATTATACTCGTAACTGCACTTGCTTTTTTGATTTAATGATATGTATCATTGATCAGTTTTTTTTTTCGAAAAACAGGTCCAAGGAAGTTACATTATGAGATCAGATTTTAGAGATTTTGTAATTACACACCAAATAAGAAACAAACCTACTTTAAAAGGAAAAGGAATGACGGTTTACTGAGACGATAGTAGAAGAAAAATACTAAAAATCAGGGACGTTAAAAGAATAACACAACAAAAATCCGAGAAGGATAACATAATGAAATGGAAAGTACCTTCATGGGAGTAAGTATACCATAACAGCAAACTCATTTTCGTTTAAAATTGACGAAACCATATTATACTCGTAACTGCACTTGCTTTTTTGATTTAATGATATGTATCATTGATCAGTTTTTTTTTCCGAAAAACAGGTCCAAGGAAGTTACATTATGAGATCAGATTTTAGAGATTTTGTAATTACACACCAAATAAGAAACAAACCTACTTTAAAAGGAAAAGGAATGACGGTTTACTGAGACGATAGTAGAAGAAAAATACTAAAAATCAGGGACGTTAAAAGAATAACACAACAAAAATCCGAGAAGGATAACATAATGAAATGGAAAGTACCTTCATGGGAGTAAGTATATCATAGCACAGTCAAATCGTATGCATAACCTCCAGCATATATAAACTTAAATGGTGGTTAAAAAAATCGGGTGAGTAGTATAGCTAAACTACCGCATATTTTTTGGCGTGAAAACGTTTTTCGTGTATACCTGGCGACTTAATTTTTTCTCTGCTCAGCTCACATTTTAGAATAAATAGTTTGTTTGAATTTTAGCATCTCGCATCGTCTCTGAGATATGTGATTTAATTTTTTCAATATTCACCTAGGTTTTTCACCCCATCCCCGCTTTCCCCCCTCTTCAGTTCCTTCTACCTATCTAGCCCTAGTGGGCCTCGACAATACATAATGTTTTAACGAGGAGGGGGAAAAGCAAAAAATAAGACAAATGAGAAAAAGGGAACGTACATTTATGAAGTGAGACAAATATCTGATCATTTTAGTATAGATGTTCATGAAATCGGGCCGTAATACAAGTATCTCTTCAAATATATGATGGCAGGCCCCGTATTGCATCGCATTTATCGAAATATTGGACGCAATAGCACGCGACAAAACGTCACACTCTACAACTTCCCTTAAACCCGTGTTCACCGAATGCCGCTGATGCAAGCGTCTGCGAAACCAGAGACCGCAATAAGCTACGCCGAGCGGCACTGCGATGTGATCTCCAGACCACAACAACGCAGCGGTGTCAGTCATAGCGATGCATGCACATTTTCCTCCAACCTCCCGCATACCGCAAGTAGTTGACGCAAGCGTCGAAAATATCGACAGATCAGACAAACCAGTTGTCAACTGCTACGGGCGAATCCGTCACCCTAGAAAGGTAAAAAGATATACAATTATTCATTTAACCGTGAGGTGAACGCAGAACTTTCGGACGACACAGTCCACCGTCTAACTACGCCAATGTGCCTGTGAGAGACCAACGCTCTACCGCGTGGCACTGGGATGTGAACTCTGAGATGAGATCAGATTTATCCTCCAGTTCGGTCGCAGGTTCGGAGCCGCTTTCGCATCCTCTGACTGAAGTTAGCGATAGCGATCTATCACACGGGATCGGGCGGCCAACGGGCGTTTCAAGAGTAGCTGACGATAGGTCAACGACCATCCCTCGCTTCTTAGGAAACGTACAAGAGCATTTCCAGATCCCCCCCTCCCCCCCGGTTACTAGCCGGAGTGCACAGTCGATTGGCTGACGCCGCACGATGCGCAGAGGATCCGATACACTTGCCGTGACAGAAGAAATTGAGTCGTTTCCAGGTTGGATTTAGGCTACCGGATGGGAGTTGAGCCGGCCCAGAATGAAGGTTGAGTTACATTGATCCAGTGCTGGATACTGGACGCTGAACTGGATAGAAACGTGTTTACATGGATACAGTGGAGATCCAGCGAGGGAACCTAGTGACGCTGGATACAGTACTGGATTAACGTAAATCAACCTTATAGGCTGATTTACATTAGCAAAATAAGTTACACGGGTCCATGACAGTGGCCTAGTGTGAAAGCGGCCTAATAAGGCTCGTTAGGCGAGTGCACCATTTCAATTTGGCCGGTCGCTTACGTCATATTTGAATGCGGCGCATCCAATGAAAAATAATTTTCAGACACACGCTGGAGGTGTGCTCGGGCGGCCCACAAGGGGTTTAAGGGGGGGAGCGGGGGGAGGGGAGGCCGTAATTTCGTATTAAAGCGGTCACGATCCATTTATCCGTGGCAGCTCATGTAATGAGAAAGCAATAACTTTTTATGCTCGTCGAGGCAACGCCCGCTCGCAAATTGTAACCACTCGACGAGGAGTCCAGAGAGAGAGCGGTGAGATATTAACAATGCGCGGTGATGAGCGCAGCGCCGCCGCCCAGTGCCGATCCACATCTCATCATAAAAGAGCGTCTGGAGAACCGCGCCGCTTAACGAATCCATCGATCGAAAGGAATCGCAAAAGAGGCATTGCAATTATCTGAAGTGTCAAAATTTATTAGACGATAAAGGTGCGAGCACAAGGTTTTGGGCTTATTCACTTGTGTACATTTTGTTTTAAACTATCCTAAATCTTTAACAGACAAAATAGAGTTAGACGACTTTAAAAATTTATGCTGCTCTTATTTTGAGTAATATTTTTTTAAAAGATGTGTTTTAATTTTTCATTGCCATTTTTGTTCATTTTAACTATGTATTAAATCAAATTGCTTTTTATCTTTCAGATTTTTTTGACGTATTTATTTAACACTATTTAATGTACCTATGTTTATAGACTGTCCGCCGGAGAACAAGCTCTGCTTAGTTGACATCGGAAGTAAATCCCTTATAATAATTGAGTTACATTTCTTACTGTGGATTAAGAAATTTAATTACTTAGTAGTTTATTGTGAATTGCCTTAAATAAAAATAGATGAAACATATATGATTTTTAGTCGAGTTTATTTTAGAAATCTTGTTCTAAGCTGAGGTATTTTTCCCTATATCACATGTAGAAATAACATGTTAAAATTAAGTATTTATTTAAATTTACAAATATTTAAATGAAATCGAAATAAATATGGCGTTTAAGACAGTTTAGTATTGGGCAGAATCGCCAAAAAGTACTCATATAAAAACAGTTTTGTGCATAGAATAGTTTAAAACCAATTTTTGAGTGGTTTCCAACTTAGGGCTAAGTATTGGTTTTCGAAGAATAACATTTAAAATGATTTACCTGACACTTCAACAACTGACTATTGAATACCATAAGTTAGAACAAAAAATGAAAATAGAAAAATAGGCAATTAGGGTGGTTTAAAGACGCCGTCATTTTGGGGACATAATCAGTATTTGAAACATTACAATATTTTTATTATATGTTGAGTTGTTACGAGCATTTGTAAAGTCTTCATCGGGAAAAATGTTTATTTTCGTATTATCCTTGAAACATTAGCACGTTAACGTAAACATTTATAATAAAAATATCGTCTTTTTATATGCATCAACGAAATGACATGTCAATTATAACATTTTATTTCGGAAAAACGATAAACGAATATCGAAGTTTTCTCATATCTCAGAACGTATAAGTTTATAAAGCCAGAATTCGGCCACTTGGAATAATATGAAAAAAAATATTTAATATCCTATTCAGTCAATACTTCTTTTCTATAATATTTTAATATTGTTTATTTTGAGTGATTTTTGAAGACAAACAGTATGGTTTATTCAATGTAAAAAAATGAGAAAACCTTACGTATTGTGACGTCTATATTAAGAAAATAAAAGAGTCATTGCAAAAGTTACCAGCGAATACTAAAGAAGAAAATGTGAATTAAATTTAGTGCTACCTTATTAGTTGCCCATATATTAGAGCACGAAATCAACTCCAAACGTATTCTAAGAAAAACAGCTAAGTTTGAGGCCCACTTACGTATTCGAATATTCTAAACTAAAAGGTTTTAAAAAATCTGAAATATTACTCTTATTGCCAATTACTCACAATATATTTTTTCCTGTTGTACTCGTATGTTTACTTTAAAAAATAAAAAATGTTGACATCTCATCATAAAACCGTTAAGCGTAATTTTTTGAATTTCGTAATTTTTAAGGATTCAATTTTTGTGTCGGATGGCCTGAGTTCGAGTAAGTTCTTCAAGCTGAAACGTGGGAAACGGGAATCCAAGCAAATAATCTCAGCCGCTTGTCTGCAGCGAGCGCGGCGTCCGTCTGTATTGGTCATATAATTAAGTAGGATCTGTCGCTGGTCCGCGCCCGCCAATTACACTCCGACAATAACTATAATATAAACATTCCGCGGCGCATTATTTTGGTCTGTCGGATAAACACGATCTCCGCCGGTCTGGTCTGTTATTTACGAGGGCCAAGCGGACGCACGGCGAACCGAGCGCCGACCCGACCAGAGCGGGTTGCTTTGCGGCCCGCGCGCGGGTCACGATTCCTGCGGAGCGAGCCGTGAGCCGAGGGCCGAGAGGTCGGCAGAGCCACAATCTAGGCGGGCCGAAAAGGGCGGACCAGTCTCAGTTCTCACACCGGAACACCATTACAAACACCTAACTTCATCCGCATATTTTATGTAACGATACTATTTAGTAAGAGACAACCTTCAACTCTACGCTCGTTTCGCTCCCCAGTGCTAAAGCCGCATTAAACTCAGATTTAAATTCAAGAACGGTATAATCTCATCATTATATTCTACTTCCTAATTCATCAAAAACTTAGGCAATCGTCATGGGAAGTTGTGAAATATTTGTATATAAATAATCTCCATCCTATCAAGTTCGACAATGTCGTTGCCATCGCCAAGTTCTTTGGCGATATTTGACAATGTTATTTATCTACCATAATAAGTAACCGTTTTCTACATTTACATTATATTTACTTTTACATCTTGTCTAATTGGCGGTTAAACATCACTCTTGAACGTGTCAAATTACATGTGTTAGTATCGTTACTACTATTTAGAAATAGGTAGCCAAACATTTGGCTACTATTTTTTTAAAAACATGGTACCGAATGAAATAAAATTCATAATTAAAATAATCACAAAAATCTGCATATATATTCCAGAAGCGTTAAACTTTAATTTAAATAAAACCGCTTCAAACTTTTAGCCGCTAAATAATCTCCATCCGTCAACGATATATAACAACCACAATGAAAAGCTTTTCCACATAATTGACGCGAGGTTGATAATTGATAGACGATAACGATCTCTCATTAATAGCTTACTCTGTTTTAATAATAATTTCCTAATTGGCAATTTGAATGAAGGCTTGCAAATTAGTTGTGTTAAATAATAAAAGCCGCGGAGTAGGTACGAACTATAACAGCGCCAGACCGCTTAATTAGTTTCGAACTATCCTGGCGGTGATTAGAACCTATCCCAATGAATTCGTTAATTAGTCTCCACTATTCCAGGGTTCGGTTATTGGAACGACTCTCCGAAACTAGCGACAGATTGGCCGGCGTCGCTCCATCAAAACTGTGCACTCTCTGTCTAGCAGGGAAAGGCACTTGTATTTTGCGATTATCGTACTTTGTGCGATTACTAAATTGAGACCTTATCACACGGAGAAAAATAAAGTTACCAGTCGTAATGGTGAAACGGAAATGGCTAGACTAATTGTGTTGCACACGTAAATCTGTAACTACGTCATGTTCACGTTCTTACGCAAGTGGCTACGTGGAGATACGTGGAAGACGATAGCGGCTTTCTTAAGCCATGTATCGTCAAATTTTCGATTAGACTTTACGCCATTACACATAATGTTATAACAGAAACACGAATACACCGGATCCCAACGCATTTTAATGTGAAAACGCCTGTATTAATGATGCAACTGAAGAGCAAAATGTCTGAGTCGTCATGAGTAGTATAGAAAAGACTGTTATACCGTGCTTCTTATACGTCGAAATGCATCGGAGAGTCCGGACGGTACATACTTAAATAATGGTTGATACTGACGCCTCATAAACAGCTACATTCTAGCAGGACAACTCACGGCTTTTGGCGTTTTGACAGGCATATTGCTCCGACAAGCAATGCGTGTACCACTGCCATAAACGCAACGACGGTTGACATACCGGTAATGGTCTTACACCATTATGTTTCATACATTATCAAGCCGTAGCTCCTCTATGAAATCGTTTTCTTGATTGACCATTATTGCAATTATAAATATTATTTTCAGACATGTTTCTCAGTGTACGTCTGAATCGCGCAGCGCGTTAATCACAGATTTATCCTTTCTTTATTTACAATATATATCACGGATAAACGTACCAGAATACAAACCAGAGCCAAATACGTCTAAGTAAAATGTAAGTAAATATAATTTCTATACAAAATTGATTTCGAAAAATAATAATGTTACCACTGTTTTTACGACGAATAGCTTAAATCATTTTTTTTGTAATCTTCTATTTCTAATGTAACTAACATTAGAAATAGAATTAGTTAGTTTGCATAGATTATTTTAATCGACTATTAGAATGCATGAACATCGTTTTTCCCATATCGTTAAGAATTCTCTTTCAATAAGATACTATACATTATACGAAAATAGCGATAGATCGGGGGATAATTATCGACAAACTTATCACGGCAGTTGCATGCAAATGAACAGCAAAACGACCAATATAGATTGATAATGATGATGAACATTATGACCCTTTCTATTCCAAGAATTTTATTAATCGAGTAAAATTAATCAGACGGTCAGATACTGATCAGACATTTTTTTTTTATTTGAATATGGAGTGCTTTAAGTCAACTATATGTTAAATAGACGGCCCGATCACAAACACCGACTGCTCCGACTACGCTAGCGCGTGGCTCACTGGCCGCAGAATGATGCCTTGTCTTGTCTTGTACAAGCGCTGATTAATTAGAGTAATATGTTGGTTTTATAGACTAACCCTCTCCACTTTTATCAGACAAATTCATCGAAGTGTCAGGATTTCCTTGCATCGGAACAAATCTTTCGCTGAAGTGTCTCGAGGAATGCGAGCTACACACCAAACCGCTCGCTTTTGTAGAGTAAATACCCTCTGGCAATCGCCGCGCAAGCCCACATCGCCATCCCGTACATCACACGAGAGTGGACAGAAGCAAAATAATATTGCCGTAGGGTTTTCGAGGCGATAGTTGACGTGCGGTGCCATTAGTGCAAATCGCACGACTAAGCTTGCCGCACAGCTTATCAATGAGATTATTCCAACGCTCTTTGCGAATTCTATTGCAATAAGAGCTCGGCAATATCCAACGAGAAAGTAAATCGGCATGACACCAGAAACAAAGCTCATTACTTCCAACCGATCATACCACGTACGGCAAAGTTTATACATAAGACTTGTAAATAAATAGTCTGATAAATTGAAGGCGATTAAAAACATTGATATTTTCAAGAGATTCATCCAGGTGTATCTGCTTAAAATCAACATGTATGCGCAAAACGACATTTTAAAATTCTTTGAAAACAACGTCGTACTTACTAATTTAATTTAATGTACCTACTATTTTTTTATTGTCGATGGTTATAGATAGATAGATAGATATATATATATATATATATATATATATATATATATATATATATATATATATATATAGTCTTTTTTATTTATAGTCTTTTTTGTTACTTGGAATAATTATGGAGTAATCTAATGTATACCATTCTTTGTTAAATTGACATTCCTATACAATTTTATTTATTTATTAATATACATATCTTTTCTAAGGTTAAATAAGGAAAAACAATTACTTTCTAATTAAATAAAGAGACTAGTTGATTCCTCTCAATTCCCATGCAATCTAAGTCACGTCACACATCTAACTAGGCTTACGCCTATGTCTAGATGTGCGATTTAAGACTTATTTGAGATAGCGAGTTGACGTTAAAAGGTTCTTACTAGAGATTAGAGATTAGATATGTATTTTTTGAGGTTGTAATGGAACTGTCAAGTTGTAACGAAAGTAAATACTCTGTATTCTGTAGTCTGAAATTTGTTGAGTCGCAAATAGTACGATAATTCTAAGCGAGATTATCATCCCGCTGCATCCTCTTAGTCCAGCTTCCTCTTACATACCCCTCTCACCCCCCGCGAACTCCATCCGCCCCTCTCCAACGGGTGGAGACTCACTCTCTCGCTCATCCCCTCTTAATTAATTAATGCTCCGCCATTTTCGTATTAATTATTTGAGTTTTGAGAGCATAAAAGACAAGTTGGGCGAGTCGCTACAAGCCCCGCGCTCGGATGCTGAAATTATGTTATTAGCGGAGTTGTCCGCCAATAGTTTGGGTAATTAACGATTCAAAGAGGCGTTTTATGCCACTCTGCCGTAAATGTAACCCAAAGAGCTCGACGTCAAGTCTTCTAGATAACGTGAAGACTGGTAGGACGTTAAAAACTATCATCTTGTCATTATGATAAGTATAGAACTTTATATACAATATATTAATAATAATTTCATAGACGAAAGATTCATATTCGTCTAATTAATTATTTGCTTAAGTAATTATATAATGTCAAAATAAATGACAGTAGTGTAAAACGATAATAAAGTTAGAGATAATTTTCCGATATCCTCAGCAAATTTGAATACAAAAATAAATTAAAATTCAAAAGTAAATTAAAATTAAAAAAATATAATCGGCGTAATTTTTTCCATTAAATCAAGTAAGTTACGGATAGACGATCGCTCGTTTTGCATTAAATACATGAACTTTAAAATATCTCGAAATCGTCATTTACTGGCTGTATCTCAAGGATCTGAGCGAAAGGAAGTACAGAGATGCCAAGCATTGTATCTCTTTGAATGAAGAGATACTTCGATTAGAATCAATTTGTCGGCGATTTGCTCGGCGCTAACGAACAAATACAGGCCAAAGGTGCGGAAGCTAACCAGCATTCCGTGGAAACGGAGTGCAGAGGAATGCTTTGCATGGCCACCGCGCCGGCGGGATAATTGAATCGGTCCGAGCGGCCAAGTGTTTCTGGTGATCTTTGCTCCCGGCTCGCGTTCAGGCGAGGAGGACGAGCGTCGAGCGTTGCTGGACGGCGCGGCCGCCCACTACTCGGCTACTGTTTTGCTGCGACCCCTTGACTTACCCGCGTATTCGGTTACTGCGCTTTGCTTTGCCACTGCCCGCGGCCTCATTCTATCCGGCTAACTCAGTTTCCGGTAGCAATTAAGACTCCTTGCATACTTGACAACATATACTGCGAACGGAGGTCCATATACATCTAGTTACGATATGCGAGGAGTTGGAGAACTGAAATCTATCAATTTTCGAAGTGAAATCGATGACGAGATTAGGGAGGTAATTGCGCCTAAATGACCAGCGTCTGTATATGTAATTTCAAATTACAATAACGAATACCAGACATAGACGATTGACGATTCCTTTAAGAATGAGAATGGCTAAAAGTTAGATTTTCCAGTTCGCCCATATGGCATGGACTCAGTATTCAGTATTCAATTTATTCATTCAGAATATACAATAAAAGCATGAATTATCAATTAAAGCTAATTATCGCATATTAGAATTCGTCAGGCTCATGGATACTGGCGGAATCCTCTTGTAAAAAGGTTCAGGTATGAATACTAGGTATACTGAAAGATGAATACTGGGTATACACGGCCCACTGGCATAGTGGTTAGGTCACCTGATCTTACATTCATAGTAGGGCGAATCGTATGAGATGAGTGAGCAGAATATTGTTTTGAAGAGAAGTGCATATATTTCAAGTCACTTTGGGTTCCAAATGTTTATCTCGATACCTCAAAAAGATACACGAGACAAAGACTAGTTTAAAACCATATTAACAGAAAATTTGGTCAACCATAAGAGCGGGTCTTAACCGGGGTGATGGCACCCAATCCCATTAGATATATTAAATGTAAGAATTCAATTTTTCAAATAAACATGAAGACACTGGCTTACAATGTGGTATTTTGTAGCATTTTCCGCCAAATTCCGGATTATTTAATTTCAAAAGCAGTGTAGGTAACACTGGAGGCCGAAAAGATTGTCAGTAACGCAGAGGCATGTCGTATGACGCTCTAGAAATAAGAAATCTTACGTCACTCTCATTCCCTTATTCCACCAGGGTAAAACGCACAGAGCGTACGATAGTGGTGCATATTATTATATGCAAATTATCGCATATCTTTCGTTCCGCGGCGCGGTACTGTACGAAACAGCTGTAAGACAAGTTCAGTCGGGCCCGTTCGCGGTGCATACCAGATTGGATTCCTTCGCCCAGGTGCTCTCACGATGCGGGCGGTCGGGGGGAGGTGGAAGAAATACAAGCGAAATAGCGCGGCGATAACAGGGTAGTACGATAATCACGTGCGATAATCTACAATTTCGACACATAAGAAGTTAAATGGAGACATTATAACGAGATAGGTAATACGCGAGAATAACGTTTCTTAGTCTTATTATGGAATATTATTGGTTTTTTAATTGGTTGCATTAATTATTGATGGAGAATTCATTGTTTATTGATGAAGAAAAATACAAGGTATTTTTAAACATACTTATCAGTATCATACAGCCTAAGGGAGAAAAATGTAAGTCAAGGCACCTGAAGGAGAAAAATGTAAGTCAAGAGCTGGAATTGTTCCGACCGTTGACTTTACTTCGATTTCCCGAAATAGTGATATAATGGGCCCGATTGCGTTTCTTCGTGAACTAAAATAGGAACTTAGTTCAAATGAACGAGACAGAGCAATACGTTAGAACGGAATATGAAATGAACTATCGTCGATTTTCCCGCAACAAAACTACCTGTCGAACTTATAGACGCCCGAATGAGTTTGAACACATTTCGTGCGGTGTCAGATTTAGCTGCTTTACCTTGGGTGGGTAGTTTTAATGCGGTAAAGTGACAACCATTCATTTCACATTTCGCTCTGACGTACTGCGCTGTCTCGTTCGCATGAACTAATTTCCGATATTAGTTCAAAAGAAACTCAATCGAGCCCAATAGAACAACATTTTATTTTACGATTGTTGCAGAGTACGATGTTCAAGTTAATCGAATTGCTATCACTGGGACGGAGTGTGGCGCCGGACCGCGCCATTAGCGGCATTCCGCGGAGACGTTCGGCGCTCCGTATAACCGGCGTTCCAGCGGGCCGGTAAGGGACGGTCGGCGAGGCAGGCATGGCCCGCGGTCGGCTCTGCTTTCGAATCGGCATACCTTTGCAAATTACTCGAAAGGTAGAATTTCGACTATGAGATCGGCGGAGGCTATCATTGATAGATACAGTGATTTAATAGAATGCTGAGAGCCGTCTTACGCCAACTGGAATTCTGAGATTTCGTAGCTGAGCGATGCAGCGAAATGCCCACAGAAGTTACGTTGTGCATGGCTAGGTTATGGTGTTAATGACATAACACGAACAGTGGTGTAACGAACTGTATCTGAACTCGCCTTGGAAACAACGCCTTGTTCAACTTTTATAAGGGAGCAAGACAAGCTAATAGACGATCTTTCCTGACCCACAACAGAACAAAGATATATATTTTTAAATAGTACTGTATTCTGTTCGCATGACACAACAATAAAACAATGACAATGTCCACATAATAAAACTCACGTCATGCTTCATCCCGAAAAATATAAAACATTATGCGTACATAATTGCAAGAAAAAATAGCCAGAAGGAAGGGTCCAGCGCGAAGAAGAACGTCTTGGCGTCGTAATGTACGTCCCGTAGTTTTAGAAATCTTCCACATTTTTGATTCGAGCGTCGGCTAATAAAGTTGTTTAAGCCAACATGACATCCAACGTTCGGTAGCTGATATGGTAACAGAAGAAGAAGAAGATATATAATGTAGTCACCGGTACTAATTTATACGCGTGTAATTGATGCTGATTTCTGTCCCTTCTGCTCACCAACCTTCAATTCACTACATTCTAAACATGTCAGATCTTCGCCTGTCCAATCCAGCCCACAGATGAGAAGATCTGGTTCCTAATGGCTCCGTGTATCTTGAATGGAGTTGACCACTTTTTATGAAACCTTGGCCTTCCCAGCTGGCGGTTCAACTCCTCGTATAAAGACAACCTATCAGGGCCGCTGTGAGCTTTTGCCACGACTGTAGTCTGCAGTCGGGGACAATTGGGATCAAAAGTTTACGGATTCGGGGAAACACCTCGTACACTGCCCGTTTTGCTAGATATGTTTCCTATCCGCCGAATAACCGGGGAGAGTCTGGAGACGTATGTTTCCTTCGAGAGCAAGAGTAGTTGTCGACCTGACATTATCTATCCTGTTGGCCACCCGATCCCGAGTGACCATGACGGGCAGAGCGCCTTGTTCCGCAATATCTTTCAAAAAATTACCGCTTACATCAGATAGAGGACGTGCAAGTGACCTCTAATCAGTGACCAGTCTGGAGGACGGAGAAATCCGGCCAATCTGGTCTGTCCGCTGGGTTCGCTTCCTAGTGCCTCTGCGTTCACCCCACGGTTGAAAGAATATTCCAATATCGTTATAACTTCCTGGAGTGGCGAGTTCGTCCGTAGTAGTTAACAACTCTCAATATAAGAAGATCTCTCGTCACGATATTTAGGCACATCACACTCTGATCGCACGGACCTAACTGCATGTTACCTTTATTGAGAAGCTTATACAAAATGGCTCACTACGAATCGCGGTAAAGGGTAGGTCAGCGGAGCCCGTTAAGTCGCCCTATATTTTTTTAGTTGCCATCATGCCTTTCACGAAAAAGCAATGCTCGTTCTAAACCTGGGAGCATATTTCAGGAACGGTCGTTCGATCGCTCAATCGCACCCATCGATTAAAGTCATTTCAAGAATGTTTGATTTCGAATAGCCGACGCAATAGCCCTGACCTATCCACACCTGTTTTTTTTCTTATGAGGTCTATATCTTCATATCTTAAAGCATTATCTCTTGATGTCATTGTATGTTTATATCTTATAGGTTTATATCTTAAGAGGATTGTCTAATGGGCCGTTTTGAGACACCCTATACATATACAGAAGTATGACCCAAGTGTAGGTAGTTTGTTGGTCGATGCTTTGTAGAGCATAAAGCTATCTACTTTGGCGTCTTAGTGGAGGGGGGAGAGGCCTTTGGCCGGTACCCGGGTTATTATATTTAGACCTTGAGGGTGAGGGTTGAGAGCCCCCTCCTCTCCCCCTTAGGGGCGGCGGGGGGTTGCGGGGCCCCGCCAAATAATTAACCGGACTGAGCTCGTCCCGTGAGCGGGTTTTAATTACCGCTCGCCGGCAGCTGATAAAGGAGAAAATATTGGTATTTCAAGCGAATCGGTAAACACGAACGGAAAAAATATAATTATCCCCTTGGCGCCAAAGCCAGGGCTATGAGCTGCGATCCAACACATAGTTCGTATTTTAAGACATAAGTAGGAAAAAACTCCGTAGTTTATTGTTATATTTTACCACGTTTTCATTTCCTTCACAATAAGACAGATTTCATTATTTGAGGCATATTGAGATGAGTGAAGAATATATTTTATACTTGAATTCAATTTCTTGATATATATATCTGATAATAAATAAATTATTAAGGTCAATTTAAAGGCACATTAAAATAGAAACAACCCTGATGTAACGTCATTTGAATAGGCGTGTCGCTTCCAAATCATAATCAAATTATAAATTAAGGAAATAATAATCTGAAATAGAGAAATTTTTTAGTTAAAAAACTGCATGTTATTGTGTCATTTGGGTCACATTAGCAAAGTAAAGAAGCTCGAAAAGTGGGTATCATAAGAATGCAAAACGCATTGACGCTTGCATTGCTTTACTAAACTCACACCAAAATGAAAGGATTCTAAATCGGATTGTTACATCCGACGAAAAATGCATTCGTATGTTAACCTTAAGCGGTTATCACAGTGGTTGAATCTAGGAGATACAGTCAGAGAATGTTCAAAACGCAAGATCAGCCAGAAGATGACGACGGATCATGTTGACAGTCTGGCGGTCCTGTGCCGGTGTTATCATTAATGCAAATATCTACTGTACTACGATGATGGAGAAGCTTGCGAGCTTAGTCAATCACCCCTACTAGGGATTAGTCAATAGCCCCTGCTACTGCGCGACAAGGCATGATCACACACTTCATAGCAAAAGTTGCAAGAGTAGCGACTGCAGTCTCTTAGTCACCCACAGTACTGCCAGATATTGCTCTAAACCAGGGGTCTTCAACCTTTTTGAGGTCAAGGGCCGACAATACTTTGATTTTGGTTCGGCGGGCCGCAACAAAAATAAAATATTCTAATATATATATAGAGAGAGAAGAACAATAATCGAAGTTATTTATTATACAATTTTACAAACAAAAAAATATTTTAATAAAATTTAATCAATGATATGTTTGACATTGTTTAGTTTAACTATTTTATCAATATCTGCCCCTATAGTGGTCATTGCGATTCTCAAACTGGTCTCAAGGTTGCAAGTTGCAACGTGTTTTCTATTCAGAGCGAGCGAACGAGGCGAGTGTGTCCAAGACCGCCACCGCGGGCCGCATGCAGCACGCGGGCCGCGGGTTGAAGACCCATGCTCTAAACGATTTATGTAATGTAATTCCTCCAGAATTAGATGTAACGTCCGTAGCTGCGTCGAATCACTGGTTCCGGTCAGATCACCAAAATTACAAAGCGTCGGGCGTGAGTAGTACACAGATGGGTACAAACCTACGTAATCCTAATTGATATTATAAAAGTCGGCCGGCTGGAAGACAATTGTCGTCACATAGTAAGGTAGGCCGTTACCGCAGTAGGTATAAAGAATTTTAAAAATCCACTTGAATTAGGATATTTTACTTAACCGGCCCAACGAACGACAAGGGAAAGTATTGAGAGTGTGCATTTTTTTTTTCGAGATGAAGGAGGAAATAATCATTCCAAGCCCTCTGAGACGTAATAGTTCTAATATTTATTTATTTATTTTATTTATTTAAGTAATTCAAAAATAATTTAAAACAATTTTATCTTAGGAACTATGCATATAAATATTTTAAACATTGAATAAACAGCAGAAAATGAATACATTGCAAAGTCCAGTGACAACGCCACCTAACTAGGCCGGGATCTGTTCTAAGGTGAACGTTTAATTTTGTGCGTGCTTGTTCAATACTGTGATTACTACAAAAACAAAATATTTTTGTAACAAAAATAAGACTAGGAAATGGTCTCAATAGATTATTTCCAGATAGAAGTCTGTGTGTCTGTGTGTATTCAGATTGAGCTGAAATTTGGCATGGCAGGCATCATTTGGTCATGGCAAGAGTTGAAATGGTTGAAATCCGTCCACCAGGGGCGTACCTAATAGTCATATTAAGACTTGTTTTTTTTTAACAGGGAAAAAATCAACTTCGAAGAGACAATCAAAAACCCCTTCAAAGCATTCATAAATGCTTCAGCCCACAAGTATTTTATAGTAGTGGTACAAGTATTAACCATTAAACTGCATAGATTGGGATTGACATTTCGATTATTTCAATATCTATGTATATATTTTTCCTACTAAGATGTTTGGTCCTAAATTTCCTTTCATAAAACTCCTTCGGTAAGGCCCTAACGCCAGTTTAATTGCACATATAAGCACGTTTGTAAACGACCCTGAAGCCTCGTAATACATACATGTAAAATATTAATTTAAAGATCAATTAATCGTTTTACTTCGGATCGCATCAGCCCTGTTTGCCTGTGTGTTACAATTTAGCGGCGAGAGGCTGTCGAGCCGCTTGGGACGATGCCGCGGCGGTGTGAGCGTTCAGGGTGGACTTCACCAAAGTATACAGAGTTAATTAGAAACTTGAAGCTTGTCTGTATTTAAATTTTTCACCGTCTCGTCGGGTGGGGGAGGGGGGGGGGGGCGAGGCGGCGGCGCGGGAGGTCTTTTTCACGGGAACAGGTCGAAGGGTTGCTCGCAAAGGTGTTTCAGCGAAGCGGCCGCCTCTTTGGTGCATTTGACACGCGGTCTCGTTTTCGTTTTTTCAGGCCGTTTTCAGGTCCTGTGAAGTCGCCGGACGCTCGCATAAAAACATCCTTTACGCTCAATATAAATACGAACAGCACGCATTTTTTGCCTCTTTTTTGATTTTCTCCATACGCCGCGGCGGGCGCTCTTTTGTCAGAGGCGTGTAAGGCCAATATCAATGGACAATGGCGATTAAAAGCTCGGCGTTAAAGCGGATCTACGAGCTTAATTATTTTTACCGCGGACGCTGTTTGACAGGCGGGGCGAGCGATATTATTCCCTTTGATCATGAACTAAACAAGGATTGATTTCATGAAAGGAAATTCGGATGAATGCGGGAGTATTCGCATTATTCCAAATAAATACATCGACCAAAATATATTTAGGTGTATTCCTTGATTGATTACGTGATAGTTGACTATGTGATAGTTGCTTCGAAATGTCATAAAACGGAATGAGTAAACCTATTTTTAAAAAGTTTTTAATAAAATAGTTCACGACCAAACTTAAACTTCCACCTTTTATCTTCTAGGAATTAAAAAACTTTTCTTTGCGATGCGCGAAGAGTTCTGACGTCATGGCGTTTTACTGACGTCTATTGTTGCAAAGTGGAAAAAAATAACAACTTTTTGGTAAAAAAAAAACTCTTACGCGACCCCCCTTACACTGTAACTTAGTTCTATCGACCCCCTTCCACAGCTGCAGCTGTACGCATTCAATAAATATTTTTTTTGTAAAACCAATGGCGAAATCCACGTTAATTTTAACTGTTTTTTTATTTTCGAAGCTGTACCTACATGTTTCCATCTTAGATCAACAGAAAGTTTTGTAAAAGAAATCACATGGTGAATATGTTTCTCTTCCGACGCTGTAAATGTTTGCATATTATATGATATAATATTATTTTATTAATATTTACGGTTTTTAATTTTAGATAGCATGTAAACCCCTTGGGTGTCGCGACCCACGGTTGAAAAATACAGCCCTAAACCTATTTATTTATTCATTTAAGCAATTTACACTAAAATGTTACAAATTACAATTAGGAAACACCAAATAAAATACCATTTAACTAAAACACATCAAAAAATGATTAATGATGCCCTCTGTCATATGTAGCCCAACTAAGCAAAGCTTGTGTTCGGGCGCACATTCCATTCCATAAACATGTAGAGAAAAAGATATGTAAATACGTTAAAAAATCATTTAGTTTTTTTTTAAGTTAATGAAAAAGAAATTTAAATGGCTAGGTGTCATTTTTATTTAATACACTGCCAATTGAAGGGTTACGGGGGGAAACGATCAAAGTTATACTTTTGTCTGAGGTATAAATAAAAGTAAAATGTATTTCATTTGGAAACTCAAATACATATTTTTTAATAATAATTTTAAAAATATAGTTTTGGCTAAATTTAAAAAATAAAATTATCAAAAATGTTTTTAAGTTGACATTGATCGTTTTCCCCAAAACCCTTTAATTAGAAACCTTTCAAAAATTACTAGTTTAAAAAAAGATAAAAAACGTGTGGTTCAAAAAACAGATTTCTAACCACTTTAGAGGGTTCATAACCTATTTGACTAATAAATTGAGACTAGGAAATCAGAATCTGGAAATCATTATTCAAATCAGAAAATAGACTTTATCGATATTTCTTTGCGTATTTATCTATAAGATATAGATTCTTATTAAGTAAAATTATAGTCACATGAAACTTTAGACATTTGTTGTAAAATATTTGTAACCTATCGTTTAGTTTATTTATTGTGATGTTTAGGGGTAATACCCGTCCTTAATGATATTGCAACTTCGAACCGTAAATCTCCTGGACTAGAGGTACGAGGTAGTAGCCCGCGGCGGCTCGGGGCCGATGCCGGATCCGATGCCGGATCCGGGGCCGCGCCGGGGTCGGATCTCACGCGCACCCCGAGGCGCTGCTTATCACTAATTACGATCCGCACCAATAATTAGCCGACGAACAACAAAAGTCGCGCTCGCCCCATGCTAATTGGCCGCATTCGTTCCCCGCCGGCCAGCAAGTATCACACGGCTGACTAGCTCAGCCAGATTTCAAGACTTTCCCCCTTCTTCGAATTAATGAGTTGCTTGTTAAAACAATTGCCCTCGCGTACGCTAATGAGCTATCGCTTCGCACGGAATGGCGCTCTTCCTCTCTGCGATGCGTGTTATACCCTACTTGCCGAGTACGACGACAGAACGGCAGACATGGTTATTTCCGAACCCTCGCTCCCAAATCAGATGTTGAAGGAACAAAACATTAAAAAAGTAACAAAAATGACAAGAAAATCGGTATAAGCGAAGAGCAAATCAAAAGTACCGACAAAAGGTAGATACAGGTTGATTATTATATCTTGAGTCGATTACATGTATTAGTGTCAACAGAAAATTTTCGGTTTAAAAATATTTTTTTTACATCAAAGTAATTATAATATTAGTAAGTAGCAAGCATACATACTAGGTATTTTACTTCAAAGACAAACTACAACTAATAATAAAAAAATCTTATTTGGTAATCTAACAGATAAAAAGGAAATACTCGGAAATACCAAAAAGAAAATGCGGAAATAAAAAGGAATACTACTAACAGATAAAAGGAAATTCATACTAATATTAATAACATTGATGTATTGATAGTTTAAAACAAATTCAAATTCCAATTTCTTTATTAAATCTAAGGAGTTACATTTATTTTAGTTACAAAGCAATTATAACTAGGCCTCGCCTACACTAAGGTAGGCTTAATGCATATGTATGTAGTGTGGTTTGCGTAACTTGTAGTATCAATTGTAGGTATATATATATATATATATATATATATATATATATATATATATATATATATATATATATATATATATATATATATATATATATATATATATATATATATATATATATATATATATATATATATATATATATATATATATATATATATATATATATATATATATATATATACGAGTACATAGCATGTAATAAATAAAAGTAATATATTAAATTGAAGTGAAACTACAAGGAAAGCGGACAGCTATACAAAGTTGCACGAAGAATCAACGTTAACAGACGAAACTGGACGATTAGAAGAGGTGGATAACGAGACGATAGAAAACAGCTATACTTCGGCAGCGACGCGGCACGCCTGTTTTGCCTCGTGATAGTTATTAATTATAACATATATTTATAGTTGTGAAATTATTGTCTACCGAAAGTTAAATTTTTAACCAAATTTAATCCACAAATTTTGTTTTAGCAGATATTTATTTTTATAACCATTTTATTGGCATTTCCTTAGAACACGATCTGCCTAGTTAAAAGCGACACAAGCTATGTTTAATTTAAATACCAGCGATGTCATTTTTGTGATCTAAATAAATACAAAAATAAAAAATAAAATGGAGCAGTAAAACTGTGTACAACGCCATGAACAAAGTATTACATATTAAAAAAAATATCGCGGTTTTTCCTCAGCGATCGCAAAGCCGAAACTACCACAAAACCGTGTTAATATTTGTGTAAATAAATATTTGTGTAAACAAATAAAAATTTGATTCCCTGGCGCAGTTTCGTCTCAATTATGGCAATTAGTGAATTAATCATCTCGGCGTTGAGTGCCTCGGCATATCAGCCTTAATTAACGACTAATAAAAACATCATATCCCTCAGTCAGTGAATTATTTCGTCGCATCCGATAAATTCGGCCCACGAAATACTGCCTGTTTCCCCCATTAATTTGCACCTTTTCCGCGTTGGTCCGATGAAAAAATCCGATCCAGTTCGCGCGTTGTAATTAAATTCTCTTTATTTTTATTGATCGTACGCGCGCAGGGTACGATCACAGCCGAAAGGAAAAAGAGAAAGTCCGAGCATACATCACAAATATGTAAATTTTGTTTCACTACGAGGTGGCCCAAATACTGAATATTGAATATCTGCATATACTCAAAAAGTAAACTGGCAGTAAGACGAAAAGTACAAGTAATTCAAAGCGCCAGCTCTGGTCTCGTATCGATTTGTATATGGCAGCTCTAATTAGGCACTCTATGAATATTTTTTCAAAATACGACATTTTCTAAAACTACAATTTTTTTAGAAAAGTACGATTTTTTTTGAACTGCGATATTATTTAAAAGAACGATGTTATTGAAAAATAAGTTATTTAATATACAGCGATATTTTTCTAAAGCACAATGTTTTTTAAAGCACGATGACACGATGACATTTCTAAAAGCACGATGTTTTTCAAATGTACGATATTCCATTAAAGTATGATATTTGTTTTACGACAATATTCTCTGAAAATACCGCATGTTAGAACCATAAAAACAAAAACGATATTTCTCCCTGTCCGTCTGTCATCATCAATATATCATGAACGCGTTGTATGACTTCCGAAAATTCTTTCGTCAAACTGTTTTATCCATCAATGGGAAGAGTTGATTAGATCTATTATTCCGTACCTACGATAGAAACGGGAGCCGTCCTACGAACGGACCTCTTTAAAATCATATTTGATCAGCGCAAGTCGGGCGAAGGGTAGAAAATTCTTTAGTCAATCTGTTATTTTTCATCAATGGGAACGGAGTCTATAATTAGAGTACCGTACCTGAAATATATCGGAAAGCTATCATGCAAAGGACTGATAAATCACATTTCATCCATATGACAGATTCATACGACAGATTAATGAAAAAAAATCGGACTGCGCGTTCTTGAGTTACAAAATGAGCTGATGGACTTAACGGGCCGTGACTTTTAAACGAATTATGATGAATGAAAATCTCTTTATTGCACAATAAAAATAAGGTACAATGGCGGACTTATTACTACATTACAATATCTTCCAGTCAACCAACATGCTGGTGAAAAGAACATATAATATACATTGTGTGTGTATCAAAAGTAAAAAGTAAATAAATAAATAAATTTTGGAGTTGGACATATTACATACATACATACATATTTTGATATATTAACAAATAATATTAAATAAATAAATAAATAAGCAAATAAATAAACTGCCAAAATATGGTAAGGAAAGGGAGGGGATAACGGAAAGGTTAGAATTTATGGTTCTAATTTATTGTGAAAGGAAGTGCCTTGTCAAAGATTGCTTAAAGGTGAACAGCGAGCTAGCGCCTCTAATCCGTTCGATTAGAGGCGTCATCCGATTAGACAATATCATTCGCAGATTAGTTTCTTTCATTAATAGGTAGAACTCTCTCTTATTTTATTATTGATTTCTTCTCTCATTATTTTAAACAAAATCTGAGATTATTTTCCGCATGAAAAACAGACAATAACGACTTTTATTTTGGTTTATTGATTTGATTAATTATTTGATGAGAAATACATCTGGATATCCGAAGCTCCGGTAGCACTTCTGTCAGGACTTGCCCCGACTTACCCTACTCATTCCGCACCTAACTTGCCCGGCTGTGTCGGCTGGCAATAGCATAACAATGCCATCTATTCTTACGCTAGCTTCAGTCCTGCATTAACCTTAAAAAATCAAAAATCGATTTTGATCAAAATCAAATGCATAAAAAAATACGAAAATGTATGGATGTGCCTATCTACTGTTTTTGAAGATGATGGGCGATGTCCGCCCGCCTTCACCACACGAGATACGAGGCACGCCCTGCAAATATTCGCCCCGCACTCAAAAAAGCCGCTAATTGCCGCGCCGGACGCCTATCTAATAACGAGCATCGGCCGGCCGTCCGATGAATCGTGCGATGCGGCCGATACTCGCCGGGCCGCCCAAGCTCCACTATCATTATGCCCGGATCACGCTTTGCGGGATAATAGTATTGTTCTTTCGCCACGTCCTAGGGGCATTATTGCATTCTCAAACTACGCACTGGCGGGTAATATTAATGATCAAGAAAAAAATAACATTCCGTCGCAGCGAACTGTCAAGTACCTAATGGCATTGGCCGCGACATTGGACGCGAAATTTCGCACGCGCTTAATAAAGCAATGAAGGCTTGCGAAGATTTTACGGTCAACTTCCCTAAGCCAAGGATTTTTTAAACAATATTTTTTAAATTTTATTATTATTCAAAACACAAACATCTGTTTTCTGACAAATAAACACACATAGGGGGAGGAAGGTGGGAAAGAAAAAGTCATAATAAGTAAATAAATTAGTTATGAATACACGTTACATCATATTATAGACATGCATACATGTTGTTTAAATATATTCATGAATACAAATTATTATTATATCGCAATTACAATGACATGTCAACACCGTCATTGTTTTCTTGAGAGCGATAGATAATGAATGTGTTGAATACGTCAATAGCGCCGAGCTGCGCATTACGTTTTTTTGTTGTATTACAAACAGGATGTCAGATTAACGTCATCAAATTTTGTCGTTATTTAGCTTGTGTTAGCTGTATTACATATGTACGTAATGTTATTCAGCAAGTCGAATGCAGCGAGGTAGCAGTCCCATAAGAACTTATACACTACCTCTGCCAGGCAAGCCGAGTCCTTCCTCTTGGAACTCTTTTCACCGGCTATAAGGTGACGACACTTTGGAGTTGCCAACTGCTACGGGCGAACCCGCCACCCCAGGAAGGTATAACGATGTTGATCATTCTTTCAACCGTGGGGTGAATTCAGTGCCTTAGGGACGAAACAGTCCACTGCCTAACTACGCCAACATGCCAGTATGAGCAATGCTTTACGGCGAGTTTATGGAGAGTAAGACCAGCGAGCCAACCTCGTTCTTCGTCCTCCCGTCTGGTCACAGGTCCGAGGTCGCTGTCGCAGCCTCTACCAGTTCAAAGTTATCGTGGACAGAAGGTCAACGACCACCGCGCTGCTTAGAAAACGTATAAAAGCATCCCCCCTCACTCTCCCCGGTAATAACTGGTTAGTAAGTCGTAGTGCACAGTCTATTGGCTGACGTCGCACGATGCGCAAACCGCATCGGTCCACCCAGCAGCGCCCAAAGGGCATCCCCCAGAGGAACTGATTTCCATGCCGTGACAGGGGCAACAGAAACCTTTCCAGGTTCGACCATCTGCGAAGATTCTAGCAGATGGGGGTTGAACCGTGAGTTAAGCCAACTTGAGTTAACGAGCGTCTTAGTAGCCCAACTGCACATTAACCATTAGCTGCCAAAGCGCGTTACTATAAGAATTCGAATTGGCCAAGAAGTCGCTGTCAAAGTAATAAAATCTTGAAGAAATATATGCACCGGTGCAGTTTAAAATGATCACCTTTACAGAGCGCGGAGTCGGATACAGTGTGTGCGGGATGGCATATTTAGACGCGCAGATGCTTGTGCCGATAGGTCAAACAAAGAGCGACCAGTGCGTCTGTAATGGGATCTGCGCGCGAGGCATCCTTTGTGCCGCCGATGTCCGACCGTAAACAAATGCTTAATTGTCCGGCCAGTACTTGACTGAACCGCCGCCAGCGACCTGTGCCTAAGCACGCCCGTCCGGCCCACTCGGCCGAGTTGAACTCCGAGCTTTGTCATAGGCTCGCCGAAGTCAGAGGACGCAACCCGAACGGTCGCGGGAAAGACGACCCTGCCACTCGTTGAACGAATCCGTCGCTGCATCACTGAGAAAAATATAACGATGTAATACGCATGTTTCAACAAGGATTATGTATATAACTCGGACTGTGGTTCATACGTATAAATTAACATGACGCTTAACGGTGTCGGCGTGACGGCTTTTACCGTGTCGTAATGTTAAAACACATACTGTTATTTCATTACGTCGCGACCTTGGGATCTCGCTTCTAACCCAACTGCATGAGCAGTATACGTACGGTTTTAATCGGACACATGAATCATGTTGAAAATACAGTATACTGTTATTTTCGTATTAACCGTAAGGAAAATGTTGATACATATAATCGGGTAATGGAGATTCAACAACTTTCCTTGTGATTATTATTCTGTATAAAACCGTAATAAAAACAATGTAATGTAAGAATCAATCCAATATTTTTCTCAGTGCAGCGCTGCGTCAATGCGGCCTATTTTCATTTATTTATTTATATATTTATTTAGGAATATATTTATATTAAACATTGATTTTGCTTAAGAAAATAACTGGAACCGAATGGAAAAACCTTAATGTCCTGCTTATCGAATCTGTCACCTACCTGATACTAACCCGTCCTAGAGTGGACAGGGCAAGAATAATACAGTAAACTATAAAACAATGTAGTAAAATTCTCGCTAAAAACTAAATTGCCTTCAAATGTGGTCCTCAAAAAATAAATTGCAATTCCATTATAAAATACTTCCTTAACCGCGGGATTTAACGACTGGGGTAATGTTGTCTATGCGGGATTACAATTTTGTAAAATGCGAAAGACCTATTAGATCCCTTCTTCTACACCTTCAATGGTAACTGTACAGACAAGGAGATGCACTGGATTGCAAACTCACTCTTCGATTTTGCTGGTGAGAAGCCAATACGTAACTCTTATATCAATACTACTTACACCACCTTCAACAATTCTATACAGCCACTGGCGTATGCTAATGATACTGATAATATTGCATGCTCTCCAAAAGCCCTCAAGGAATCCTTTTTAGCATTGGTCCGAGCAGCAAAATGTACGGGGCTGAAGATAAATCAGGAGAAAACCAAATACATAATGTCCACGTTGAAAGTATGAGTACACTCCCACATTTTGTTGTGGGTTAGTATACGTTTCAATCTGTTGAGTAATCCTCATGATCGGCTCATTAATTAATAGCGACACATAGACGAGAGATGAATAGCTAGAAATAGGGGTTACTTCGGACTTCAGTCTAAAAAGAAGTTTCGTTCCTGTCCCAGAGGATGAAGGCAATTCTCTACAATACACTCATCAGACGAGCTTTAACTTACGCTTCAGAAACATGGACGAATTGTCAAAGCGGATGAAAATGCACTAGATGTCTTTGAACGCAAAATGCTCCCCTAAGATCTTCGGCGCCGTGTAGAAGGATGGCGCGTGGAGAAGACGAATAAAAAACTGTACGACCTGTAGAATGATGTATGTACATGCTGTGAGGTTCCCTAAACTCGGAATGATCATATGGTTAGGGCATGTGAAAAGGATGGCAAATTAAAACTCGTTGAATGCCTACGAGAAGGGGTCTCTGCATGTCCGAGTAACGCGATATAAGGTTTCTGTCGTCTGGATTGTGCTTCCACTTCGCGTCCACATCCTTTTTTCTTATCCGGAGTCATGTGCCTACTTCGCGGCACATAATACTCCAGATAAGAAAGAACGGTAATTTGAATTATACATATCAAAACAAATGTTTTGGTATTCGCATGAATTGACTACAAATGTATATGTAGAAATTATCCAACTTTCGAAAATATATTACATTAAAAAATATCGTACTTTCAGATAATATCGCACTGAGGCAGAGGAGCGAGCTGGGCAGCGGAGTAGGCAGGTAAGGGCTGCGCTGTCTCGTGCCTCCCTATTGCAAAGGCTCTTCCTCTATTCTGTTTCTCTCGGCGCTCTAGATCCCTTGCTCCGATAACAACATCGCGATGTATCTTTAATTTTTCGTCCATTTGCTATCATGCCTGAAGCCCAATCCTCTCTATTAGTCAAATTAGTTTTCCGTTAATTCTCGGCTAATTCTTCCATCAATGTGGGATTTGCATGGCACATCCGTGGGTGTCTATTACGCGGCCTCCGCCGGACGGGGGACATGCATCATTGATCCGGGCGTGTCAAACGGCGACACCGGATCGGACGGTGCGGCGGTGTCCGCTCAGGTCCACGGCGGTGTCCGCCACTCGGTGTACGCGGGCCGAGGGCATTTGCATAAGCGCAGTGTTCGTTACACAAAGGCGTCGGGCGGCCGCTTTTGTGGCGTCCGCCCGGGCAAAATCGAGCGAGAAAAAATAATTGCCGCGCAGGACAGGTGTCAATTTTCCCATTCACCTGATCAGAGAAAAAACAGAGGCGTACAGACAGATCATAGTAAATGATTTTCGCTATAAATTTATCTAATTAAATTAAATTGAATAAAGTTTAACATCTTCAAAACCTTATACATAGTTGCCTAGACATTAGTACACATTCTACATTCTACATAATCTACACTAATAATGAAATTGAAGAGTTTGTTTAAAAGCGCTAATCTCGGGAACTACTAGCCGGATTTGAAAAATTCTTTTAGCATTTGATAGCCTTTAAAAATTCTTTAGATAGAATTCTTGATGAAAGTTACAGGCTATTTAAAATCACGTTAAGACCCTTAGAAGCTGAGCAAAAAGAACGCTAAGCGAAAACGAAGTATTAGCGCGAGCGAGCGATGCGACGCGGTGGGTCGGGGGGCGGGGACGGTCTCCCGACGAGAACCGAGCATTACCGAAAACGGCAGGTAAAATTGCGGAGCACAGCTAGTTTATAATAGCCGTATTAGATACGTAAAACTACAAAATCAAAGATATCGTAAAAAAAAACTTACTTTAGAACATTTTGACGTAAGAATTATCAACTGAGTTGTCATGAAATATAAAATTAATGTTCTTACAAATACAAAATTCAATTGATTATCGGAGAGAAAATAAAAGTGTCATGTGGGGAAATGCGTTCTACTACTGTTATTTTACCCTGGAATTATAAACGTTTCCATCGCGACATGTATCACTTTTATTTTATTAATTTACGTAAAATATTGCCTCAGTTGAAATGACTCTTAAGCACGATTTTTTTATCACCCGTTCATCACACGCGTTAACCAAATAGGGTCAAATTTCCTACACTAAAAGGTTTCACATTTTTTGTGGATTTTATGTGATATCAGTAATCACGATTGAACTTAATTTACATAGGAGTTGTTTTTTTTCTCACAAAAGTAAAATGAGCGTAAAATAATAATATTAATAATAATATTTAGTAAAATAAATAGTGATGTAAATAAAAGTAATGTTAGCTGAATATTAAAAATAAAAGTCTAAAGGTTCATGTGATTAAAGATGTATTTAATAATATTCTTCACAGAAGAATTAAACAAAGAAATATCAAAATGTAGTGATTTTCGAATTTCGTTTTTTTTAATAACATTAATATCCCAGTGTCAGTGTACCTATGTATAAGCTAATAAGTTGATAAATCCTCTAAAGAAGTTGGATATATTTCAATATTATTCATTTTTCATAGAATTCAGTAAAAGAAAATCGGAAAAAAAACGCCGCAAAAAAATCTAATAATTGATTTTTTGACGAATTTTAGTAAAAAACCAGTAAATATCGAATGTTTTCCAATTTATTTAGTTTTCCTTAACTCTTTGACTCCGAGATTTAAGATTTGTTTTTTCATTTTATATTTGGATAGCCATATTGAGGTTTTACTGAATTTCGTCCAAGGATTTCTCGGTACATAGAACCTATTGCGGTATTAATGTTTATTTACATTGTAGCTTGGGTCCTTGGCTACCTATCTATATGTATATTTTTGCATCATCGTTTATAAGCATGCTAATATCACGGCCCGGTGGCATAGTGGTTAGGTCGCCTGATCTTATATTGCAAGGTTTCGGGTTCAATTCCCGGCTGGGTCGCCATTTTCCGTTCGGATAAAATTAACGGAATTGCATTTCAATTCTGTCGACCATACACTTACATATGTTATACGCACACATAAAGAAGTCATAGTAGGGTTGGTTGAAAGAGACTGTCGTGTGATAATAAACCTATACATTGTGAAATTTCACAATAAAGAGTAGAAACAAATAAACAAATAATAATATCACCCTAACGGGAAGTGCCTTTTGCCTGTCACTGGATTTTACTTATTATTAAAGTGTACATTTCTTCCAACACCTAGCTGAAAATGCTATTTTGATAAAATAAAAATGTTATTTTGATTTTTTTCCCCAAAAAAATATATCAAAAGTAGTTCAGTTAGACGTACTGATTCACCCATAACAAAGATGTCTTTGATTAAAAACTCACCCTGTATGCATTATTTCAAGGAGAAGGTATCCACTTTTATGTAACAGGCCACAAGATGGCGCTGCAGTACATCAATTTCTATACCGTTCAACCGATCGCCATGAACCCACCATGACCGCCAATCGGACAACACCGGGAATATTCCACTAACGTATTTATATAAGTCGCTACTTATGTCTCGTCTAGCCGCAACGCCACGCCTTTGTAGAAATGGTTGCCGAAGCTTTTAATAAAACGCTAGAACGGTGAATATTACCTATTATAACAAGGTCATTCATAATGGCGTATACCGCGGCCACTTGTGGTCGAGTCAGAGGCGGCATATCTTGGCGCGATCGCCGACGGCGCGGTACGTCGCCGCGACCCGACTCGGTCGCGGTCGCGTGCTAAACGGTCGTTTGTCGTGGGTCGCGTGCCGCCCTCGCCGCGGCGCTCACGACGCTGGGCGGCATCGCCAGAGCGGAGGGCGGATATTCTACACTCTGATATATCGAATAAGCCCCACTTAAAAAGCTACAGTCATAATAAAATATATTATAGTCTTATATACATTTTACAGACACGCTATGTGTGTCTGCCAGTATGTTTAGCAAATCGTCTAAGCCCGGACTGATATCTCCTCAATAATATGTAAAGATTACTTGAAAATAGACACCCCAAGACTTTCCCGGCAAGTAGCCATGGACTGATTTCATCTGAATAATAATATCATAAATAAAATCGATGAGCCCATTTGGGTTGTCACACAACCGCCTCTGGTGCCACGGTTCGTTCCTCGGCTAGCCTCAGGCGGCTCGGCGTTAATATTTGATTAAAATGTATGGCGGAATTTTAATATTATTAGTGTAGCTTGTATATGAGTTATTCCAAACAAAATTTCGCATTGTGATTTCGGCCCAACAAGACACCTGTATACCTGTATATTCAAGTCTCTAAGACCAATATTTCGAGTTTGAATCTAGACTAGCCCGCCCTCTGGTGGATCGATTTCAACCACAATCTTTTCAGCTCTTGCCATAACCATCCGCCATCTATGTACCGAATTTCAAGTCTCAAGTACAATAATTCGAGATTGATATATGACTATTGCGCCCCTGGTGGCCGATTTAACCCACAATCTTTTCAAATTGTGCGATGACCATACCAAGTTTCAGCTCAATCGGATTAAGCGTCTGGGCGCTATCGTGGGAAATACATACAGACAGACCGACAGACACACAGAGAGACTTCAATCTCGAAATCATCTTTGCCTAATGGGGGCTTAAAATGGATATTTCCGTCTTCATCCTGTTTTTTTTCGCGTTCACAATACTTTCTCTCCTGGTCAGTTGGCGGGCCGGAAAAGTAAAATATGTCATTAGATTTAATATGGCATAGTATCAAGAGTAGCCGCAATGTTGAACAGTGGGCGGTATTCCCGGTTATCAGCCACACAGTTGCACATCTTAGGAATTACACAATTGGTCGAATTTAATGTATAACTTGATAATTATAACTTAATACAACAATTAACGCTGTCAATTTATACATCCGACCTGGCCAAAGGTTATGTAATCCTAATTTTATATCTGTTGTTAGGACTTTCGCCAATAGTAAAAGAGTTCGTAGCTTTGAAAGACCTGTGCAAGCTACGTAATGCAAAAAAACAGCGAAATTTTTGCACTTGTTTTTGACTTTGCTTCTTATTTTATAAAGTTCTTATGCTCTTTGTATCCTGGGAAAAATATATTATTTGTCGACGCGCCTCATCGAAAATTACCGTTAGGTAATCTTATTAACGTGCAATCCCTCAGATCAACAAGTAGCGTCTCGAATCTCTAAAGAACTTGATTTTTATGTGTGTGACTTTTAGGAAAAAAATGCAATTTTTCGTAGAGTTTATATCTCGAAATCTTCAAGGCGTACAATGCTAGGTTTAGGCTTAAGTTGTAGGTAAATTACTTCACTTGAAACAGAGAACAATAACGTTTACTATAGGACGCATACCTTAGGAGATACTGAGAAAAACCGAAAAAACTGCAAAATGTCGCTGCTTTTTGAGCATTGCGTAGCTTGTATTTCGAAGCTGCAAACTTGGTCTTTTACTATTGACATAGGTACTTAAAAAGAGATATTTTTTTCCTATGTCCTATAGCATCTTGGAATATGCATCTCAGGTATGGAACCCTTGTTATGACAAATATATAAATAGAATCGAGCGCATTCAAATGAAGTTCGTGAAATATCTCTGCTTCCGTCTGAAAATCCCATACAGCTCATCTAACTATTTCAATTTATGCAAGAAATTTCATATCCTCCCCTTGATTAAGCGGCGTAAAACCGCGGACTTAACCTTTTTGCTAAAAATTACCTCCAATAATATTAACTGTCCTGACTTACTAAATAAAATTAATCTCCGTGTTCCTTCCAAACTCAATAGATTTAACCCTGCTCTTCATGTTCCTCATGCTGGTACCAACTATAGGCAAAATGCATTTCTATGGCGAACAAGTGACAATTTCAATGACATGATTAAAAGCTTTGACTTTGATCTATTCTGTACGAGTGTTAACTCAGCTAGGCAGCGGCTGAACAGTGATTTTTTTTGCATTAATTGTTGAATAATTTTTGATGCATTTTTAATCGATAGCTTTAATTGAAAGATCACATATCTTTCTAGAACGTTATTTAAACGTGAAAACCTTTAATTGGCTCTCTGTTATGTTACTCCGGCTTTGTAAAATTATAATTAGCTGTTGGTTTTCCTGAAATTAAATAAATAAATAAATAAATAAATAAATAAATATACCTTACCTTAGGAAATATTGAGAAAACCGAAAAAAAACTGCAAAAATGACGCTGCTTACAAAAATTACGCTGCTTGTCTTTCGAAGCTGGAAGCTGGGTCTCTTACTATTAGCATAGGTTCTTAACAACAATTTAGAACTATAGCACCTTTTACAAGGTCCATACCTTTTGCGTATACAAAATGACTGGCGTAAATATTGTTTTAGAATTACATTAAACTACATAGGAAACAGATACTTTCGTTGGTGGCGAATGCATTCTTTCCGATACTAGGGCCTAGCAAAGTTGACTCTATGGCTGTGCGTCCTCCTTCGGACTATCAGCCATGCGGTCACAATGTAGAAAATAATAATAATGATTAATTTTTTTGCTAACGTGTGCGAGCCAGGTTGGGACACGTGGCCTTGTTGTTCGCCTCTCGTAGGTCCTAGTGTGTGATAAGGTTTGACAACTGCGGGCAGGATACGAGGTGGCATTTATCCTGCAGCGTTCCACGGTCCCATATTTGATTTAACTTAAAATTGAATAATAATAATTATCGAATAAGAGATAGTAATATTCAATCCAATGCATTTTGGAGCTGCAGTTACACATAATAATATAGATTCGACATACAGCGATTCTGCATTAGACACACTTGCCAAAAAATAAACACAATAGTTAATTATACCACATACAATGGTATGATTCAGCTATCAATACCCTACATTAATCAGTACGTGGTCCGTTGAAGTACCCTACTAATTACGACGATACCATCAAAGGGTTTTATCGTGCGAATGAAATAGATAATGGCATCTACGGCGGCAATTAGTGGCCAATTAAGTGATCAATTGGGAGTGCTAGATTATATTATTTGCAATTAATTCGTCGCGATAAGTGGACATTTCGTGATTGTATCCATTAAAAGCGAATCGCATGTTCGGCGCCCGGAGAACAGGGAAATCCATTTCGCTCGCTTTCGACATGAGCATTGCATTTAAACAAAGCGTTAATTTCGAATAAAATACCGCGTACCAGGTGACGACGTTCAGCCCGGGGGTAGTTTTGGCACGGAAAGCCCCCGGAAGGTATAAATCTTCCAGAATAAAATATGCCATTATAAAACATGGTGTGAGGGGGGGGGGGGGGAGAGATTTTTATATAAATGAAGTTGCTTTTCACGATGCACAATGTTTTTTTTGCATGGTGAAGTGACATTGAATATTACGAGTTGCGGAAAGATATGTTTTGTCTAGAACTGTTTACTAAGATGCTTTAGAAAAAACTATTATCTTAGATTTTTGAATTAATGCTGTATTTATATTAATAATGAGACCATATTTTCACCTGCGCCCCGTGCTGTCACAGCAACGCGGTCTATTGTTTTGATGTAAACAAACCTAATCGCTCGTTACAACGGTGGCCGGTCAAACTTTCTTATAAGAATACCATCAGATTTGAATCTCCAACACTTAAGAAACTAATAATGCGTAAGCAATGGTTGAGCCTACAACAGATAGTTTATATTTGTCATGCAGGATATGGTTTGCCTGTAACGTCATCGCGAGGAGTGTGTAGAAGCATGCGCGTGACAGTCAATAATTAGAGTTAAAGTAGCGCAGAAGCCGGAATCGCGCTGATCTAGGATGTTGAGTTTGGTGTCGCTGTCAGCTCACAGAGCACTATTAGGACCTAAAGTGCGATAAAAAAAATAGTCGACTGAATATAAGTGAAAATTAATATTATCTTGAAAATTACAATAAAATTAAAGATATCTTCTCATATGACTCGTAAATATGATATAAATTACATAAAACGCTAGTCAAAGAATAAATAGCATCGAAAAGAAAGAACAAGCTTAAAAATCCCGCAAAGGAATCAGAGACCGTGACGTTTTCACGTCAAACACTACGGCTCGGACCCCACTGAACTCCCCCCCCCCCCCCCTAATTTTAATCTCTCTCTGATATCACTGACTCCCCCTCTAGTATCCCGCTCTTTAGCATGTCTTTAGCTCAGTTAAGGGACTAAACGAATTTCATGTGTCATTTTTTCCAAAACGTTATTACAACGAATGTCGAAGCAGAGTTTATTTTTTCTTTTGATTTTTAAGAATTAAAGAAAAAAATTAAAGTTGAAAAGTAGCCACGAAAAAACTAGTCGAAGGTTTCGTATACCTATGTGATTTATATTTTGTTTTAATGAAATCTTTACAAAATTCAAAGAAAGACATCGTCAAAGATGCCAAGATAAAAATCGAGTGTATCCCCATATTATTACTATCTATGATGATAGTTATCAAATGACTCGCTTTATTATCGCACCTGACTGGTTTTCATCGTCTTTCTCCCCACTCATTTTCATGCGTTTCTCTGATTAATTAACTACACATCAAATAACCATTTCATTTAATCTTAAGTCTACGAAAGCTTATCGATTATTACCACGTTGATGTACTCTAATTAGCATCATTGGAGCCGGATTCCAGTGTTACTAGATTCTAGATTACGAGATCATCTAGATTATAAGTTTCGATAAAATCTTGACACGAATTAGCGAATAATATTAAAATATGCGTCGCGATTGTAATGGGGAATTGTACGCCAACGCGCGCTAGTGGGCTAATAAGGGGCGGCCGATAGTGATCTTTACGACAGGGGCCCCCGCTTCGAAACTCAACTGGCCGCGCATTTTTAATGATATCAACTTTATTGCCATAATGGATTTTCGCTGTTTGCATTATTGGAGTACCGATAAAGTGTAATTTGATTAATTCCACCGCCGCGCGCCGCCGCGAGCGTTTCTCATTATCGACGTGATGACGTCATGAATTAATAATAATATATTGTAAAGCGAAAGTCGGCTATATTGATTAATAGCCGTTGGCCAGAGTTTTCGGCGCGTCCTCCGCTTAGTGCTTAAGCCTGCGGCCGACAATAATAAAGCAATATTACGATTTGATTTCATACTACAACTAAAGCTGCCAACTACAATGGGCGAGCCCGTCAACTCAGGAAGTTTTAACGATATTTGATCGTTCTATGTCCCGTGAAGTAAACGCAGAAGACTTAGACAAAACAGTCCACCGTCAAGCTCCGCCACATGCCCGTAAGAGACCAACGTCTTATCCGTGAGATAACCAGGTATGTTACCCAGCGGGCTTACACTCACGCCCTTACTTGCGATTGCGACCAGATTACTCCGGTCTCTCGACTGGTTACGAGTTCGAGGTCGCTTGCGCGGTCCTCTCCCTTACGAAGCGGTGAAACGGTGTAAACCGAATCTATCGCGGACCACGGCTTCCTTTGCCCGGCTTTTCACCCAGGATCGGGTAGCCGATATTCGTTTCAAGAGCAGTCGCCGTAAGGTCCGCAACCACCCCCGCTCTATAGGAAACAGTACTGCTTCCAGACTCCCCCGACTGTTAGTCAGAATGCACAATCGATTGGCTTACGTCGCACGGTGCGCAAACCGTCCAGAAGCGCCAGAAGGTTGACTCCTAGGGGAAACTAGCCCTAAGGCGACCAATCGTTAAAACTTCCTGAGGTGACGGGTTCGCCCGTTGTAGTTGACAACTCTATTTTTAGTGGTTGACATCGGATGGATAGTTAAGTTAAGGCTGCACGAAGCGAACCTAATTCAAAGTTTACTTTAAATTTAAAAACCGCGGAAGGGTAGAGAACTTACAAATAAATTATTATTTATAATTTTTAATGCTTTCTATGTGCTGTTCATATCACACCAAAAAAGCTGGAAAATTCGGCAATCGGATATTATTCATAATTTAGCATGATAAAAAAAATATACAGAATATATAGAAGAAAAAAAACAAATTATGTGTTCATAAAAAGTTTTATGTATAAGAAATTAGAATTAAGTCGACAAAAACTACATTAAAAAACAAATGTCATTCAACTGAAAAAATGTATCATTACATTGTGTGAATATCAAAAAATGAATTGAAAATTAAAATGAGAAAAAAAATCCAAAATAGAATTACCACCTTCACAACATGTTAATCCATGTTACAACAGAAAAAAAATTATGACATTACAAATCTGAATGTCAATAAACTGTACAAAATCCACCATTACATTGTTTAAATACATATTATAAATATAAATTAATTTCCCATTGTCTTAAATTAATTATCCATGATCTTGATACGAGTACGAGTCCACGGACCAAACAAATCGACAAGCTCATTTACGATTTTCTCAAGTGCACTGGACCCTGATTGGCCCCTGGAATAGTGGGTTTTAATTCATTCACAAGAAACTAGAATTGTGACAGAAAATGTGAGCACAACAAGCATTTCGATTTTGTTCCATCATTCATCTACACTCTACAGTAACAGTTCCCGTGATTATACCATCAGTCTCTACATGAATTTAAAATATCATATTCGATGTGGATGCTTCTTTCGAAAATTCACTTTAAAAAACCGACACTGTTTCCCAATTAAATATTTAAATTCGTCCGAAATGAGGTTACGTGCGGTGGATATTCTGTTATTCGAGGCGGCTATAATTCTCAACGGGCAATGTAGGGTGAGCGTGGAGAAACAATAAAATATTCATTGGCGGGGGTGGCGAATGGTAAGAAACCAAACAGCGACAGCACATAGTCCGTGAGCCACGACAAACTACGAGCAGCACGCAAAAACTTCAAACAAATGTTTAAACTATCAATCATTAAGCGCGGGTGGCGCGACCGCGCGAGGGGGGCACCACCCCAGCCGGCGAAGAATGGGGAGGAAGCCAAGTGTAATAGAGTAATCGAGTAAACAGACACTCGATTAGTCGAGCGGTGAGTTTGAGATAGAACTTTAATCAGCCTAACTGTGGAAGAGTGAGTGGATAGATGAATGACCTGACACAACGATGGCACAAAAATCTGATAGTGTATGGTGTAGAGCACTGTTTCTCAAACTTATTTCATCCACCGCTCTCTTTGAGAACAAAAAAAATCTAGAGTCCCCCCATTTTTCAAACTTACTATCTGATGCGCATGTCAAAAACAGCTATTGCAAATATCATTTTAAAACGTGCCATACGATATCGATAGGATATATAGAATATGGCCGATATCCTATTTCTAAGTTCAAAGTATAATGTTTGATGGAGAGAAATTAAAACGCATTAACATTTAAAAAAAGCTTTGAATATAAAACATATCTAATGTGAAGGATAAATCTGACGCACGTTAACGAGTTTGTTAATACCAGGCTCGAATTTACTTTAAAACAAGCGTAAGTTGCCGAATTCAGTAACATGCAAGCCGATTTCTCATTTTTTAGTTAGCAACGTTGCTACAGCACTAAATTCACGTTCAGACAAATACGACGATGGGTATGCTGTTAGAAATCGTTGAACAAAAGACCATAATCAAGGGTTCAGTTGCGGAATTGCAATAAAAATAATTCAAATATATAGGATTGCAATAAAATAGGATTCTTGGTTCCCATTCTTGATTTTAATTTCCAATTCTTCGTTTGTTATCAGTTCTAGAATCTGCCCTCAGTTCTATAATATAACCCCCCCTCCTTCCCCCCTAGACCAACTTAACCCCTATTTTTTCTGAGCATTCTACCGCCCCCTGAAACCACCAGCGCCCACAGGGGGCATAATCGCCCACTGAGAAAGACTGTCAGGGCGGCCCTAAAACCCTAGGCAAACACTCTTCCATATTCCAGGCATATGCTATTACAAGAAACTGATATGAAAACATTCAAAAAACCTACAAACAGTCAACATCTTATCGGAGGAATAAGCAGTAGAAACAGTCGTCTTATCATCCGAAATAAAATTAAATGCTGCCTTGAAATGCACTCAAACATTAAAAAATCTATGCTCATATAAATCACAAAAGCGATTTGATGAGAATGAAATAATCCACATGTCGATTATAAAGGCTGTCCGGTAATCAATGAAACAACCATAGTCGTGTCAAATGCCAAAGTTCAAAAAACACGACAGACAACAGGCTCACCAATACCGGCAGAGTATACCAGGGCAAAAAGTCGCAGTTGTTATATAAAAGCAATCGCATTAGAAAACTTCAAATCTTTAAAAACTATAAACAGGAACCAGCTATGTGAACTGAGACTGAATTGTGCATATTTTGCTTTGAAGAAGTAGAGACATAGTGCTAAGTACATTTTTCTAGGAATGTATACAGCCTAATGTAACAACGGAACTGACCAGATAATATGTTCAAATCGAAGATCGAATCGAAATCGATTCAAGGCAAACCGAAGAAATTGTAATTTCAAAAGATACTGTAATTTTAAGAATGCAGAGTAATGGGTAACGAACTGTAAGCAAAGGAGGCTCGAATGATCAGTTAAGTACATCTGGACTTATGGGTTCAGACTCCAATGCAACATATTATAAGTCTAAAATTAGAGATATTAAGTGCAATGTATTGCAATTGAGTACAACGTTGTGGATCACGATCAAATCTATTTATTTATTTATTTATTTTATTTATTTAAGAATTAATTACTATAAAACATTGATTAGCTTACAAAAATAACAGGAACCGAATGGCAAAACCTTAACCTTTTGCTTATTTGTTTCTGTCACCCAACTGGGACTAGCCCGTTCTAGGGTGGACAGGAAATCATCTAAATTAGTTATTGCGATATATTTGGCCGCTCGCAATTTAAATTATTTTACCGCTATTCCGCGATCATCAGACAAGTTTCAAATCATCTACAGCAACCAAATATCTGAGATCACCGAAAAATAATATTAAACATAGAACATTCGTCTAAATTAAGAAGGTACGAGGCTTTTAAATCCTGAAGGTTTAAGCGAAACGTTTAAAGATTCTTATAAACAACAATGGCGGTTGCAATATCGCCGAAAAGTCGGGTGTGACAAACTTCACGCGGTAAATTCATTTGTATCTTATATATAATGTCAAACAACAGCAATAGTCTTCGGCGTTTAACGATTCGGTCAACAACAGATCCCTGAGACTTTTCCTTAGATGACTAACTCTAGTTTAACCTATTGCGGGATTATTTTCTCATTGAATTACTAGTGAGAAGTAGCGGTGATTAAACAATCTCTTTCATCCCTCGATTGCTGCCGGATTTCATTACCTATATACAATCGATCGCATAATCGAATCGCTCCAGCCACCCCTAAGCGGAGGGGTTCCCCTGGCCGGAAGTAATTAATTTTAAACGCCCGGCCGTATACAACTGCGAAGTTCGTTGCAAGGTGTATTTTTAGATCATTAGGGAGAGTTATATTCGAGCAGGGAAGTAATAGGGTGAGACCCGCTCCGTATGTTCCAAATCTGTTGCAAACGACCTTTTTTTCGGGGCGGCTCCGAGAGCCAATCGTGTTTTAGGACCACTCTAATTTGGTGGGATTATATAAATGCTCGGCAGACAAATTAGTAGAGGCAGGTGTGAGCTTAATTTACATGCAAAGCGTGGCCGCGTTTTTTAAAAATTTAATCGTATTAATAATAGTATCGTAGGATAGATAAAAGGAACTGGCATGATAAAAACATGGTTTAAATTAGTATGCAATGTTTAGGTCAAGGCAAGAGGAGGCCTGGGCGGCAAATGACATCATGGCTGCAAAATCTACGCCAGTGGTTCCAGCTGAGCACTGGCGCATTGTTCCGTGCGGCGGTCTCCAAGACGGAAATCAGCAGGATGATTGCCAACCGTCGTTAGGAGATGGCATTACAAGAAGAAGAAGTTTAGGTCACAGTCGACTGTGAACTTGCGGCAGCGACCGTTCAACGCGTGTGAGACGACTGGTTCCGACAAGACCTATATTTATTATATAGTTGGAGAGCCAGCGACAAAAAAGTGCAAGAGTTTTGTTAAAGCTGATTTTTTCAGATCAGACAGTAATTTGGCAATAGAATTCCAGAGCACCTACCACAGTCAGCAGGCCAGATTCCGGGACACCTGACGCTGGCGTACTAGCAAACGTGTATTTTTAATTAGTACCCTCAAAGTGTTTTTGAAAAAGCTGATAATTCCTCAGTAGACAATGGATGCAATAAGGAACTCCAAAAATATGGTCATATGACTTCATAAGCGAACGCGTGGCGTTAGCATCTCCATACCATTATCTTGAGCTTTTGCGGCCGTTATATTACGAGGCACGGTAAACCGATGTGTGATATGTATGGAGATGCTGACGCCACGCGTTCAATTAGGAAGCAGTCTGACCATATGTTTCGAGTTCTTTATAGCATGCACTGTCTACTGATGTATTTTTAGCTTTTCCAGAACACTTTGGGGGCACTAATTAAAATTACACCTTTCCGATTACGCCAGCGCCAGCTGACTCTACCCCGGCATTCTATTACCTAAATACTGTATTGATCTGAAAGTCTTTCAAAACTCTTGCACTTTTTTGTCGCTGGCTCTTCGACTATCGCGAATACATTCGCGAGCCCGCGAAGTACCCGCAAACGTGTCTCAGTTTGTTCCCCACCGAAATAAAAGAAACCAAATCAGTATGCAAATCCGCAGCGGAAACCCTCCACGCCGTATTAATTTGTGGAAAAGTTCAGGAAAATAATGGCGCGCGTCGCGTGCGCGAGTCGTAATGATATCGCGGAACGCCAGTAAACTGTTATGTTATTTGCATTCGCTCGAGTTAGACTAGTATAGGTGGAGTTCTCGTATGCCCAGGGCGGGCGGAACAGGCGGGTCAAGGGTCTGGGGTCGCCCGCACCCCGCCCTACCCCCGGGCCACCCGCCCAACTCGGAACGGTCGCTAGCGGTCCAAATTAATGAGATATGCTTTTGTGATGAAAAAAATATTTATACATGAACCAAAATAATGACGCACGCGAATTAATGAGTGCGCCACCCAGCCGAAGTCTTCTCGAGGACGTTTAGGTCGTTACACGGCCTCACGGACCCCCTCTTCGGCCCACCCTCGCTCCCGGAGGAACGCTTTAAGGGTTGATCTTGTTATCGAGTTGGAGTGTTTTTCTTCTCGGTTGCAATTTATTAAGGTTTTGCCCGTGATTCGTTAGCGGCAGCGGCGCGGGCGACTCGGGCATCGTCTTTTACGCGCTCCTCCCACAATTTCCCCTACTGCCTTCATTATATTTAACTTATGACCAGCTATTAAATGCTCTTAGATTCAATTGATTTACAGTCCATGTGAATAAATAGATCATAGAGATATATAAAAAAAACATGCATTAACTTAACTAACTTTCACGACCCTTAGAGCTCATCTATTCAACCTTGGCTTGACTGAGAGCAAGGATTGCCGAATATGTGGCGAGGAACCTGAAGACAGCATACACATTGTTGGTCGCTGTCCAGGGCTCGCCGCCAAAAGACACAGTTTACTGGGACGAGCCTTTCTCGAACCCAGCGATCTGCCCAACTTGAAGGTCAGTGATTTACTTGGACTGGTAAGAAGTACCGGGCTACTAGCTGACCACTGACCTAACCACACAGTGGGTAGTTAGTTACAAAAGACCTTACAGATCTAGGTGACATCAAGGGCTGGAAACAAGACCCTCACTCGTATCTACTACTACTACTACTACTACATAACTAACTAACTTAACTAGTTAACTAACTAAATAAATACATTCCTTTAAAAGCACAGCAACGTCAATTTCAGTAAATCATCGGTAATCGAAGCAGAAGCAGTCTGAAACCGCTGGTTATAGGCCGCTTTGGAAAGGGCAGGAAATTCAAGCCAGGCAATTATCGTCCGTCGACGAGCGGTAGCGGCAACGGGCGACAAAATCCCTATGAGTAAAAACTTAGATATTCCTCTCCATAGTTATATCATTAAAGATTTTTGAAAAATAAATTCATAAACTATTGTCGTTTTAATTGCACGCAGGTAAGAATGATTCTATTGTATTATAATATATTTCCTTCAAGAACACCACAAAGTTACATTACAGGATACTAACTAGACTAAGAGGAACCTAAAGGGAGTAAACAGTTCGTGTAGATTAAGAGACGGTGGAACAGCCTCTGCGCTACTCCGATTGACTAGCAGTATTAATAAATACTGGGGACCCGAGGACGGAGAAGAGGATTATTAAGTTACTAAGTCGGTCATAAGGGTCGACGAATTTAATTATTATTGGCATGTGTTAGAGATCAACTACTGTCGCCACGGTAATGACGAGATAACGTAAACTAACTATTCACCATGTTTCGAATTCAAATTCAAATTTCTTTATTTATCTATAATATTACATGTATTTTGTTTAATGGGAGCGTGCGGTTGTTTCGCAATTTCTACATAAATATCGCATTATTGATATTTCACCGCGTGTACTAGGTTTCATTGTCGGCCGACAGACAATCGATGATTCTACAGTTACTTCAAGATATAGAAGTAAAACAATTCTGCAAGAAATCAATCCCACGCATTCCTTTATTTGATCCATTGGAGAATATCTAGATAAAACAAAAACGCTCTTCTGAATGGTCTGCTATCGGTAAATCGCCCAACAGTGTTTTTGTTAGTCTAGCAGGGCTTAGTGATAATTTCTTCTTAAGACATGAACTCCGATTACTCTTGCTAAATGCATTTTGATACATTGCCAAATGGCCAGCTCTCAGGAATAATCTGTTCTGGATTCTGTTTGGTATCCATCGTTAATACATGTGAGAAAAAATCAAATATGTTGAACTGTGAAATAAAGTTTTCCTTCGATGAATTTTGAGCCATCGTCACTTTGAATATATTTACAAGCACTGTATCGGGAAATAAAACGCTTGCATGCTACTGAAGTGTGGGGGGCCTAGATATGTAGTTAATTCAAGGTATAATGCTTTTGTGTAGAATGACAAAATTTCTCCTGGCTGTACGCTCCGCGGACGGTCACCGTTCCTCATATCACAAGCAATCAGACCGTGGAACGTCGTCCAGTCACCGCGTTATGTCTGGCGCTTAAAAATAAAACGTATCAGCCGGCCTTGCAATTTTACAATTTTCCTGCGCTTTTGAGAGACCACCCCAAGCTATGCGGTACGCGACTCATTAAAGAGACCGGTGGAAGCCTTATGTCCCAAACGATAGGTCTCGAGGCGCTTCTCTCTCTTCGCTTAATTGTAACCTCTTCCAGGGGATTGTGAGCGTTTGGTTACCGACCGCAAAAAATAATTCTGTTTTTAAAAACTCGACATTATACCTCTAAACATGTGAAAACAACTTAATCCTAAATAATTCTTAAATTTAACAATCGAAACCGGAATCTCCGTCGCGGACGACGCAGGTATGTCACTTATTAATTGTTTTCCGCCCAGTGCCACTGACAGGTGGTAGTTGATCACAACCGGGACCGCTTCCCAAAATGCCATCAGGGTCGACAGGGTAAGTAGTGTGGGCGAACAAGTACTTCTATTGTACTCGGGCATCCGCGCATCCTACTTTCACATTCCGAAGCCGTTTTTGGCAATCCTTTTTAGGCCGTAAAAAAATCTCGCTAAAGTATGTACGTCTTCTGTTTTCTGGCGCTATTGTCTCGATAAAATTATATTAATAGAACCGGGATGATCTACGTGTGTTTTATAAAATCCACGTCTATCAGTAGGTGTGGCATAGTTGTGTGGCAAGACATGGCCGATCTTTCTTTTTTTTTAGTTAGAGACGCGATGCGACGTCTGCGACGAAGCCCGAGCGGGGCGGCCGCCGTGCCGCGGCTTGTGCGGCTTCTAAGCCCGGCGGGGGCTTAATTGGATCAGCCGGACGACCGGTCCGACAGGTAAGGGTCACTCCGATAGAAGATCGCGACATGACCTCGGAGAGCTTGCGTAATCGCCCCTTTTCGCCATTTTTCAAATTGATAACGCCATTACAGCTAATATTATAGTCGTGTCACGTCGTATGACATATGTTGCATGACCCACCTAAAGACCAACCCACGATAATGGAAAATGTTCAGTGACAAGGACGAGAACACGTAGGACGCTTATAGGAAGCGCTAGAGTACTAGCATTATCAAGGTAGAGGCAAAACGTTCTTATTTGTATCGGCGCATGTAAGCGCTCTTTGTGTTCTTCCCCAAACATTAGAAAACAAGTGAACATTTTTCGGCGGCTAAAATGTTATGTTTATTGAAGTAAGGCTCATTTTTAACTAAAAGGAAGTGGGTTAAAAATATGTTTACCTTAAGCATCAAAAATCTGAAGGCGAAAACATAAGAGTCTGGACAGCGTAGTTGAGAAAGTTCTATCTAAGCCAAATTTCAGGTCGATAGCTATAAGACTATCCAAGATAATCAACAGCAATATAAACTAAATTAGATCGTCAGACAGACAGACAATAAAGTTCTCACCCAATATGGTTCTATTTATACACTATGGTATGGAACCCTACAAATAAATTATATAAGTACTTCTATGGCTCGAAACATACAAATTTAAAGGGAAAAGTTTTTAAAAAAGCAAAATGTTAGCTAGTATTTAATTATGTATAAACACCTCAACGCTTTCCGAGGTGGAATGAAAGCGAAAACCTTGTTTTTTAATCAAAACTTATGCTTATTCATATAGTTTTTTGGTTATTTAGTGGTTAAAATAAAAATTGCCGCGTGATGTCGGCGGCCGCATAATAATTAAACAAAATATTTCTGACTAATGTAACGGTCGTGAAATTCCGTTTCATACCGCAATTTTACAGGTTACGGGCAGCGATTTTATTTATTTACAAAATTTATTTTTGCTGGAAGACAGGATGGTTTCAACATTAATAACCCTACCCCAAACCATAATGCTATAAGACATAATAATATGAAAGTATTTGTTCAAATATCTCGATATGGGGATGGTGATTTTTGTGATGGTGTAAAGAATGTTAAATTGTGATGATTATATTTTTTGTCATTTTGAATACATTGCAAAGTTAATAATAATATTTTTAATTTAATTTGAATGGCAAATTGTGGGATTACATTTGAAAATAATACTTGCAAGTGCAATATTCAGCTTCTTGTAACCTAGATAATAGGACAATAGAGATTATTAATTTTACATTTTGATGATAATTTATGTTGCACACCCAATGGGTATATTATCAAAAATACAATTACATCTGTATGTACTATTTAATATCGTAATCACAATAAAGAGAACTGAACTGAGCTTCAATAGAGCGATAACCTTGCTTAATCTGTTAATCGGGGGGGTTCCTTTTTAATTACGCAATTACGCAACATACAACGTGAGCGCACTGTTTCATAGGGACGTGTTATTACTTCAAGAAATAATATGCACCGCAGTGCGCGCCTGACCCTAAATTCGTCAATATATGTATCGATGACTCACACTATAAATGAAAATACAAATTACACCCGTTCAAAGATAGAACGTATATTTCGAGGACGTTTCTATACGTCCTACCTGTACTCGATACTGTTTACGTTTGACGTGTAATACATCATGCTCGGTTTACAGGTTAAATTAAATTCTTTGGTTTGAATCTCTTATAAAGGCGCAAGGACGTAAGAATTCCTGATTTTACCGATGCCTAATAACACATTTCTATTGATCTATTCAGGACTCATGAAATGAAATTTCACATTTTAATTAAAATCCAACTTATTTTGAAAATGATATGCAAGTTTATCGATCGGGAAGTGAGTAGCACCTATCAAGTGATATTTTGTTTCATTACGACGATATCTCCTGATCAGAGGCATTAAACGATTAACGCAAATCGCGGTCCGTATCCTCCGTTAAGATCTACGTGATTTCCCTACGTGATAGGACACCATAATTAGGACCTATTAGGGCATAAGTGGGTCGATATGGGTACCTGGGTACGTGCGAGGGGGTCGGAGGGCGCGGTGCGGTATGTGGGGTCGCGTGTGCGTTCCCACGGAACTGCGCTAATGACAGCGGTCTTCGCACGCGACGCTTATCGCCTCACGGATTGTGCTGGAATACCGCTATTAAAATTTTATTCGCCGGACACTGGTACAACTGGAATGATCAGTACAACAAAATGCACGGCGGATGGATGGGCATGGCTGCGAAGTGTTAGGTTCCCACCTATGTAAGTGTCGCGTTTCACGCGCCACTTTGAACCGGATATTTACGCCCTAGTCACTAACTATTGGCCTCATACACAAGCTCAAAGTCGCGCAACGAGACATGGTCAGACCGGAGAACGAAGAAAGGGCGTGAGGTTGGCCTGCTGGGTTCACTTTAAAGTGGCTCGCGATAAGCCGTCGGCTTCTTACAAGCATGGTGGCGGAGCAAGACTGTGGACCGCGTTGTCTTTAAGTCTTTGTGTAATCGCCTCACGGATGAAAGAACGATCTATATCGATATAACAGCCTGAAGTGTCGGGTTCGCTCCAAGGTGTAAGTATATCGTACAAAATCGATGGTACTACATCAAGTGCTATACAGTTTACCTATAAGGTCTACAATATTTTCTATAATTAGATATATTTTCACTTAATTTATAGCGTACGCATGTACACAATATTATATACATAGACGTATTAAAGTGAAGGCACCAACATAATGCCAAAAAAACAAAAATATAATGAGGAAATCACAGTTAATAAATTAAATTTACAATGTCATCACAGAGTTGATTAAAAAAAAGACAAAACTCAATAATAAATGTCTAAACATAAGAAGACAACAATATATAATGATTTAATAACAATGTAGGTTAAACAAAATGAGTAAGTCCAATGTAATAGAAAAACAAATCCGTAAAAAATGGAAATTTGAATATGAAATAAATTGTAATCGTGGAATTATTAAAGTATCTATTATTTTTCAGAAAAAAGCTAGAATAAAATGAAATGAAATGTATTATGTAAAGTATTTTATTTATTTATTTATTTGTTACAACTTGGTATAGAGTTAACAGTGAGATCGTACAGATATGATTTGTAATTATTTAAATAAGTAATAAGAAAATGAATACATCCCATACGATCATTCTAGACGAATGCCCAACTAGACCGAACAGCCTGTATCTGGGCATACGAAATATATAGCCTTTGTTTTTTGAGTAGTACTGGCGTTTGAGTAGTACTGACTAATAGACTACTTTCAATACCTACTAACACTAAGATAATGAATAAAGAAATAAAATATAAGAAAATAACTGAAAAAAAGAAAATTAAAAAATAAAATGGCATAAAATAGTAAACATATTAATACAAATATATATGATAAAGGGTTAGTAACATACATATATACACATATACACATACAAACATATATACATACATATATAATAATACACACACACACACATATTTTAAATTATTGTATGAAGCAATTCATTTTCAGTCTTTGTACGACCTATTTCGTAAAGGAGCCATTTTTTTACTTTTATCTTAAATTGGTTTATATTTTGAACATTTTTTACTGACTCTTCTAAAGTATTAAAAATTTTTGGGGCGATGAAATACAACTGTCTTTGGGCAAAGGTTGTATGTACGTGAGGAATTACATAGTTCGTCCCTTCAGCTATGTATTTAGTATTCAATTTATTTATTCATAATAAACAATAACTGCAAAAGTACTCGATTAAAGCTAGTTATCGCATATTAGAATTTGTCAGTTGCTTGTAATATATTGATATAAAACGGATCAAACTGAAATATTTATTTGACAGTAGCGTTGACTAAAGTCGGCTTTACACGACAAGCAAATTAAAAACAAAAAATATATCTGATTTCATGTACATGGGTATACATATAAAACAGATAATTATCATAAAAATATTAATAGTGATAAAAAATAGTCATCTTACGCACTCTATAGAAAAATTATTCAACCATAGAAAGTATCTAACCAAATTTGGAAAAAGCAACGTATCGTCAGGTATGTTACGTTAATCAATGTAATCTACATATTAAATATGCGTTTTTGTTTCTTATACAATAAAACAATGAGGTAGCCTACATATTAAATATGCGACATATTAATAGTAATCCCATTTAAAGGAATTGGCATGCTCAAAAAATCACCCAGCTTATAGAAAACATGTGTGGATTGCAGCTTTTGTTTAATAAAACTTCCGAACGCCTTTGTTTCGTCTTTCTTGTGGAGATTGGTAGCTGTTAAAAAGCTTAAAGCTCAAATATCAAAGAAATCTTGTATTTGTGTAAAGCGTACTTTTGGCAGGACAATATCATCGCGTCTGCGTGTATTCTGGGAGTTCATATTCCCGTTTACCCCCTAGATCGGTAATATTAGATTTAGCATGTATTAGAGACATTATAAAACATATTCAGAGGAAAAACCAGTATTTTCTATTTAATATAGTTTTCAGTGGGTATCACAGTATACTTTTGCAATTGCTCTCAGTGCACTTTTCAGTAAAATGAAGGCCCTAGCACTGTCTGTGGCATTCCTCCAGTAGTATGCATATGTAGTAAGGTGTAAACTAATTACAAAGTCGAAAGAAACCCGATGACACGCGTGTAGCCTCACCGCACAATGATTGGTTAAGCCTTTTATTGGAGGGCGGCGTTAATATCTGCTGTGGTTTAACGTCGGGCTCTAAAAAACCATTGAATAAATGACATCAGAGCGTATATGCGTAATATGTTCTTTTATGTCGGCAATAAAGCGAAAAAGTTATTACAGAAGCTCGCATCTTAAATGCCTTGTCGACATTAAAAACAAGAATATACGAGCGTGCCCACGCTCGGGTAAAATATTCCGGCGGCTTTTAAGAAAACGGAGGAGGGGGTCAGAAGGAAAAATCCCGGATTGGGCCTGCCGGAGCTGGATCTTTGGCGATGGCTGGATATTGGCGATGGCCAGTGCCAATTTGTGAGGGATATAGGAACAAAAGACACTTACTAAAGAGCCATTGGCATATCGTCGATCTATGTGACAGCTCGTACATGCGAATAATTCGCATTTACCTTTTTTATTTAAATGATGTAAAATCACGCTTCGGATCGTTCTGACCATGTCCAGTACAATAAACTAATATTTTTTGTTGTCCCATTAACACAAATAAAAAACCATCTCGTTAACGACGTTATTCAGTTTTTCCATGCCCTTAAAAGTTTGTTTGTTGGCGTGTACACGGTCTCACATATAAAAAATTGCAGCAAAGTGCATCTAAAATGCAATAAATTTAGTCACTAAATACTAAATAATGCTGGCTGTCTTGCAAAACCACCTGTGCCATCGTCATTTTCATGCAAGTGCAGTTTTAGATCCCGACGAGCCCGATTTAGGTGATAAGAAAAGTCGAAATCGAGCTGAGCAGAGTCGAATATATTATTAATATCGATTGAATATTTTAGAATAAAGAGAAATTAAATTAAACAAGTCTACTAAAATCTTCGAATTACATGTCCTTTAGTTTAGACAGCTCGATTTTGGAATGTGATTAAATTAGCCCCAACAGTACAGAAAACGAATGCGAAAACGTGCCTAAACTGTGGTTAACGTCAGTTTTAAAACCCTAAGTGATATTACCTTATACTGAGCTTTAGTATAAGGTAATATCACTTAGGACCCATAAAAGGGAATACCAAAACATCGGTTAAATATTATGCACCGTTTTGGTGTGCATTTAGACCCTGAATTAGGCATGGAAACGGACTTTAGAAGAATAGAATAATACGATGAGAAAAAACCTGTATATTCGAATAAAACCTGTCGACATATAGGTAGGTATACACGCGCCTTTACGTCTCTCAACTTACATTCGTATAACTATAGACATTCTTTAAATATAATGTGAGGTATAGCCGCGTCGCACTAAAGGGAGAGTTATTTTGGATACGGTCCAACTATGTCATGTTGGCCTTTACCTCTTTGAAGTGGCCCGACTGTAAGAAAAATCGAAATATCTTGGGTTGATACTCACAGGTCTTTTTTCCTTTAAATTCCAATAGGTAAATACTTTGATAACGTCGTACCTGAAACAAGGGAAATTTAAGGTTAGAAATATTTAACAATAGCGTCTAAAAATATTAAACGATGATAAGAATTTTGCCATTCTGCGCTTTCTAACTTTGTACTTTAAAGTAGTTTAGAGAATGACAACTTTAGAGCAACAATAGCAGTACATACTAGCAATACAGCAACAGATGTTTCATGGTCACACAACAATAATACAAAATCGGTGAAAAAAGGGCGTTTCTAAAATAAATATACAACCTTTTTAAAAGGTTTTGGTGAACTTTAGTGAAATAGACCTCTCTCCGACGTAGCACCAGCACATTAGAGCAGGTGTTTTTAAAGTCGTATGTCCCGCGGCACATAATGAAATGGCATATTACTGCGACCCACATCCCTTCCTTCTTGGTATTTTTTTATCTCCGTGGGGCTGAGAGGGGGGGGGGGGAGTTTAATGCTTGCTCTTCAGGCAAATTTTATTGGACGTATTTTTTTTTCAAAAATTTACTCTAAAAGTAAGCATTTAAGAACGGATTTTACCCACAGAATCACAACCAATTTGGCCCTCACCGCCCATTACTACTCGTCAATGTCTCTATATTGCCCAATTTAAAAACATTATTATGTTTATAAAATCATCGCTTGAGGGTGTTAAATGAACATTCACATTTATTATAATACAAGCTATTTTATATTTACATATTACATATTTTATACTTAAAATAATATGGAAAGGTAATTTTTAAGGGTCCATAGTGAGGTGTATTTTATTTATTTATTACACAGACAATCCAATATTCGACTCTGGAACGCTACAGGATGAAGACCACCTCCTATCCTGCCCGCTGCTGTCAACCCTCATCACACACCAGGACTTACAAGAGGCGAACGACAAGGCCATCCAGGCCGCATATTTTTTTGGATAGAAGTGTTCTAACCTGGTCCGAACACGTTATCGAACAACGAACTCTCTGTATCATAATTGTTTTTATTTTCTTCATTATTCTCCCTCCCTATGCTTTTAAGCCATTCGGTAATTTTTAATTTGATGTTCATGCATTTTGAAATATCTTACGGTATGCCAGGAATGCGCTTGTTTGATTTTTGATTATAACGGCGTTGACGTTGCCCTTTACTTTGGTCAATGTTAACCGTAACGGGTTTGTAAATTAAGGCGACGATGTATATAAAATTCGAAAATTACATTTTATGGCAATTTTTAAACCGTCATACTGAAATAACTGATGATTTTAGTCAACTGAAAAAATATATCGTATTACACGGTACCTTTCTTAAGTACATGGCTACTTTAGATTTTTAAAATAGGGTTGGCAAATTGAGAAAAATAAATAAATCTGGGAGCTACATAGGAAATTTTAATTTTAGAGTATTTTTTGAACCGTGCCTCACACTAAACTGCACGATCAACAAACTCAAAAAAAATACTACGGCATTTTAACATCAGTTGTAAAGTGGAATGCTATCGCACAAATTTAAAAAAATAGGTTTTTCTTGTTAAAAAAATTATACAAAAAGTGCAAGTTTCATCCATATTCTGTTAAATATTACTTATTACTGTGTGTTTTTTTCAAGTTTGTTTTTTTTACATAAACTTTGTACAATAAACTTGTAGTACCTATTGACGATTATTTTTTTCAAATAAAATGTCAGTATATTTTAAAAATAATATTTTGCAAAGCATCTAAACATTTTTATCCGCTCTATCGCAATACTTTACTTTCCCTACCAGTGGTAGCCGGGAAAGTAATGTGATGTTCAAGTATAGATTATGATAAAGCGTAACTTTCTACACCAGCGTAGGTACATGATACTTGTATAATCCCAAAATATAAATCCAATTGCAATAGTGTATACCTAGGGTGAAATATTCCAGACATCGACCACGGAGTGAATATCACTGCGAGATGAGTCAAAATAATTATTACCTGCCCCGTCGCAATGGGAGGGGGTAAGTAGGCGGAGCCTAAAAACTCAGATACGGTTTATTTTTTATGTAGTACGTCGCCTTAATTGCAGTTTGTTCCGGAATTCAGTTTTTATTCCTGCTATTAGGTAAAATATGATGTCACACATGTAAGATGTATTGAAAGTAGCACATTCAAAGCTTCGGTAGAAAGCGTTGTGTATATGAAACAACTAATATTCAAAACATTGTCAGAAGTTCTTAGATATATCAATGAGTCATTCACCAGCCTTCTGAAATGGATTCAAAATCTTTATATTTTTTTCTGATTACGAAAATTTTCTACGAGTATAAATAAGCGCAATGTTAAAAAGAATTTCGCGGCTCACCTAAAATCCCTCCGCGACCCGCACTTTATGATATGATACATTACAGTAGTGATTTGCAACCAGGGTTGTATGCTATATAAAAACAAAATTCGAAATATTACAAAATCTTTATTGCAAACATTTACAGCTTCGGAAGATAAACATGTTTATTGTGTTTTCGTATTGCTTTACAAAACTTTATATTGATCTAAGATGGAAACAGTTAGGTAAGACTAGAAAGTGAAAAACAGTCAAAATTAATCTGGTTTTCGCCATTGTTTTTACAAAAAACTTTATTTACTGGATGATTACAAATACAGCTGTCGATGGGGGCGCGATCTATAAAAGGTTTAAAAAACTGCACTAGACTATACATCCTACCTGCAACGTTGTTTATAAACGTCCCTCATGAATTCTTCACCTGCTTAGGTGATTGTAACATATACATAGATACAGTTAATTGTTACATATAGTTATCCAGACCGTCACTGCGCGATTAAAATGCCGATAGCCAATGCTGTCGCATTTCAGTAATCGTAATGTTTACACGCCAGGGCGCGAGACGCCCCGCTGCTCCGGAATGCAGCTTCTTATCTCCATCTTCCCGCGCGGTTCGCAGCCTCCCTGACCTTGCCCTAGTGTCCGCTGAGCTAGTGCCGCGTCTGAGTGGGGGGAGTGGGAAGGGGAGGGTGGGTGGGAGACAGAGGGAGGGTGGGAAACAGGGACAACCCCGCTCTCAATCACAGGAAGTGCGCCCATCTCATTCCGGAAGTGGTTTATCTCCCACTCGGCTCGCTCTCTCCCTCCCGCATTCGGTCCGTCTCTTTCACGTTGGTGTTTCGTTCCGACAGATGCGAGTGCGAATATAGCGATGACTCTTTCTGTTTAATGACAGGGAAATTATATTCTGAAAATATCGATTAGAAAGGTGGCCGAAAAGAGCAAGAGCGACTATATGTAGTCAGTATGTAAGTTCTGTCATTCAACATTTTTTCAAAAATGTAGAACACTGTCAAATCTTTTCAGTAGTTCCCTCCATTGTTTCAATATAAAGTGGACGTAAAAAAAAGATCATGTAACTGTTATTGCATTACACCGCTACGGTTATGTGCCGAATACGGGTTTTAAATGGCTGCAAAACTTGAAAATCACGCTCAGTACTATAGTACTACCAAAGCACGTGCCGTACTATCAAGAGATACGCCGAAAACTCCAGTTAGCTTGACAAGAAAAGACCCGGTCGGCCGCGCTCAGTTAGGACTACAGCTGCCATTGAAGCAATCAATGCGCCAATAATAATAAAGCTCACAAACACAAACTGTTGACACTGCAAATAGGCTGAATGAAGCAAAAAAACTATAACAAAATGTAATAAATGAAGACCTACGATTACGCACTTACAGAAAGAAAGAAGGCTATTTTCAGGATAACCGTCTATGACTTAGACATCGCGAATCTTCCTGAAGAGGTACACTAAAAACAAATACAGTGAAGTTGTTTTTCCGGACGAAAAAAAAACCATTAAAGAAAAATACAAGCAACCGTATGACAAAGTGTACAACCACAGTAGTGAAGAAATCAGCAAAATCTTAGTCTTTAGTAGTGAAGAAGTCAGAAAAATCTTTAGTCTTTAGTAGTGAAGAAGTCAGCAAAATCTTTAGTCTTTAGTAGTGAAGAAGTCGGCAAATTCTTTAGTCTTTAGTAGTGAAGAAAACAGCAAAATCTTAAGTCTTTAGTAGTGAAGAAGTTAGCAAAATCTTTAGTCTTTAGTAGTGAAGAAGTCAGCAAAATCCTTAGTCCTTAGCCTTATTCGAAATGAATTTCGTCAGAAAGTGGAAAAGCAAATAAAAATATTGTTACTTAATATGAAAACCCAATTAAACATATCTACTTCCATATACTTACATACATAATATACCTACTACATATTTCATGTCAATTTTCAGTATAATATAAAGCATACTATTACTTATATTTTCCCGTTTTCTAAATTTATCAATCTAGAGAGCAGTCGTTTATTATTACTGAATATATCATGCAAATAAATGTTTATGGCTGTACACAAAACTAATTGTATAATATTGTGATCTTGATTTATAACGCTGTGTATTTACAAATAAGGTTACCATTTTATTTTAAATCATTATATGTGTTGAATGAGGTCACTATCCATCATCAATGATTGTTTAGCAGGGAGTTTCTTTATATACCACATTTTTCCCAGGGTGCTTTATATACCACATTTTTCCTACTTACCTATTATTAACTCACGTATGGTATTTTTATTATACCTTACTCAAGCAAACGTTGTAAACTTTTTTAGGATAGTAAATTGGTTTTGTAAACAGTCTATTACGTATATCTGTAAGATTACTGTAAAATAAAATAAGTAAATAAATAAATTTGGTGTTCAGCTTCAACCCATATTCGTTACGACTTTGCCAATGAGAAGCTGGAATTCTCCCGTTGTCTATCAGTGCTGTATCATCATTTACACACCTCTGAATACAAGCTTCAATACTCTTAATAGCCATCCGTGTATGTATACGTCCGTGTGTGTGTATTTCTATCTGGTTATTAACGTGGCTGAATTGAAGAGCTATCAATTCAGAGCGCGGCATACTTGTATCTTCCGTCGCGCTCGTCTTCGGATCTGTATTGTCCCGGTCGACTCGTCACCGCCAGAACTCATTTCACTAATAACGGATGCATCGCCGCTGCGCGCACACACACCCACACACTCACGCGCCGTTACAAAGGTCTGCCGCGTACGTGTGTGTGTGTGTGGCCGTACAGTACAGCGCAGCCAGCGTTCGCGTACATTCAATTTGCTATTTATCCGGGAATGGATCTGCGTCATTACTTAGCCAAGAGAACGGCGCTGGAGCGGCGGGCGGCGCGGCGCGACTGGGGCGGGGGCGGCTTTTGAGGCTGGGCGGCGGGCGGCCGGCGGCTGGGGCGGGCGGGATGGACGCTGCATTTCGGGGCGGCCGGTAGTAAAATTTATATTACTTGATTAAGTAGTGTACATAGGTAATTACACGGAACGTAGTTATATCGCATAAAATAAGTTTGAGCGGACGCGGAGGAAAATGAACGAGACACTCGGCGCCGCGCCCGCAGGCGTTTATGCAGATGATAATCGAATAATCCTCTAACTTTTAGCTAGGGTGGTAAATGTGGCTTTTAAAACACATCAACCAAATAATAAGCTGAACTACGCGTCCATCAGAACAGAATAGAATAACTATATTATACTGAAAAATAACCTCACATAATAAATATTACACTGGATTAAAAAACTATTTATGCACAAATGGCGGACGTTACAGTCGACCATTTCATAAGCTAATTTTTTATTGTCATCGTACAGTACACACAAAGGTAATAAAGTTTAATATAAGATAAATTATTAAATACATTTTTGTGGTTATTTGACATCTTTGGGTTGGTGGGGACGAGTCCTTGCCGTTTGGACTTGGACGATGAGTTTTCCCGGCAAAGTTACATTTGCCGTCTACAAAACGCATCGGGGGGACTGTCGTCTGTTTCCGCGCGGTATAAATCCGTTTTCTCTCAACTAATACATATCTACGGATGTATTTCGTTTCATAATTTAGTTTTTGAAAAACTTTTCAAATCATTTCGAACAGTGTACGTTATAATCAGCATAAGAACATGTTTTTTTTAAGAATTATGTACCTAATTATAAGTTCATGCTGTTATCTTACCTAAATAAATAAAAAAAATACAAATTTATATATGCCAATAAATAATGTTAGGGTCAAAAATAGTGAGGATAAGGTTAGTAGCTGTGTGAAAGAAAATGTTTCTTGACAACTTTTTGAAAGTGAGCAACAAAGGTGCATTCCTGACAGAGTGCGGGAGCTGATTCCATAAACGAGCAGAATGGGCCATAAAAGAGTACGGGTAAACAGAAGAGTGATGTAACTAAATGGCGATTGTGATATCCAGGCTTGATCGAAGTGGAAGACCATGTGTATGCGAAAAGAAGGTATGCGTGTTTGGCAAGAACGTCAGGACAGCGGTGAGTTTCTTCCCGACTGTATCAGAGAAAATCGAAAGACATTCATTACACTTTGATCACCATATATACTATAGAACGCGTCGGTCACGGAGACTTGAAAGGCAAACTTGCAGATTCATCGCAGACCCATGTCATTAAACTGCAGAACATGTCGTTTTGGATGTGTCCAATTTTAGAGTATGAAAGGCACCTTGTTTCAACAAATGAATGGGTGTAATTCCGGCTTGGCATGACCGCTGTCTTGCTCCATTGTGAAAGCTTGGATTATAAAAGGCTAATGAGAAGCATAATACGAGTTTACGTATCCCATTTAAATTAGCACCAGCCCGACCCGCACTTAAGGCTGATACGAAGCGTTCAAATTCGAATTAAATTCGCGAAAATTTAAAAAATAGATTCTGTTCTAATCAGAAACATTTATGATCAGGAATCCGATTTATATTCTGATTCCTTTATAATTAGAAAAACAAGAATAAACTGTCTGTCCGTCTGTCTGGCTCTTCCGAAGACGATAACCTCAAGAACGAATCGTCCGATTTCGACAATTATTTCGCCAACTTCTTTTATTTATCAGCGAAAATATTAGATTTTGGTGGCGGTCCATAAACCAAGTCAGGGAGCTGTCATATAGTCGGATGACTGAAAAATCACACTTTCAGAATTATTAAATTGAAATCCGATTTAAAATATAATACCGAATACCGATGATTTTTTTGGAATCGGACTATGCGTTCTTGAGTTACAATGACAAGCTTTGTATGCCGTAACTCTCGTCCATCGAAAATTTTATCCATAGATGAAAAAAGCCGATAATCTTTAAGGTGCGGTGCCTGAAATGGATCGGGGAAGTGGCATACATACCGACGTCTGAAAAATCACACTTTCATTCGTACGGTTGCCAAGTTTTTATTAGCTATCCAAATTAATACGAAAAACAAAACATTGAAAGAACTTTTGAAATCGGGCTGTTCGTTCTTAAGTTATAAAATTGCTAACTGAATGACTTAAGCAGCAGTGACTTTTTTACAATTAATTTTAATCGTCATATATATGAGATGATTAAAGCTATCATACAAACCGATCAAAGCCTAGCGCTGGCGTTTTGTATAGGTAGTATTTGTACCGTTACAAAGATACATAATTACTTTTATATATATTTTTTTTTGCTTTAAATAGTATTTTTTTTGTATATGTAAAACTTATTGTAATTTTTTATTTAATTATTAATATATAATGAGAATTACATATTTTATCATAGTTGATATGCCGGTAGAGAACTGAAAATAGAGCTCTGCTCTAAAAACAGTTGAGCTGGTGTTGTTTAAATAAAATAAAATAAAACGTCTTAGAAATTTACGTAACATTACGTTTTGTATCAATATCTTAAAATACGCATGTAGAATTTGCATTCTCAATTTGGAATCCTATAAGACATGCTCGTTTATTGTTAGCTCTGAAAATTTTCCAAATAATATATAAATTTTGCGACTGATACAACGAATAATTACACACAAAACGCGAATATGGTTGGTTATATTAAAATATTAATCTTTGCAATCACGTATACAGAATGTTCCGTTTTGTCGCGCGGTGGCGTCGCCCAAAATATACGACACACATCAAAAAGCCTCTTTCGTTAATTAAAACAAGATTGCCTCCATAAAACCTCCGCATTCATATCGTTCAATACATACGCGGGGCAGCTCCGCTATAAGGAGTTTTAGTAAAATATTTTGAAAGAGTTCGTTTTTAGAGCATGATGCTTTCATGTAGAAATAAAAATAATAAAAGTTACTCACATGGCAGTGAAGGACTTCCCGGATTGGATTAAGAAATGCTCATGTTTAAGCAAGATGTATGTATGGATGAGCACAACTTTAGACTGTCCTATGTAGGTTTATTGAGAGTCCCTTTGTCGCCGGTGAACGATCACTCTTCATCCTGCCATCTCAAAAACCAAGTTCATGTTTTTGCACAACTAGAGCTGTCGACTACAACGGGCGAACCCGTCACCTCAGGATGTTTTAATTATATTGATCGTTCTGTCTCCCGTGAGATGAGCATAGAAGACTTGGGACGAAAAAAAAACCACTGTCTAGTTACGCCACTTGTCCGAACAAGCCAATGCCTCACCGCGAGATAATCAGGTTAATCACCCAGCCCATTAATGAATGTGCGGATATCAACCTCCAAAAGAACTACGCCAACCACCGTATCTATATCCACTCGGATAGCAAAGCAGCTCTTACGGCACTGGCCTCGAATACCATTAATTCAAAGCTAGTGCAAAACTGCATATCACTACTGAATTCCCTGGGCGAAAAGAACAGGGTAATTCTAAGATGGGTTCCAGGCCATGCAGGAATCGAGGGAAATGAAAAACCGACGAACTTGCTAGGACGGGAGCAAAGGGAACGTTATACGGCCCTGAAACTTGCTGCAGCGTACCAAAAAGCCTTGCAAACCTAATGCTCAAACAAATGTGTTTAGAACAATCCGTCAACCACTGGATCAACAAGCCAGGGTTGAATCATTCCAAAGCGCTTATTAAGGCTTACGACTGTAAGACGGCCCGTGAGGTCCTATCGCTAAATAGGATCAATCTACGCATACTGGTGAGGGCGCTCACGGGGCATTGTGGCCTGAACAAACACATGTTCAACCTCAAGCTCAGGGACACAAAAATGCGCAGGTTTTGCTAAGGGGCAGAGGAAACTCCCCAGCATGTGCGAGTGTGGCCCGCTGATGCGTAAAAGATACACCCACTTGGGTGGTCACTACCTCCAACCTGAGGAGGTAAAACAATCTGGCGCCAAAAGCCTGCTGCCGTTCTCAAATGACACGAGGCTTAGAGCAGAACTATAGTAGGTGGCGAACACAATAGATCAGCAATGGTCGCAGTATTACAAGGCTCATAAAGACCTTAGAAAAGCCCCACTCAACAAATAAAAAAAATAATCACCCAGCGGGTCGACACTCTCGACCTTACCAGTTGCAACCAGATTACTCCGGTCTCCCGACTCGGTTATAGGTTCGAGGTCGAATGCGTGGTCCTCTCCCTTGCGTAGCAGTGATACGGTGTCTAACGAATCTATCGCGGACCACGGCATCCTTAGCCCGGTTGTTCACCCGGAATCGGGTAGCCAAATGTTCGTTTCAAGAGCAGTTGCCGTAAGAGTCCACCGTCACCACGTCTACCTTAAGCATTCTTTCTTGTCACACCTTTTTTTCTTTTCTTTCGAAAAACGATTCATGCTTCGATTCGTACGGGAACAAGCCACAAGAAGGCATTAGTATCTCATTTGACAAAAAAAATACATTGATTCTTTTTCCTCGTAACCCTGTATTTCATTACAATAACATAACTCTTAATGAGTTTATCCTATTATATACTTCAATATAGGTAGTCAAATATATTACAATGAAGGGTCTGGGCGATGGATCGCGCTAGCGAAATAGATTTACAATTTAGTTGCGGGGCGGCAGGCGAGCGAAGATTACGAGTCGGGAGATATTTGCACAACCAACTACGTTATATCAGGGAAGCGGTGTGTTGTGACTGCGTCTGTACATAAATTAATTAATGCTTTTATGTGTGGGAATAAATTGCTTCGCTTAGACGCCATGTTTAATTAACTAAAAGATGATCTTAACGAAACAGCGCGGGCTTCACTCGCACTATTTGCACGGCTATTCGTATAAGGGATAAACTTAAACCTAATTATTATCGCGCGCTCAGCGCGGGGTAACATCATCCCGATTCAATCGAGACGGAACGTACGCGCACCGACGTAAATGGAAATTGAATTCGGATGCGAGGGAAACCATAGCGGGTAAATGGGAATATAATTAAAGCCAATTTAATAATAATATTATCATATTTCAATTTAACGTACTCCAATTAACCCAATAACGACTCGCGTTCCACCTTGCATGTCGAAGTTTGATTTTCCGGGGAGAATTTAATGGAGGCAGTGCTAACGTGGAACATCCGTATTTCGTTCGTTTCAACGATTAAGCTAATGGAAAAGCCAAGGAAATAGCGCGATCGGAAGAAAATACAAACAAAATTGGGCGAAATAGTCGAGTTGAGATTTACTAAAAATTTGTTTGATGTGACAACCTCGAAGCGGTGAGACGCACAGTGGGTCACTCAATACAAGTTAGGCCAATTTTGTTATTTTTACCGCAGCGCCATTTGGTATCGGATTGGCATTGATGGCTATATAAAATAATAAAAGCTGTAATGAGCAGGTTTGATTATTTCATTTTAATGGGGTAGGTCAACGATTTTGGAATGTTTAATTTTATTGTGAAGTCGTTGTATATGACTAAAACATATACTAAAAATATGGTTGACCCACCGGTGGATCGCGCTACCAGGTATAAAATGCCACATCTGGCGGCATGATCACCCGGAACACGGCCCCGTGGCGTAGTGGTTAGGTCGCCTGATCTTACATTGTAAGGTCCCGGGTTTGATTCCCGGCTGGGTCACCATTTTCCGTTGGGATCAAATTAACGGAATTGCATTTTCAACTCTGACGATGAAATGCAATAACAAGACACACACTTACACACATGTTACATGCACACATATGTGCATATAAACATTTTATAGTAGGGTTGGTTGTAAGAGATTGTCATATTTGAGATTGAAATTTCACAATAAAGAGAGTAGAAAACATAGTCCAGACCGAATCAGACCTGCAGAATATGTAAAAGCGGATACAACTCCCCGTGTGAAACACGGAAGCCAAACAAGCCGCTAAAACGGCATCAATAGATGAAATGACCTACCTTTTATAAGGAGTGCCCGAGAAAAATGCCGGTCTGTATCGTGTGAAATTATGAAAAATAAATTCCACTTTTTTCAGTTGTATATATTAGTTACCTAGGGCATGGCTATGCCCTTTTCTGCCTCTTTGTGTTCTTTTCTATTTTCAACAGCTCGTTTATAAGTTGTTAATGCCACGTAAAGGTAGAATCGACTAATTGTGCGTTTTATTAAAAACAAGCTGCCCTCCCTGGCTTCGCAAGGGAAGAGTTCTACATTTATCGTTTTTAACAAAATTTTGGTCGAATTTCTAGCCAAAAATTGTATACTCTAAATACGTATTTTATCCTTACATTGGCTATTATTACAATTATTTTTTCGATCTACCAGTGGATGTTTCTAGTAAAGTATACAGATTTTGGTTGATTTCGAAATAAATTGCGGTTACTTCTATATATAAAGATATTTTATACCGTAATATCAAAATGACGTAATTTTCATTATACCATGAGGTAATATCGTATATTATACTAGATACGTTTCATATTTTTTATACAGTAAACGTTTTTTTCATCACCTGTAAAATTTGAATTTTGCTATTTTGTTCGTGTTTGAAATAAGCGATTCAATCGTGTACTTGTAAAAAATTACATTGATGACGTCATGTAATATTAAAAATGTATAATTGTATGTATGTAATATTAATAATTTGTTTGAGTACCGAATGAAATAAAATAAACAAAGTAAGTAGTAAAAGCGTTTCAAAAAACGTTTAAATCTTTTGAGTGGGATCTATTTATTAATTGACCACTGTACGCCGGCATGTAGCGCATACGTCGTACGGGGAGAGCTCGACGAGCGGACGATTGATGCGTCGTTGTCAATTTGGTGCATGAATAATTCGCGCGAATCAGTTGGGCGGGGACGTGCTCACTTGGGCGGCGCCCGTCGACGTCATTACTGACGTCAACTTGCCCAATATTTGACGGACGCAACGTAAAACTGACACGTATCATGGGCGGGTGGACTTTCTATTACCGATTGAACTCGACGCAAGGCACGTTTAATTTAAACTGCATATAACGAGGTACGTGAAATTGTATTGTGTAGAATACAATGCCTCAGACAGTTGTGAGGATGAAATGCACTTTAGTACAATTGGACAAGTAAATCGATGTTTACTATAAGGACAAATTAAATGACACTTCGTTGATATATTTACCTGCAATGCAGAGGCTCACAAAGATCTTTCTTCCATAATAAAAGCATTAATTTCTAAAACCCTTCCTTCCCGTCTATAATTTTGCTCTTGTCCTGGAAGCATAACGGAAAATTCTATGATAACGAAAACGGTCAGTGTTGCAGCTCAGAAATATTGCTTATATAAAAAATTTAAATATACCATGTGATCAGAAGAATCAGATTGTGATGTCAAGAGCGGGAAGGATTGAGGCGCGCTGCCATTTTGTGGTCGTTTCGTCGTATTTGGAAACGTTCACGCAGCATTAGGTATTTAGTAGCGTCCGTAGCCCCGTTGACACCGGTTCTCCTCGTTGTTACTGAAGTTACGCAGCGGCGGGCGCGGCCAATACTGGGATGGGTGACCGCTTGAGTGTTTGACTGCGTGATGCTACAAATGCCCACCTAGAAGATGGTGCCAATAGGCAATAAGACGGGTTCCACAAAAAGGCATATATCTTGCGGGTAAAAAAAAACCATTGTATTTTATTTTAAATATTTCCTAATGTGATTACTAGTTCGTTATTATTAGTTATGCTTTGTAAAGGTTATGGTCCTAAATGTTTTTTTTAATGCCGAATATATGTGCATATAAAAGAAGAGAGCTTGCTGCATTTGAATAAGTCCTTGCACTTAGTTGGGCAGCAGCAGTAAATACAGGCTAATGCTCATATCAGCCGTGTTATTTAAAAAAAATATAATAATATAGATACATATAAATTGATATGAATATTAGTGACACATATGCTTTGTAAATACGTTGTTTAATTAATCATTTATATAATAAATAAATTACCTTAATCGATAACGCTGATCATAAAGAAACAGATATACTGCATAAAATGTAAGTTTTGAGTTATTCTGGTGAAAATGTATTAAGCGATATTGACAATAAACTTTTTTTTTACTCAGGGTCGCCTTTATACTAGTAGAAAAACCAAGTCAAAATACATAAAACGCATATGGTTGGAAAGAGCATTTCGCCAGCCATCCAGTGATGCTTTACAAACTCCCTATGAGAGAGTAGCGTCGTCGGGAGCTAAAGAAGTCTGTGCGGCGGCGGCGGCTACCATAAACGAATGCGCCAGTGCATCTACCACGGCAGCGGCTATGCATGGGGATAATGAAATCGCTTCTGCGACAACATCGCAATGCATGGACATTCATGCTTTTATTGTTTATTTCCTACCTTTCTTCCTTCTCAATACTAATGACAATAAAATAATCTATTGGCGAGCATTGTAGACGTATTCATATTATCTCTCCGTAAACATCTCCTTTTTCTTTTAACACTGCTTCTTGTAAACCGGGTCCACCGTGACTCGTTGGTGAACGCCCTTATACACGTATCACGTTAATTAAAAGCTCAATTTGCTTTATCGGCATTTAGATTGGCACGGCGTTGCGTGAATCGCGTTAAAGGAAATGGTTACCAGTGCCAGTCGACGTATGCGTTGACCGCGCGGCCCGCCTGGACGCGGGAGATGTCACGGCCGCGGCGGTCGCTCGCAAATTTTCATAAATTACTGGTCAATTTGCGCGCCTGGTCGGCCGCTGCGCACAGTGGATCATTCAGTCAAGCCGGATAAAAAAAATCTTTGTGGAAATCAAAATGATATACAATTCTACTAGCTGGAAGTGCTTTCCGAATAATTTTCGGCTATAGTAAGACTTTATATGAGAGATATATGACGACTTGTCACATTTAGTTTCTTTTATTGTATAATTTGATGAAAAGTAGACATAAAAATATCGTGAAGTGGAATCTTCGTTGACATAGATTCAGCCGTAATTCCACGTTTCGCATAAAATCGGCTCGCATTAATATCCACGGAATCAGCAAATCCATTGATTGCTACAATAAACTCGACTTCAAAATAAACAAACCTTCCGGGATTTGACAGACAAATAACCGAAATATGGAAATTTAGAATTAACATGAACTTAACTAAATATAACTAAGCTAACTTAACATTTTCATAATATAATATAACAATCAATATGATGGGAAAATATGTTATGGTATCGATAAGGATTACGAATTTAATAAAATTAAATATTAATACTGACATAAACAAGAAACAGAATAGAAAAAGAAAAAAGCGAAGGTCGGGACAGGACCTGGATGGAAAACGCAATTAGGGGTTTACATGGTTTCTAATGTTTTTCCAAAGATAGGTGGAAATCGACGCAGCGTTTTGAATGTTGACTGGGAGCTGGTTTCATAATATAGCTATGGACAGCGAAAGAGTTCCTTAAAAAGAAGAATGATGTGGGAAGATTGCAGCAATATTATTTTGACTATAACGGAGTGGAAGACTAGCTTGACACCTATTATAGTTTTCTCTCTGTCGTGAACTAAATGTTACATTTCTATGACAAGGTGATCCCGTTGTCACCTCAGCTGAGAAAATCAATACAACATTGGAGCTAATTAACTGTTCAAAGAACTACTTCATTCTCTTCAAGGTCTTCAAGGATCAGCTGTCAAAATTCATTATATGTCGAAAAATGTTGTTCGGCAGTTGCCTCCTCCGTAAACGACGCCACATGTTAGGGAGCAGATTTTCTATATTCGTTATGTCCGAACTTTTTTGAATGTCAAACATTAACGCATTTTGATCTTCATCCATGATTACTTTCGCCATACCTATTCATTGGGAGAAAATTATTATTAAATTTGTACTATGCCTCTTTAAAATGTAGTATAATATTACTATGCCTCTTTAAACTGTAGTATAATTATGAAATTTTGCTCGGTTGTATTAGATAACATTGTGCGACGCAGTGTGGCCGCGCGGTCCGATCGCGCGGACTGCGTCGCACTGCGGCTACCGCCGGGACTTAATTAATTTCGGATGGCGACAATGATACCGCCACTTTACGATTCCATAAAGTGGCGTAACCGGGTGAATTCGTCTACTGTAATAGGCGCTGTGTACTGCCCTACGGTACCCATATACAGGATCACGTGAAACAAATTGAATCGTTCAGCCGAAGTTACAATAGTACTGCCAAATCATGGTTAGGTCATGGATACGAAGAAATTTAAGGATTGGATTAGACAGCCCCTAATGGGAAAAAATGGGTAGGCTGTGTCGAGACCCAGACGCTGGTTTTTAAAGTGAACATACTGATTAATACAATGGATTTTCACTGAAATTTCGCTTACACGAATTCGCCTTATTATGCCATGAATTCTTAATTGCATCTCAGAGTTTTTACAATATAAATCATACTAATTGTGCACAAAATGAATTGCATTTAACGTTGCCAGTCGTTAATTTAAACTGGTTAACGCTTGTGTTCGCTATATACACCCTAAAGTAGACTGGTCATACGAAAAAAAACGTTCGAAAACTGCGTTGATTACTCGTCGTGATTTTGAATATTTTCTAGATAGTGGATGCATACTCATGTGATACTGTACGAGTACAGCATGTGATTATATTTCTTATTTATTTTATTTTTAATATCTTGAGGAAAAAAAACAAGTACAACCAAATGAATTCTACATTTAAATCTTATGCCTAAAATGTAGGTTTGCTTGTATCCTTTAACATTACTTCCGGCAAATATATACAGTACATATTCATAATCACAGTCTAACAATAACATAACACTTTAAATTATCGTTAAAACACGCGAGCGCGATGATAATAGAAAGTACTTTGAATAATAACAATACGCGTAAACACTTTAGTCAATATATTTTAATCACAGCAGGTAGTTTAATTTCCATAAAATGTCGGTTGTTCGTACAGATCAAAAGCATCAGTCGCTCAAAAATCAAAGTCATAGGGGTGTTATCCACTCCAAAGTCCTTTCCGGGCTGCAGGAGGGCAGACATTCCACAAACAATATTTTTGGACGTTATGAGGTGACTGCAAAAAAACTTTCGCCGCAATAGGGAAGATTTGTAGAGCAACAATTCATGGACATTATAGTACGATAATGCGTCTTCCGACACATAGACACCGTATTGACCAAATCTCGATAAATGTCTTCGCCCAAGCCCCGCATTTACCAGATGTGACCTCATATGACTTTTACAATTCTCCAGACTTTAATTACTATTTTCTGAAAGACGTTGAGTCCATTCATAAAACTTAATTTGCAGAAGGAGCTTGAGGTCGTAGTAGAAAATGTCTTTAAAAAGTGTTTCGACCTTTGAATTTTTCGTTATGAGTGTTTGAGTATTTCGTTGTAAGTGTATATATATCCTATCAAATGGGGTATAGTTTAAATGTAATAAATTGAATTTAGACGATTAAGCCAATGTTGTAAATATACGAAACTCGCCTTCTTGACCATCATTTAGGACTCACCTCAAAGATTACTACCTTTCTAAAAAGTAACCAGTTGTTCTCTTTCTCTTCTCTTCCTCTCGCAATATCCTCTCCTCTTAGTTTTAAATAACTGGTCTGAATTTTATGCAGACGAACTTAATAATCTTTATTTCCACAATGCTCGCATGTACCACTGTGATTAGGTTAGTTGTAAGACATTGCCATGTGGCAATAAGCTCGCCTGTTTGTATTATAATGAAGTGCAAATAAAGAGTAAATTATTATTATTATTATTGTGTATTATATTGAAAAGGGTAGGTATTCATTAGACAAAGCAGTATACCTACATAGTTTTTGGTTCCGCATTGAGCCCCCCAGCTGCGACTTCACGATTCTGGCATACGCCAGCGAAGAAATTTCCTCTCATTTCAATATACAATGCGAAACATCGAAAGTGACTATTGCGTCATCGATAAAAGCAAGTAACATTAAATAATGAAACATGGCATGGCATATTGTATAAAGCGAAACGCAAAAGGTCAACGCTACAAATGCAATCGGCCGCGTTATTGAGACCATTAAATAACAATTTCTTAAGCCGAGTGTTCACGCCAGTTGACGTGGAGAGAGTATAGATAGCATGAGACTCATACTACATACAATGAAGTATCACTGCAATGTATGAAACCCGATGTGTCTATAAGCACGAGACAGTCACGCATTGCAATGAAATCTACTCAGTCAAAGTGGCTGCCCTCGAAGAACTTCAAACCAGCCATGACAAGAAACCTCACATCAATCTGTCCGAATACTGAATACAGTTCACTCATCGAGCTTCGCGACGGCTTTAATAATTCATCAAATATCAGGGGTTACAAATTGTTACGATCAAAACAGCTGCACGCAATTATCATGGATCTCTAACCGCAGCAATTAGTCACGTTGATGCTATTCTTCCTGTTTTGGAGCATCAAAAAAACAAAACGGATGATAAACTGCAGAACCATTATGAAAACGCAAAGGTCGTGCTTGAAGAAAATGGAGATGCCAAGCATTGTCGGCAGGCAATTGGTCCGCTTCAATACTCCTGCTCGGACTATATTGCAAAATAAATTTATTTATCTCATTTCTGGAATACATTATGTGACACCGATACAATAACCATGTGACATGTTTGCTAAGAATCATACAATAATAATGGCCTTTTCTGGAGTATTACCAGAATGTACTGATTGTGCTTCCCGAAAAATATATATCGGTAGTCAAAGCAGAATTTGAAGTGTGGGAATAAACGGGTATGTCCAATTCGAGGAGCTCCATTCCAAAGTCTGCACTAGATTTGAAAAACTACTCGCGCGACACCACCATTGAAGTAGACTATACGAATTGGCTCTCATGGACATTTTTTTAATTTTACTTTTTTCTTTTATATCCCTACGGTAACGATCCACCATGACTAACGACAATTATCTTACAGGCGGCCGGCTTTTATAACATCACGTGGCAGTACTTAGGCGGTCACCCATCCAAGTACTGACCACTCCTGACGCTACCTAACTTCGGTGATCTGACGGGAACCGGTGTTCAACGTTACATTCAATAAATTACTTTGCATGAACGTAGATGACGTAGTTCACCGTTTAAAAAAAGAATAGTTCTGTAACGTTTGAATTCAGCATATTATATCATCATCAATCCTCACCGGGAGTGCTCCCCTCCCCCCTCCAAATGAATCCTGGCTACCTATGGAATAAGTGTGTTTATATGCTGCTTCATATTAATTTCGTAGGATGTTGCAATCTTATGTCATGTATCTATTATAATTATATAGAAGGAGACATTTTCAAAAGTACAGAAATCAATCAAACCCAACGCAATCAATTTGATACATTCTAAGCCAGCTTTACGAATCGGGCCACAGCATAAATTGTAATATGTGAGAGAGATTGGTCGAGCAGGCTTCGGTGTTCGATTAGAGCGGCCTCACATTTGCATACCTATCTGGCATTTAATGCAGGCGGAGAGCGTTTCACGTGTTTAAATGGTAAAGGTGCATTGGAACGGGCGACTTATCTGCCAAATTGAACGCTTCCGATAAAAAGGCGACTAAGCGGCCGAACAGATGAAGACGTTAAAGACTGATTTCATTTATTTCATTTAATTTAAGCACGAGATGGCTGCGAATGGATGACATCGACGCGAAGGTTGAGACAGGTGCTGCGCGAGATCTTTAATTCAGCTGATAAGGAAGTAGGGCGTCACTAACACCTTAAAAAATATAGACTGTTAGATATATAGGTTCAAACCTCTATCTTTCATGGGCGCCCTCTGAGATCTGAAGATAACCTACTGCTCTCGATCCCTGGTCACAGTAGTGATTTCTTCTCGCACTCCTTCTCCGTAGGTACGTGGAGTCCATCTCTGGAATGCTTTACCCGCACGTATAAGGATAGTACCAAGTTTGTTTTGCTTGAACCCACGCTCATAAACTTTTCCCTATTTTTCCCTCCCTATTTGGTGCCCTGGTTTATGTTTTTTTTTCTTCTTACATTTATTGTTTTTTTCTGATGAATTTAAATGTTTGAAATGCCTTTATAAATTTAATTTATTCGTTTTAATTTATTTTTACTGCATAAAACGTGCTTCCATTAGGTTAAGATTAGCTGTAAGATATTGATTTTAGGCAATAAGCTCGCCTTTTTGATCAATGAAATAAAGCGTTTTGTTATTATTATATGTTAGAATGCAAAATGGACTGTTAGATGAGTAGATTTTTATTTTATTTTATTCAAGAATCAATAGTTTTAGGTATTATAATATATACACAGAGTGGTTATATGGCATAACAAAACTGTTTCCACTTAATAATTTATATAAAAAAATTAAGACTATATGTACTCGTGCGTCTTTAACAAAACAAGATAAGGGAGGGGGATGGCAAAAGGAGAAACAAAATAAATATAATATGACAGTATCGCCGGTATGTATATAATATAAAAATTAGTGTAATAATGTTATTTATTTATTTATTTAGAATAATTAGTACACAAAGAAGACTAACAAATACATTAATTATTACTAATAATTTTACATTTCTTGTTAGAGTATATCCTATGTGTAAACCGCGTGCTAAATTAATTAATGACTAAGTGCCGATTAGCTGACGATTCATAAAAAAATAAATATAAAAACGATAATTATTTAAATTATAAGGATCAATAAAAATGATATAAAAAACAAAAAATACCATGGACACTAGAAATATGCTGTCCATTTGATTATTAAGAATTTTGTACAGAAATAGTAAATCCCGGAAATGCTCTCCGATCGAATAATGTAATAATTTTGCGAAATTTTCTGTAACCAGGGTAGTTATCAATCTAGTGGTATGTGATTTAAAATTCAGATTTTTTATAAATAATATTTTATGAAGAATAATATCAAATGAAATCATTCAGATTACGTACCGATTCCAAATAGCCTAATCGTATACATTACAGACGCAGTTGAAGTATATACTTCAGACATATGTCTTGGCTAAAATTAGTCCTAAAGCGGCTAAAAAGGTATAGCTTACCATGTCTGGTGGATTTGGCTGGAATTCGAAAGTTGACCATCGACACTAGAAATATACTGTTCTTTTGGTTATTAAGACTTTTTTACAGAAATAGTAAATCATAATACGCTTTCCGATCGGACATTGTAATAATGTTGTGAAATTTAGTCTAATCAGCGTAGTTCTCAAATCTAGTAGTATGTGATTTAAGGTTCAGAAGTTATAGACATTTATTTTGAATTCGCTAGATCCTGACGACATGAAAGAAGTTAGATGTAATTCATTTCTGTACTAGTAACTTGAAGTGGTATAATACAGCCTTTATATAACTATCTCCGAGAGCTATTTGTTTGTCTGTTTCTACTTTTTATTGCGGAATTTCACAATGGGCAAGTTTATTATCATATGATAATCACACTGACAACCAACCCTACTATGAGGTGTTTATATGTATGTGTGTGTTTAATGTGTGTGTGTTTGTCTTGTTATTACATTCGATCTACAGAATTGAAAATGCGATTCAGTTAATTTTATCCCAATGAAAAATAGTGACCCAGACGGGAACGTGACTCGGAACCTTACTATGTAAGATCAGGCGAACTAATCACTATATCTGTTTCGCATTTGACTAACACATTAGCTCGACCGGTTCCTTCCACTAAGAGATATAAAGTGGATAACTCTAGTTCAAAAGCCTGTGAATATTAATCTCTCGATAAAGATCTCGACGGTATTAGTAGCCAATGAAGATGTCATCGCATTTCCAAAGCGAAACAGAAATGGCAGTCGAATTAAAGATCGCCATAAAAGTGTCCATTAATTAATTGCGTTACGAAAACAAAGCACCCGCGCGTTGGAGACGTCCGCAGAGATATTCGACCGACCGCGATAAAGCATTAAAATGAGAGCATTTTTATGTCCGCTGCGAATTAATATCTGAAATGGGCCTTATTATCATGGCGGGAGCCGACATGGCGACCCGTCCTACGACCTCCCCTAATAAACATGTCAACGTCTATAAAAAATATATTCAGATCGCGAAAGGTTTTCGCAATAAAAAATGAGAGGCGAGCGAACCGAACGGGTATGCATGCATATCGATATGGCCACGGCGACCGCGGAGAGTCGCTGATATGGCAACATTTTATTTGGGGCGATAAAAAAGGAATGCTTATTCTAACGAAAATCAACTAAATGCAAATGGGAATATCGATGAGTGTATTGTAGGGCGGCAATTTGTCATCCGTGGCATATATTATGCTAAACGGATGGGCGGGCGGGCAGAAGATAGGGCGGTGAACCGCGAACGGTGATGTTTCACAAGAATTAATGGTGTATTTATGAACAATAACATCCAGCCTGTTCGATGCAGGGTCCACGTGGAAAATAATTTTACCAATCGTAATGATGAAAAGAAAATTAAGTTGCATGCGTAAATCTGTATATTACGCCATAATTATATAAGACAGCCAAGTATTATCAGATTTTCGATTAGACGTAACGCCATTGCACGTAATGTTATAACAGTAACACCCTTGCACCGGATACCAACGCAATGGGATGTGGAAACGCCAGTATTAATGATGCCACTGCAGGGCAAATGTAGTCCAGACAGAATAGTGCTTCGTATACGTTTAAATGCAACGAATAATAGTCCATATGCTACATATTTACATAATGGTCAATAAATAAGCCCGCTTGCGTTTCTTAGTGAACTAAAATCGGAATTAGTTCATGCGAGCTAGACAGGCCAATACGTTAGAGAGGAATATGAAATGAATGATCACTTTTCCAAGAATGGTCACTTTTCCGAGATAAAACTACCAATCGACCATGAAGCAGCATAGGCTTAGACCAGACGAAATGTTTTCAAACTAATTCAGATCGCTTCATGTTCGGCAGGTAGTTTTTGTGCGGATACGATCGTACATTTTGCATTCTGCTCTAATGCACTGCCCTGCCTCGTCCGCATGAACTAGTTTGCAATATTAGTTCACTAAGGGCCGATTTCTATATGACCTGCGAGTAAAAGTAAAAGTACTAGTAAAACCACCAATTTCCACAAAACGACGGTACGCATTGTACAATCGAGCCCAATGCAGCCTCATACAATCGTTGAATATACGTCTAGCAAAACAACTCACGGCTTTTTGTGTTTTGGCAGTCAGAATGCTTTAGAGACGAAGTGCCTATTATACCACTGCCAGAATTATGGACTAAGCTTATGCATTACGCTTCATACTCGTACATTAGCAATCATAGCGTAGCGTCTGTATAAAACCGTGTCCTTGCTTGGCCATTATTGCAGTTAGGTAGATCGTTATTTAAGGAGACCACGCACACGTTTTTATCAGTGCAACATTTACAGTGTACCTACCTACTCATCTGCGCGTTCTATATCAACATCCACCTGAAGCGTAAGCCGCGTAATCCCATATCAATTAATTTGCACGTAACACGTTACACAGGGGGGACGAGGGAGCCTCTGCGAGAGGAGTGTGATGGGGTTACGCTGTAATACACGTTTAATTTACATAGGATTTTTACGGCCGGAGTCTTTCTCTGGGCATTTATCGTGATTAAGAAAAGTAAACCGACGAATTGCGAGCGGGATTTTATTACTCAGAAACATTTTATATTCTTTAATTTTAATTTGGACATCCAATCCAAAAAGTGTAAGTTGCTTACTGGTTTCTAAATATCACATAAAACAGCATATTTTATTATATTTCAAATTTTGTACTGACTGTAAAAAGAAATACTAAAAATAAGAAAAATTATATTGTGAAATAAATAAATATAAATAAAACGGTACATGGTTTAGGTACCATGTGCCGTTATCCGTTATTTTATTTATTTTTATTTTTCAGAAAACTTACAGCGTTTTAAACTTAATGCTAACACATAATATTATACAAATCTAAGGCCAATTAAAAGTTTTCACAATTAAACTAAATGTATTGTTACAGTGCAACGAGCTTTGAAAAAAAAATGCAGGTTTAAATAAGTGGAAAGGGATAGGGAAGCCACATTATGAGTTATGTAGATGTATTTAAGATATATGATGATATATAACATACATACATATATACATACATACACGTGCACAAATAATACATTAATATAAATAATACGACAAGGTAATAATAAATTGTAAAATTATAGTTAATATAAATATATATAATATAAATCACAATATATTTATGATGTTAATATACATATGAAATTTTATAGAAAATATTAGAAAATATTATACTGGCTAGAAAGCATTATTATAGTGTAGTGAACACTACCACAGCCTGCGTACCTAACGGACAGAGAAATACCAATTAAACCCTAAGGCTGTTTATCGTATTTCTAATTTGTTCGAAGCAAGTATTTGAAGAACGTATCTCGAAGCAAGTATCGGAACTTTAAGATAGGAAGAATAAAAAATATTGCCCATTTCCATTTTGAAGCATGTTTAAAGTATTTGTTAGCCTCACTGTAATCTCCGAAATAAAATGAGGAATAATTGTAATTTACGTCTCAGAATATTGTCTTTTTTATTTTGAAAATCCATTTGGTTGATGTTTCTTAACGGAAAAATTCATTTTAACTATTACGACAGAAACCGTCAAAACAATCTGTTTTTTTTTCTTTTACATATTTTAGACGGAAGCGACAGGAAGTTGCAGCAGCGGGAAAAGCTGGCGTTCGACCACTGGCGTTCGACCAGCAGCTGGCGTGATGACTGGGTCGGGCCGGCGTGAAACGTGCGATGAGGAGGCGCACGGAACACTCGTTGTAACACTCTGAGATGGTAGGATTCTCGCATCAATAGACAAACTAGGCCTGTAGATTTTTAAAAAATCGGTTGTCACCCCAAGACTCTCCCGGCAAACAGAACCCCCCCCCCCCCCCCGGGCGCCAAACCCCTCACCCCCTCCCCATCCACTGCGCCAACCCCCCTCCCTTTCACTATATTAACTCCCCCCCAAACCAAAAGCGATTGTGTCAAGTGACTATTATAGCAAAATTAGCATATTTTATTATTTTGTAGTATTTCCGTGGTATTAATATGGTATTTTTCAAAAAATTATGTTATTTAAAAAAAAATACGTCGCTTGTATACGAGATATTCCAACCAATGGAGAAATTTCAAAACGTGATTTCGATCCAACAAGGCATCTCTGTATCGAATTTCAAATCTCTAACTGCAATATTTCCAGATTGAAGTATGACTAGCGCGCCCTCTGGTGGGCCGATTACAACTACAATCTTTTCAACTTTTTCCATGACCGAATGATGCCTGCATGCCGAATTTCTGCTCAGTGTTTAGGCGCTATCGTGGAGGAGTTCGCTCTCTTTCTCTCTCACATACACACGCACACGCACACGCGCGCACGCACACACACACACACACACAGACTTCTGTCTGGAAATGATCCGAATCGTCTCAGGGGGTGTCAAAATGTATATTTCCGTCCATCACGATTTTTTCAGCGCTTTCACAATATTTCCCTAGCGCGGAGAAAGTAAAATAATATGTAGCAATATTTTAGGTATTAATGAGCGGTGCTTCTATGGCTTCATGTCGTGCACCGCATTTACGATAGTAGTATACGTAAGTTTACTCCACCCGTCCTTCACCTAGAATCTCGCTTTATGGCTCTGAACCATTCTTCTCATAAGAGGAACTATAATTTATAACCATAAAATTGCGAAGCAGCAAACTAATCCGCTCTAGACGCGCGAGAGGCGCTCCCGCCCAACTAAGTGTCAGTCCGCCCCTGCCCGCGGGGCGCCGCTTTTTCCAGCGGGCCGCAACACAATACGAATTAATTAAAAGTTTTACACAGTGTTAAGAATCATTAGTTGATTTAATTACGGGCGACGCGGCGGCAAAGCGCGCGCATTGTACCCGGCCGGGGGCGGCGTCGCGACGCCCAGCAGTGAGCGTCTCGACGTCGACGTCCGCACCTGCTCCGATGAAAGTTCTTCTGAGATCTGAGGACCCTTGACCTTTGATGATGATATGGGAAACTAGTACTTTTAAACAGTACGATTCCTGTTTAACCGCCCGACCTTTGGGTTATTATTAAAAAAGTAGATATAAATCCGTTGGGTTTTTTTCATTAGATTTCCTAATAACAATACTTGTTTACAATATACGAGAAAACTTGTATACATAATACACATTTATGCCCCTTTTTTGTATTTAAAATCGTAGGAACAATTTGACGTATTACGTACGCTTTGTGAGTTTCGTTTTGTTTGTACCTGAGCGTACGGGATACGGTTTCTTGCGTTCATGCGATAATATAACGGACGTATCACGTACGTTCGTATAGGTAGGACGGTTAAAAGAAGCTAAAGCTTTCACCTGCTTTATAATGCCACGAAAGACGATGGTAATATCGACGTGCTATTCGTCCTGTATCATTCATATATGCGTAGCGGTTTAGAATTCGGGTAACCGACGTGGTCACCATAGTATAATGTATATATTATTCCGGTTTTACAGGAGAGAGACCGTCATCTATGTATGTTTTCAGTTTTTTTATTTTATCATAACTTCAAAACGCTTGAACCGATTTAAAGGTGTGTGGTATTGTTAGAATCGTTATGTCATACTGAGTGCCTTAGCTGTCTAAATATCAAGTAAATAGTTGTCTAAATGTCCAAATCTCCAAATGTCAATAATTTACCATACATATATCGTGGTTAGTGTCAAACGAAAGGTCTGATTGAGTACATTCCGAAAATATATTTGTATCTATATGGATACATACATAAACCACAAATATTAAAAAAAAAACGTAAAAAAATTAATATAAGTACAGTTGTTCAGTTTTTGTAAAGACAGTGTTTGTTATTACTTTTAATACATTTACTTTTTTTTTTTACCCACAAGGCACATGCTATTTTGTGGAACCCGCCTTGTTGCCTATTGGCGCCATCTTCTAGGTAGGCATTTGTAGCATCACGCAGTCAAACACTAAGGCGGTCACCCATTCCAGTATTGACCGCGCCCGCCGCTGCTTAACTTCGGTAACAACGAGGAGAGCCGGTGTCAACGGGGCTACAGACGCTGACTTATTTGCTGAATCAGTTGTACATTTAACCCCTTGAGCGGCAAACGGGACAATTGTCCCACAATTGAAATTACCGTAGAGCGGCAAAGAAGACATCTGTCCCAGCCGAGATCGGCGCCGATGTTTTCCAATTATTTACCCTTGATACCTCACATAAATTATACGGCCTGTGGTATGTGCGAAAAGAGGAGAAGATTCTCTGTCGTTAACTAGTTGGTTCATTATTTTTCATACAGTCGCCATTTTTTAGTCTATGATTGAACCAAACCAAACCAAAAACTTCAATATTCATGTTGATTTTCAACACCGAATATTTTTTTATTTTTGTATGGGTATAAGTAAAACGAAGTCATAGGTTGAATGAAGCATATTATAATTATTATAAAAGTATTCACAATTTCTTGCATAGGGTGATTTATTTCCAGAAAAAACATAGAAATGTTGGACAAGGCAGTTTTTTCTGTACCACAACTTTGATAGATAATTCTGAATAATGCTTATTGCTTTACTAAACGACGTTACACGTATCTAATAGCAAATTTCATCAGGAACATAAAACAGGTCTTTTTATACGATCCGTATAGTAGTTTCGGAGTAATCATCGTTTTCCTGAAACGCTATATTTTTGTTGTGATGTAATCTTCTTCTTCGCGTTCTCTAAGAGAAACTACAATTCAAACGTCAGCGCTCGAGGTATTAACACTTAGTTCACAGTTTAAAAATAATTCAAAAATATTTACTAAATCCACTTGGGTTGAGCAACTAGCAAAGTAAAGCGAGAATAGGGTGGATGGAAGAAGATGCCGAAGCGAAAACTCATAATGAGTTGTAGCGCTAACGATGATATTACGATGAAAACTTTCACGCAGAAAACTGCAATCATAACAAGAGGCACCGCCGCGTATAATTAAATTTGCTCTAATTAAGGAATATATTTGATGATAGTTATATGGGGGGAGCATTAGCGAAACGGCGCCGCGTGGCGTGGAGGTGCCGTCAATGTATTTTCCTAATTAATTTCTCATGTTTCTGCGACTGCCGAATGGTGGCACTATTTACCCATTTTCCGGCACATTAACAATGCAAAACGTGTCCGCGGACTAACCGAGAGTGACTTTCCACTATGAAAACATTGTCTCTCGAAACAATACGTTCCAATTATGCGAACATTTCCGTTCAGAAATATATGATAAATAAAATGTCGATGACGTGAAACAGATATGGGATTTCGGATTTTATTGGATTTTAGTTAGTGCTGGGTCATTGCGGGTACATATGGGTTCTGAACTCCACTCATCTATCTACCCGGAAGAAATTCGATTCCTCCTCGAAAATCTAACGCCCGTAGCTGCGTTAAAACACAGGTTCTCGTCAGATCACCGAAGTTAAGCAGCGCCGGGCTTAGTCAGTATTTGGATGGGTGACCGCCTGAGGTTATAAAAGTCGGGGGTATAAAGGATAGTGATTGTGTCAAGTCATTATGATTGCAAATATAGTAAATATGTAGTAGTATTTGTAAAAGTAGTATATATGTTGTATTTGTGGTATCACAATGGCTGTTTTGCAATATGTAGTATTTTCCTAAATATAGCGGAATTTAAAAATTAATTGTGTCGCTTGTAAGAGATATTGGTTTTGGCCCAACAAACCATCTGTGTACCAAATTTCAATACCCTAATTCTAATATTTCGAGATTAAAGTATGACTAGCGCGCCCCCTTGTTTAAATCACAATCTTTTCAACTCTTTCATGCCAAATTTCAGCTCAATCGGATGAAACGTTTGGGTTCTATCGTGGAGTACACACACACACACACACGCACGCACCCTCGCACACACACACACACACACACATAAAGGGGTATAATGGCCAAAAATGTATACTGATAACTCCCGGTTTCTTTTTGTCGAAACTATCAAAATCTATTTTCGCCATACATAAACCTCTTATCTGTTATTATGATTAGGAAATATTCAAAACGGCCCGCGTCAATAATCTCGGCAAAATAATCGGAATCATCGAAACGAGCGATTCTTTGTCTACTGCAGGAGCTGACTCTGACTCGCAAAAGAACCGTTCGCGTCGTGTGGGTGCCGGCTACCCACACGGCTACAAGGTTAGAAAGGGCGACCGATGGGTCAATACGGAAGCAGCCGGGTTTTACTAGTAACAGGCTGCTCAGGACATATCAAGATATGTCGATGCGGTGGAGTGCAAGGAAGTGGCCTGCTCCTCAATTGGAATAGCTAATATGCGCGATGTTTGTCGCGTTGAAATTCGGAGCTCTTCCAGATCCGCGATTTGTTAATGGACCGGACTCCGTAATGGCTCCGACTAGGACCTGGAATGACACATCTATAGTATTCATCAACCGCCAATTAAATTTCATTCACCCAGGATGTACTGTAATACCGCTCCAGTTTTAAAATGGGCGGCTTCAAATATGACGTCATACTTAGAGCAGATGCTTCGGGCGGAGCAAAGTAATTAGCCAATGCAACCAATTAATAGAAAGGAAAGCAATTGAAACGGTACTGACTGCTGCTGCTGTTGGTAAAAGTCAACAGGTGCCGAACATCGCAGCGCTCATCATACGAGAGGCTAGTGGCGCTAAGTGCGGTCTAGGGATTGGGGTGACCAAGCATACCATATCAATCGGAGGAGCACATCTTTTTTGCGTTACGCTTCTGGCATTATCTTTATTGCTTAATAGTATGCATAATGTTTGTTGTTATTTAAGACTTAATAAACATAAAATTAAATCTTTAATCAAGAAGAATGAAGCAGCATACTATAAATTATTTATCAGACCTGGCGTTTGGAGAAAGCGTTAAAAATCGAATTTTATTACAGCTTGTAGAAATAATTTACTTTAATTTATTTTATCTTCAAAAAACATATAGCGCTACAATAATTATGTCTAATTATCTTACTGCAATATTTCGCTGACCAATTACATAAGAGTCCTACTGTAGTCCAACATTATTTTCTTATATGATAATTATTAAAATTAAACCCCTAAACTTGTGAAGTAAAAACTCGGCCGTACCTTTTGCATCCCGAAAGGGACGTTACACATTCTAGGGGTTTCGAATTAAAGAAATTAATATCGAACTATTACTAGGATAGAAAAGGAGAGGGATCGGATATAGGATAGGATATAGGCATATACATTATAGTCCATTGCGTTCGTCTCATTTTCGTTCTGTTCGTTTACAAACTCTTTATATATTTTATGTATATTATATACCGCTTCCCTAGTTGCCAAGTGAACTATGAACCTTACTGAATTTAGTTTGGATCATGTGAAACATATCGATTTCTTGAAATCGACCGTTGTATGTGGTCATCAAGTGGTACATGATAGTTTTGGGAGTAACTAGAGCTTACACGAGGGACTTCAAACGTACGAGGAGAGCGAACCATTCGCGTCGGTACAAAAAATGTCAATTTCTCTACCAAATGAGGCCTGTCAATGTTGTTGTGAATTATTTTGTGTAATAATATCATATCAGCCGCTGTGCGGCGGCCTTCAATTGAACACATACGAAAATAGTTCAGCCTGCTCTCGTAAGTTTAAAGTCCTAAGTATTCGCGGTAGTCCAGGTATCTAATAACATCCATCTATAATATCGTATAAATCAATTATATAAATGATGTGATTTCTTTGGCATTTGGAAGAATGTTGGGAATAAAGCGAATAGGAGGTGATCAGTAATTAAAATATATTTATAAAATTATAAAAAATAAAAAAATATTGAAAAATGTCTGGTTCATCGTGGCATTCAAAGGTGCTTAGATATGTCAAATGCTGAAAGTTGATTGCCGATGAAGAAGGATCTTTGTAGAGACAAAATGCGGCCATGCTGGCGCCAAACAAAAAACAGCCCTTTGCCTTTACTTTGTTCTCTCAGGGTTTGCATACATTCTTATACAATGAACCAATATATGATTATTTTTTTTTCTATAAAAGGAAGGTTTTGCTTTGCGACAGACATCTCTAAGCTTTTAGAATAATCGCGCCTACAGATATAATCGTATCAGCTGGTGTGGTTTATGGCTGCCTGACTTCTATCACCGCCAATGCGTCTAATAGCGGCAAAGACTTTAGACGAAGACATTATACCATCCAGTTACGTCAAGATCCCAGCAGAGACCATCCTTAAACCGCAAGGCGAGAACAAGAAAGAGACCACGCCGGACCCTGGACATTTGGACGGATTTCTCCACCCTCTAGTCTGGTTATAGTCTGGCTACCAGATTTGGTCGAAATCCTCCATCATCTAGTCTGGTTATGGATGGCCACTAACTGCCACAGCGGCACTTCGTAATCGATTTTGAACTCTGGTTGGACAATTCTAACTTGACCCTCTTCCTTTAATATTGAAATCTCATTGATTGTGAACGTGTGGTGTTTGCAATCAGGAGCGCCTACGGCGGCGTAGCGAGCGCGCGCACTACGAGCGGCTACGAAGCGCAAGCAGGATGGAGATACCAAAACAGCACCAGCAGGAGAGAGGAGGGAGCCATACGTAGACACGCTCGCAAATAAATACGCGGAGCCTGCAAAGTAGTAATAGCCGAGTGAGGCAATTAACGAAAGTAAGCAGAGACAAAGATATAAATAAAATATTAACGAACGGAGGTAGCGAGAGAGCTTTTGAGAGAGGAGCGCGCGAAGAGGGGGAGGGAGGGAGAGGGGTATACGAAAGGGTTTGCAATAAAAGGATTCAAGTCAAACAGTGCAAAACAGAATTCTCCGCGAATTAATGATTGTACCTGGTAGAGAGCGAGTCAAACCGCCTGTTCTTTATTGTTTGGTGGATCGTCGCTCCCGTATAATTTATTTAGACGGTGTGCGCAGCTCAGAAACGCATTGTCTCAGCGCCATGATGATAGTCTACACCCGCAAGGGAATAATTAATTATTAATTAAATAAGTTTGATTTTCCATTCGGTTTGAAAACGGTATTCTTCATTGTGTGGATAGGCTATCAAAGTCATGCGGTTGCCTCGCGGTTTGGCTTCAGAAAGGAATTTTCTTATTTTTTACAAGCCAAATTATCATATCAGATATAGTGGTCTAGCAGAGTTAAGTTCATTATTATCATTTAGATTCAGAATTAAGATAAAGCAGATGATCACCTTTTTTACTTGGATAATCTCAATTGATTGATGCATCTGTTGTTACTTTACCGATTCTCTCAATAACAAAATGCTTAACGTTTCTAGAACATAAGGCGTAGAAATGCCTCACGTCACTCCCTCCTCAATTCTGTTAATGATTTGTTACAAAACTTCCGGTCCATGCTCCTCATTTTGGCGTATACCTATTAGTTATTGCACCCTATCACACACTACCGCTTTCACAAGTCTATATAAAGATGCTCCGCTCACCTTCAAGACCATTCCATGCGGGTATTCGACAGTTATACATCTCTATCGATTGTGCACCTCTGCCGATTCGCACATAGACATAGATTAACCAAAATATTCTGCATTTTACAAAAAATCTGAGTCGACTCCATGCGTATTTAATTTTAAATATAATAACCGCCACACTGGTTATATATGTATGATGAATATTACGAAATAAGTTGAAAGAAGTTACATTGAAATATGAGAAGACGAACATTTCGTTTCATGAAAAGTGTCTATCTTTATCCATATAGATAGATGTATATTTCCGGAATTTACTCAAACAGACCTTTTATTTGACACTGAACACGATATATTTATGTTAATTTATTGACAATTGGACATTTTTAGTTAAGGTATTTACCCAATGACACCCGAGATGACAAAACGATTCTAACAATACCACACACTTCTAAATCGGTCAAAGCGTTTAGAAGTTATGGTGAATTAAAGAAACTGTATGTTTTACATATATGTATGAACCCTGAACACATTATACTCTTTTTTGTTGGGCAGTGGTGTAAAAAACGGTCATTTTGTAAAAATATTTTTTCCTGTTAATTTCTTCTAAATTCTAAATGCTATCAAAGCAAATTACTCATCAATGATTGAAATAAAAAATCCAGAAATATAATAGGTTCCTAAGCAAAGAGGTATAGGCTAATGGCTATTTTAGCAGTCGCGCCGTCTCTGAAGCGCTCTTAAAAAGCTATTGCGACTAATTTCCCTAATACAGCAGCGCACTATTGGCAATATATTCTATCGACAATCGCCGGTTAGTCGATATTTCGCTGTGCTCTTATATGAAGAGGCACTAGAGGCTACCCGATGACAAACCGGGCGGAGAGATTGGCTAGCTTACTCTCTCGCAGTTTGGAAATAGAGAGATGGAGTGGATAGAATGCAAATAGCTATTAGGTTAATTGGGCATTAGACGAAATGAGCGCCCGCGCGCGGGACAGAGATAGGAAGAGATGCGAGAGCGGCGCGGCAGCCGCTGCTACAGGCTGAAAATACTTACCGGGATGGACTGAAAATAAAATAAGAAAGGTATAGCGGTGGCACTAAAGTAAGAGCGGTGTTTTTAATTATGTAATGTAGCGTAGTTGCAGAGTTGAATTCGGGGCGAGTTTATATGTCCTAGTTAAACTAATGGGAGAATGAAATACACGTACAGTTCTTGGAAATGAAAATAAATGAAGGACGCTGTTTTATTCTATTGTAGAACTTGAGGAACAAAAGTTGTCCAGTTCAATATATAAATCACACGTGTGAAATCCCCATCTGCCTTACAGATCTCCCCGTTCCGCAGCATCCAGAAAAGATTATCGTGAGTGATGTACGTGTTCACTAATTCCTAATTAGGGACAGGCAGCGCCGCGGTCGTCACGCGCCCACACTTGATAATAGGGCTGACTCGCGCCGCGCCGCGATAGGGCTGTGAATAAATCGATAATCGATTCGTGCTCTGAAAACTCCTAATCCGATGCAAGTGTTTCTTATCCTTACATTAGGCAATGCAATGAAGGGCGGCGGTGAGGAAACGTGATTAAAAAGATTGCACGGGAATAAAGCTTTCAAATATTTCATTTGAATTATTTATCATCGTTTGATCGTTTATTTTGAAAAACAACTTAAATACAAAACCTTCCAATGCATTGTTTTGAGAAGTTATAGGCATTTGACACAAAACATATAGGGTGAATATATTTTATTTTTTTCATCCATATTTTTTCATTCATCCATTTTTTTCATCATTATTTGTGTTTTCAACATTAACCACTATCTGTATTCGCAATCTTGAATGAATAAAAGACTACTGACCCTTGGCAATTTTGACCTATATATCTACCAATATAAATTAGGCTTAATTTTTTTTTTATATTGTTGTAAAAGTGATATTACTAAATAGTGTTTTTCGGGTTTACCTATATCTTACCATTAAACCCCCATCTCTCTTTTGTTTTTCAATAATCGATAATATCAATCGATTGTTCCCACCCGTCACACCATCCCTACATTGCGTTCAAGTGATCTGTGTTCTGAGGGGATCGAAAGCACGTCAATCGGGCTTGGCATTTAATTACATCGAGTCACAGCCGCCGCAGGCGGTCCAAAACTATTTTTATCTGGGTATTATCGTAAAGCCTGCCAGTATTTCAATTAGTTAATAATCCTGCGGATAAAGAGACCCTCTCATTTGGACACAATCCAAACAGACCATTCCACGCCGGGTGGGTAATTAACGACGCCAATTAGATAAATCACGATCGGTGGCGTTTAATGAGGTGGAAAAGGTATCGGTTCCTCTCTCTCTGCCGTCCCTGCATGACTGAAAATCGTGATCAGCACTCGATGAACTCAGTCTAGAACAGACGAACTGCTAACATCAGCTTCTGATAACCGTTCAGTATGTACATTTGATACGGCAGACGCTTTCACTTGTTCTGACTTGGTCTTGATCTCGTTGGGGATCGACCTTTTACTCTTTTACCCTCAAGATTAGCTCCTTATGTTTTTTAAATTTGTACTTACACCATTTACAGCGAAGCGATTACATTCCACGAAGACTGATGCATTGGACGTGGGTAATAGGAATTAATTAATTAATTTTATTTAATAATTACAAACAATAAAATTTACATCAGATAGGCTATTCTATTCGGTAAATATTTTTATAAATCATGCAGGAGAAACAAATTAAACACAAAGCCATTGCCTCATCAGAGCTCAACTGAGCAAAAACGCCCGTATCTAAGGATGCTGACATTTTACTTTAGAAAACGTACGATATGGAAAAAGTTGTAAACAGTGTATAATTTTTAAAAGCGATGTTGTAGATAGTATTATTCAAATATGAGTCAAATGGTAATCATATGCTATAATATATTTAATTAACGCAATCGATCGATCGCAACACATCGGTCTTTTGATCTAACAATGAAGTTTGATTATTTAGTGGAATGAGGTTTCTTAAAAAATACCTTAATATTTCGCAATTAAGGCTCCCTTCCGAGTTGACGCGACTAAAAATTTAGATATTTTTGCAATGCCACGCGCCCGGGCGCTTTCGATATATACTTAAAGATGTATAGGTATACCGCGCCGACAAGGGAATACGTCCCACCGTTGGCAGTGGCCAATACGAATGACGATTTCGGCTTCGCGCGTCGTCTAATATAGTCGATTTGGCTTTTCAATTATAATATAATAAATTAACTTAAGATCACTGTGTTATCTTTTATATCACTCAAAAGTATCTTTAATAAATAGAAAAAAATGTTTGGCCATAACATTTCCGGAAATTACGTAATTTCAAACATTTTTTTCTTATATTTTTTGTATGGAAGTTCGAAAAACTGTCTTGGTACTATGCAAATAGACCATACGCTGGTGTAAATAGTATTTTTTTAATATTGAGAATCATCTCTAGGTTTTTCAAAAACTAAAGACAAATCTCGCTCGTTTTTATTTTTTTGGAAATAATAATATGGAAATAATTTACCAATTTCGTTTTGGCGAAATGATAGCTTAAGGACCGGGTTTTTAAAATCCGGCATAATTGTATTAAAATTCTTTTTCGTGTTCTCACAACCAGGCCACAAAATTATGCGTCATATAGCTTTTGGAAGTTATGTTATTACACTTCGTATCGGTTTAAAAAATCCCCAGAGGTTTCTTGAATGCTTGCGAAGATCGTGCAATGATATCAATATCATCAGCATAAGTCAGTAGTTGTACCGAGTTATCGACGATAAGGCGATAGTAAACGCCAGTAGTGATAGTACCACAGAGAAACACGGGCGTCGCTCATATCAAAACTAGCAACTAGAGCTGTCAACTACAACGGGCGAACCTCAGGAAGTTTTAACGATATTAGATCGATATATCTCCCGTGAGGTGAGCGTAGAAGACTTGGGACGAAAACAGTCCACATTTAGTTACGCCACTCGCCCGTAAGAAGCTAACTCCTTACCGCGAGATAACCAGGTTGATCAACCAGCGGGCCGACACTTGCGCCCTTACTTCCAGTTGCAACCAGATTACTCCGGTCTCCCGACTGGTTACAGGTTCGAGGTCGCTTGCGCGGTCGTCTCCCTTACGTAGCGGTAATAACAGCGTCCACCGAATCTATCGCGGACCACGGAATTCTTTGTTCGGCTGTTCACCCGGTATCGGGTAGCCGATTGGTCGTTTCAAGAGCAGTTGCCGGTTAACAACTACCCCCGCTCAATAGGAAACAATACTGTTTTCAACCTCCCCCGGCTGTCAGTCGGAATGCACAATCGATTGGCTGACGCCGCACGGTGCGCAAACCGACCAGTAACGCCCGAAGGTTGACTCCTAGGGAAAACTGGCCCGCAGGATACTGTGCGAGTCCTACTCGTGCTCGCACTTTCGCTTGGAGACCGCTGAATGGGTGTTGAACCGTGAGTTTGGCCGACCCTAAACGCATGGGCTTAGTGGCCTACCTGCAACAGGCCTCTTTAGCCCCCTGTCAAAACTAGCAATTGAATATTGTTTTAAACACCTGTACTTTAAAATACATTATAGATATACAAACGAAGACGAATTAAAAGCATTTCAAGATTAGCCCTCGTCCTGAGATAAAAGGACTTCCAGCGATGAATCGGCACACCCCCCCTCCCCTCCCAAAACCGGTGCCTATTCCGGGAGGGGAACGGAGAGGGGAAGGGAGGTCTTTCTAATTAACTGGTAAACTTTCATGAGTGTCGCCCCGCGCCCCGCCGACCCCTCGCTAATTAATGCGCCCCCGACGGGCGCTTAACCCTATCCGAAACCGCCTCCCCCTTCTCTCCTCTCCGCCCGGCCCTCTCGATTTCGAAGATATCTCTCTCCATCCCCCCCCCCACCCCCTTCCACATCAAGCTATTTCTTCCCTGTTGCCCCGTATATTGTGCCCGGAAGTGGTTCGCCTAGGATAGTGAATATCTAAAGCGCAATAACGTTATGATGAAAAGCTTTTCCTACCGCTGCCAGCATAGAATAATGCAATATAAGAGAATGATGGCCGCTTTAGTCCTAATATTTCTGACTAGCGTGTTAGACCTAGCGAAACATGTTGAATATCGCGTAATGAAATGATATAGTGGACATGAATATAAAGGTGAACGTATTTCCCAAGATTTTAACTGCCCTACCTTTGGGTTATTATTCAAAAGTTAGATAAATCCTTGTATTTTTCAATAGATTTCTTAATAACAATACTTGTTTAAAATATACCTGGAATCCTACTATAAGAAGATTTCATAGCAAATGAAAAACCTTGGAGAGGACCAATTTATAAAGATAATTATAAATAATTTGGTAAGAATCCCAATTTATGGTATAAGGGAGTTTGAAAATTCTGAGTTTATTTTCCATGTTGATGACTAATGAAATGTGTAAAGTTTTAAACATAATGGTATTATGATAGCTGACATTCTAATTTTCATATAATTTATTATACATCTATTCATTTTTTTTTAAAATACGAAGGCATATTGCTGGATTGACAATAAAATAAATTTTCTTTGATTATTCTACATAGAATTTGCATTTCTATTTTAATATATTATTCTCCCGGACTCGTAAATCACATTAGTATATTTTGATTATTTGTATGTAGGTAATATTGAATATAATATTACAGCCTATCATGATAGTTATGTTTTTAATAATTAAATTTTTAGCATTTAATTTTGTGACGCATCCAAGTGTAGGAATGCCTATCTACTGGAGTAGTTGATTGTATTGTATTGTATACCAGACAAAATATTTAGCGGTTTATATATAAACCGCAGTTTGTATATAACGAGTATAATTCGTTCCAGACTCTTACTCGTCAAGAAAAATACTCGTTCAGCGAAACAATTTTTCCCATACTCGTTATGAGAGGTGCGAATACTCGTTACGAGGAATTACTGCGAATTACTCGTTATAAGAGGTTCCACTGTATATATTTTTAATTTAGCGGACGTATTGAGTACGTTCGTATAGGTAGAGCGGTTAATACATAGCCTTGCTGTGTGTATGTATATCACCGTACAAATGATGCTAGATTTAAGATGGTAGATTTCTAGTTTATGGTTTAGAGTAGGTATTTTCAATAATGGTGTTTGATAGTTGTATGTAGAGCTTTAACTAGTGATGAAATAAGTCATTTTGGAACCTATCTTGAATAGACACATATTTCAGATATTTGAAAAAGATTCGTCAAATTAACATACGAAAAATCTTTTAAAACATGATATTTTTACCACATGCGAATGATTTAAAAATAATTCAACGAAAATACTCTCTGCAAAACTGCCTTATGCAACTTATTTGCTAGGGCAAAATACTAGGACAGAGGGACGAATTTCGTAAGACGTCGAATTTACCAACGAAGAATCGCTTGGAAGAAATCTTATTCTGGATGCTGCTGATCGATGCTGCATCTAAGGTTGTGTAAGGATTTTTTTTTTATATAACTATGTTGATGCCAACATTCGAAGAGAAAAGGCACGTGAAGAAGAAGAATGAAAATACACTTAATTATGTAGTTTGAAACTTTCGGAAAGTGCCTCTTTTTATTCTTTTATTTATAAAATAAACTAGTTGGTAGGAGACTATCGCGGTTGTATGACATTATACATTTCTAAATTCATTTCTATCCTATTTATAATAGTTGGTAGGAGTCCCTACTCTTGGTATAGTCAAATTTATTTTACTTGATTTTGTGATTATACCTTATGTGGTATAACAATTTTTGGACAGATTGAATATTTTTTAAAGCTGTAAAAACAAATATTAATAAAAATATAAAATCTTTTTTAAAATGCTGCTAAAATACCTAAGTAGGTATAATAAGAAAAAAAAATGGTCGAAATATAAAAACCAACAGTTAGTAAAAAAATATCAAATTAGAAATATAAAATTAAAACAATAAATATGACGCAATAGAAATAGTCAATAAAATTTCATCTCCAATTATCAAAATGATTGGATTTAGAAACATGAATAGTAAAAAAAATATATATCTTTAAAGATTACAAAAGTTTAATACTGACAAAGTCCCTAATATAATTAATTGGTGTCACAATGAAATTTTGTTGTAAAAAAAAGTTGGCCTGATACAGGAAACTATTTCTAACCTTACTTAGTAGCACTTTGTAAGGACGCAAATCTTGTTTATTCCGCGTGTTAAGCGAATGGGCATCCGAATTAGTTAGTGTATTACATATTTTTCCCTTGCATACATAAAAACCCTGGTATACATAAGCGGTATATATAGTCATGATACTATATTCAATGAAATACGGCCTGCAAGGATGATAGCAATGATATTGTACATACATTGCGAATAGCTCTTTTTTGTACTCGAAAAATTCTTATCGAATTTGCCGCCATTCCCCAAAACATGAGGCCATAACTTATTAAGGAATGGAAATAGGCAAACTATATAGACTTTGCGGCTTTAAACATTTTTTCAAATCGCAAACGTGGCACTATTTAATTTTCCACTAGATTCATTCAAATGAGTTGACCATTGGAGTTTACTATCCAAATGAATACCTAAAAATTTAGTTTGATCAACATTTCCAAGTTTAATTTCATCATATAAGTGGATGCGAATGACGTTATCTTGGAAACATCTTGGAAAATATGACCACTGCAACGTGTTGGAGCTCCAATCCAACATACCCACAACAAAAAAGTAATTTCTACAGAATCGAAACCGCAAATTCGCTCAAATACACACGAGCCAGCTGCAGTTGATTTCCAACTAAATTCGGCATTTTACGCAGAGTCAGGTGATGACTAATGTCATTTCTTCTGATCGATACGAAATTAAGACACATTTCTCACCCCACTCACAACTATTGCGTCACTGCTTACAATATAAAACGCAGTACATTTCGATCGATCAATATCATTCCTGTTGGGCAGTTATCGCGCTACACATCTTCATCATTCCTGTTGGGCAGTTATCGCGCATTAACAAGTACTCGCGCTCTACACTTTACTTCGAGTCAACAAATCACGCATAGTATATGCGACTACCATTATCTTCGAATCTATCGCGGCGCTTCAACTTCGGATACACAACTGCGGCTTCACCTCGCGCCCACACTACCTAAACATCGGCGAAATATCACTCAAGGCGTTACGAACTGACAACATACTAGAGACCTTCTGAATAAATACTTCAACTTCAACATCCACGACTTTCAATCACGGAGAAAACTTCCTGATGAGAGCCACCCTTCGCTCACAATCAATTGGAGTCTAGTGAAGGGTGGCCACTCTCACAAACGTATCCCGATTAACCTTTCGAATGCCTAGAAATGAATATAGATGAAAAACTGGAATGATGTATTCTGATTACGAGTGGTTATAAAAACCCTAAATACGTGACGACTAGTTCGTCACACCACATATCAGAAATGTGTAGCTGTTTTCAGTGGCCTCAAACCCGAAATTGCAAACGCATGCATATTTTAGCATATTTTTCCACGACTGCCCAAAAAAATCACTATGGATAAATACATAGACTACAAATATTTCATCAAAAAACTGTAAAAAATCATGTGTGCTATGATAACGCTGAAAGCACCGTGCGCAAACCCCACGCGCGCCATTTCTACGTCTCCCCTCGACTCGAGGAGTTTGTCTTCGAGCGGCCGCAGCGCGCGATAATGGCGAACGATGATAAAAAAGTACCCGAGCAATAAATTTAAAGTGGCCTTTGTGCTCCTTCCGCGAACTCTGCGAGCGCAGGATGTGAAGCGAAGGTCTTCGCCGGTGACTATTGTTATGTTTGAGGGCTGAGTAAATGCGCTAGAAGTGCTGCTACGCTTGCGTCTGCAGTAAAAGAGCCGCGGGGAGGAATCATACTTTCCATACAGCCTTGCCAATAAAAATGTCACGAGAGCTGATTTGCAGCGAAGTTGTAAAATTGAAAAATTGACCATAAACTGCCCCGAATCCATCCACTTTGGGAAGCGGGCCCGAAAAAAATCAGTTTGTTATATTTAATTATTTATTTAATTCATTATTATAATTCCTTTTTCCATATATAATTATTTCAATTTGATTATTTCAGTATTCATTGCAATTCCTATTTATTATTTACCTTTTTCGTGTTATTGAAATTAATTTTATTGTGTTCTATGATAGGTATTTTACAAATATAATTTGCAGACTGACAGACGCATTGACATATCAATGACCTAGTTTTTAGAGTAATGATTAATTTCTACATACATTGTTTATTGCCTTAAGTTAAGTCCTAATATCATTAGATACTATTTTTATATATTTTTCTCTTTTAACATATGTACTTTAAAGTATGCACAAGCCACTATTTTCTTGGTACGCTTGCCTTAGTACGGGCCTAGGCCTAGTTAGGCAGCATTGATCTAAAGATGGACTGGGCTGCTGTATATCTCTGGGTCTGTGATGTGTGTATCACTGAGACCCATCATGGGCGCCGGCAGCAGGGTGCAAGGGGGTGCACTTGCACCCCCCTGTCCGGGAAGAAAATACATAGAAAAGTTTGTTTTTTTAAAAATTAATTTACTGTTTGAATAAAAAGGGAGCTAATGGGCCCTTGCTGAGTTGGCCACGAAGACCCATTCTGTTCAGGGTTGGTCACACTCACGGGTCAACACCCATCCGGTGGCCTCCTCGCATGAAGTGCAAGCCCGGGCAGGACTCTGGCCTTAGGGCTAGTTTCCCCTAGGAGTAAATCTTCTAGCGCTCCTGGACGGTTTGTGCACCGTGCGGCGTAAGCCAATCGACTGTGCACTCTGACTAACATTCGGGGGAGTCTGGAAGCAGTACTGTTTCTTATAGAGCGGGGGTGGTTGCGGACCTTACGGCGACTGCTCTTGAAACGACCATCGGCTACCCGATCCTGGGTGAACAGCCGGGCAAAGGATGCCGTGGTCCGCGATAGATTCGGTTTAAACCGTTTCACCGCTTCGTAAGGGAGAGGACCGCGAAAGCGACCTCGAACTCGTAACCAATCGAGAGACCGGAGTAATCTGGTCGCAATTGGAAGTAAGGGCGTGAGTGTAAGCCTGCTGGGTAACATACCTGGTTATCTCGCGGGTAAGGCGTTGGCCTCTTACGGGCATGTGACGGAGCTTGACGGTGGACTGTTTTGTCCAAGTCTTCTGCGCTCACTTCACGGTCACTAACAAACAATCGTTAAAACTTCCTGAGGTTCGCCCGCCGTAGTTGACAACTCTATTTGTTTGAATAAAAACTTAAGGTGTCTAGGTTGTTGTCCATAATTGTTCATCACCATGACATTAAATTTAGTGTCCTCTACTCTTTTCTATTTTATTAGTTTATAGTATAGTGTGTAGATGCAGATGCACCTCCCTGAAAGTAATCCAACGGCGCCCATGATAATATAGACCAAAGAGGTAATTTTAGATTGGTCATACTACACGGTTGATGGATATTTCATTGGATTTCACCCTGAACTGTTTAAAATTGGTTGGGAGCTAACGGGCCCATGATGGCTTGGCCACGAAGACCCATCCGACGGCCAACACCCATCCGACGGCCTCCACGCACGGGGTGCGAACCTGGGTAGGACTCTGGCCCTGGTCAGTTTCCCTCGGGAATCAAACCTCTGGCGCTCCTGGACGGTCTGCACACCGTGAGGCGCAAGCCAATCGAATTGTGCTCTCTGACTAACAGTCGGGGGAGTCTGGAAGCTGTATTGTTTCCGATAGAGCGGGGGTGGTTGCGTACCTTACCGCGACTACTCTTGAAATGACCATTGGCCATGCGATCCCGGGTAAGAGGCGGGCAAAGGACGCCATGGTCCGCGATAGATTCGGTATACACCGTTTCACCGCTTCGTAAGGGAGAGGATTGCGCAAGCGACCTCGAACTCGGAACCAATCGAGAGACCGGAGAAATCTGGTCACAATTGGAAGTTAGGGCGCGAGAGTCGGGCCTACCAGGTAGCATAACTGGCTATCTCGCGGTAAGGCGTTGGTCTCTAACGGGTTGTGGCGTAGCTAGACTCTGGATTGTTTTGTCCAAAGTCTTCTACGCTCACTGCAGGTCGATAGAACGACTAATCGTTAAAACTTTCTGTGGTGACGGGCTCGCCCGTTGTAGTCGACAACTCAAGTTGTTATTATTATTACTTGCAATCGGTGGCAGTGCTTGACCAGTCTGGATGAGGGAAACGGGCTCGCCCGTTGTAGTCGACAACCCAAGTTGTTTAAAATTGGTATTAAGACTGTAGATATACCAGCAACAATCCAATAAGTAATCATTTTACGATTTTACTCGCACTATATTATTTGAAATTTCGAATGCAGTTATTCAAGTAAAATTAAATAAGTGGATTCATTTTTTTGGATGTGTTATTATAAAAATAGCGAGAAAATGTTAACTGAAAAGGCCCGTATTGGACGTATCAGTTATAAGGTGTTACCTGCCGATAGGGCGCAAAAAATTACATATAAGTGATTTTAACTCAATTTCGCACATTTGGTAGTTTATTGTGTTTTACTTGTAAAGAAACGAAATAGTTTTTATTGTATGGCATTTATCGGCTTTTGATTTAAAGAAAAGTTACTCGTATTTGTCAAGTAGTGTCGTTTGAATAATTTCTGTATGGTTTCGGACCGCGATATAAAAATTGACCCGAATCGAAAAAAAAGCTTTTTGTCTGAAAACCCGTATTTTATTTTGCGACTCCTTAATTCAATATAACCCAAAAATCCCCCAAAAAAAAACAAAAATCCAATCTAACATTTGGTCGCGTAATGACACAGTAAATTTCAACTTGTTATCAAGGGCAAAATACAGGACGAGGCCCAGGAAGATGCAGAACTTCTTGACTAAAAAATGTAAGATAATGACAAGACGCATCAATGTCAAATCGGAAGTGACACAAATTCCTTGCTTCGTGCAACTTTCTTCTTTTACACCCTGCAACATTCAATGCCGATTCCCTTCATCAAATGTGCACGAACGTTGCTAAATTCAATTACACATTTCTATTCTGCAATATCACAAGATAGTTGTAGCCAAATGCAATCCCCTACGCCCTATACGCACCTCCACCACCCCCGCTTCTCCCCACTCAACCCAGCGCGGCCCACTGCGTCAACATTTATCCCCTCTCGAGCTAATTTACATAACCGCGTAACGCGATAATCATAGCGGAAGTGAGAGAGGCTTATCTCGAGCGCAGGTGACACTGCAACTGTCGTTACTGTTACCGCCCAGTTACCGTTCTAACCGCGGATCGACAGTAATGCGACTTACCGGGCGCAATTACGGCCCATATCGACGTCATAACAGACGGCAGTCGGACGTGCTTAATCCTAGGTGCGTTAGGAGTATCGGTTTGAGTGATGATATCATTAGGGCGCGTGTATACTCGCATAGCTTTCCTTCTGGCATCCGTAACAGATATGAGTATAGTCGGTGGATAGGAAAACCGTAACAGGAATTTTAATGAGATAAGTTGGCAATGTTGCAATGGTGGGGAAGAGGTCTCCCATATCTCGAAAGGCAGTAAGTGAGGCGCTAAATTTCAAAACAACCACTGAATGTTTTGAGATAAAAAGTATAACAAAGGCGATAAAAAGTATACTTAAGCCCTATTCAATTCACGGAAGCTATATTTTTTGCATAACTCCTAATTTGTACGTAAAAAAAAATAGGAAAATAACTAAAATTCTTGGGTGTTCCTTGCAACCAGGTACGCTGCTTGAATTTAATCGCCGATTGCTGGGTTAAATGATTCAGTATCAAGTTCAAATAGTCTCGTCTTGCAACCAGGTACGCTGCTTGAATTTAATCGCCGATTGCTGGGTTAAATGATTCAGTATCAAGTTCAAATAGTCTCGTCTTGCAACCAGGTACGCTGCTTGAATTTAATCGCCGATTGTTGGGTTAAATGATTCAGTATCAAGTTCAAATAGTCTCGTCTTGCAACCAGGTACGCTGCTTGAATTTAATCGCCGATTCCTGGGTTAAATGATTCAGTATCACGTTCAAATAGTCTCGTCTTACAACCAGGTACGCTGCTTGAATTTAATCGCCGATTGCTGGGTTAAATGATTCAGTATCAAGTTCAAATAGTCTCGTCTTGCAACCAGGTACGCTGCTTGAATTTAATCGCCGATTCCTGGGTTAAATGATTCAGTATCAAGTTCAAATAGTCTCGTCTTACAACCAGGTACGCTGCTTGAATTTAATCGCCGATTGCTGGGTTAAATGATTCAGTATCAAGTTAAAATAGTCTCGTCTTGCAACCAGGTACGCTGCTTGAATTTAATCGCCGATTCCTGGGTTAAATGATTCAGTATCAAGTTCAAATAGTCTCGTCTTACAAACAGGTACGCTGCTTGAATTTAATCGCCGATTGCTGGGTTAAATGATTCAGTATCAAGTTCAAATAGTCTCGCACTACTCGTCCGGTGCCCGCAGCGGCTTGCCGAGCCCTACTAAGACGCGGCCGACCGCTCCACATTCGTTCGTATTCATACCGATTTCATACCTACCGTATTCATACCTTCACATTCATAACGATTCGTATACGCGTACTTAAGAAAAAACCTGTAAGTACGATGCGATGCATAATAAATGAGTAACACACAAATACCGGCAAATTAGCAGAAAAAAAAATTTTTTTTATTTACATTTTACTCTTTAGGTTGTAGTTTCAAAGTGAGTTTTTTTTGCTTATTAAAGATTTATCCCTAAACGTAGTAGAAAAGTTATGAGAGATTATTCCCAACATATTTTGGTTATATTTAATTCTAAATAACAAGATATCTATTGGCAAAATATATCCGGTTCATCTCAACCGAGGTGCTACTACTTATCCTGCCATACTGGGAGACGGCACTTGAAGAAACATGTGCCAAGATTATTTGGTCTCAGAATACAGTATTTCCATATAAATTTCTTTTTTCTAGTGCTCTTTTTGCAAAACTGGAATACTGAAAATCTAGAGGGTTCCCGTTGCAAAACTAGAGATACTGCCAATCCAGATGCTGTAATTTTAGATGGCAAATTCGCAGGGAACAGTTTTCTCTTTAACGTTGTAGCCACTGCTGCAGTTTTTATGAACAAATCTCCAAATCATATCACTTTCCTGCTGTTTGTTCCAAAAATCCAATTAAAATCAAGCATTTTAATTAGTGTAGTAGGTACATAGAATCCATTAGCGGCTATAACTCGTAGTAAATTACGATTACGTCGCATCAGGTCTATTTTAGTTGATTAATTAAGCGAAATCCGCCTCCAATTCCTCCGGTATTATTTCCACTTATTACACGGCTTATTAAAGACGCGAACCAATTAAAAGCGACGGAACTGTACCGGCCGCTCGTGATCGGAATGTTTAACGCCACTATCCAGTAAGAACAGGAGCAGGAGCGACATCTTTCATTAATTCCCGGATTAAGAAAGGACACGTTAATTTAAAAGGGGAGACATTTAAATAATTTTATTGTCCATTCGGGGGCTGGAATGCTTTGGAGGAGTTTCCTTCCCGATAATTGAAGAATACTAGTGTAGTGTGGCCGTTCTGATGAAAATAAGCTCTAGACATTATCGCACAGTGCTAATACTAAGCTTTTGGCCGAAATGGTATGCAGCACATAATATGAAATCGAAGATTATCGAGGTTCTTTGACATTATAAATTATCACGAGACACGCACACGATCTAATAGACTAAATTCAGAAACCGAGCAGATTACAATTTTTCTTAGGCACGTCAAGGGCGTGACAGATCGAACAAGATGTTAAATCAATTCGATATAAAACAATCTTCAAACGGACCCAAAATTAGCTCGATATCTGAGGCCTGTAAAACATGTAATACAACTGCAAACTCCAGCAGGTGTGTATACAATCGAATGCAGCAATGGGTTAGCTTATGTCGGACGAGCAAAACGGCCCATAGCCACTGCTGGAACACATCAAGGCCTTAAAAACGTTCAGCGGCAAAAATTGTCGATCTAGTGTAAGGCGACGATCAAAATGTTGTGTGCAAGGCGATTTTCAAAATTCGCGCGCGACTACTCCCCTTTATGATCTGCGTAGTTATAGCAACAGTTTGTCGCCTAGCCGTAGAACGACAAAAAGGGGGTGGGGATTGACAGCACTTCAATCTACCCTGGACAATCGCACAAAACGTCTGGGGCTACAAATTATTCGCGGTAAATTCGTTTAATCTGGTTTATAATGGTATGCAGTAACTCAAAATCGTTTTAATTTCGCCGATGTTTTTGACGATCCGAAAAAGAAACGGCGCTCTATGCGACCGTCGTAGGAAAGAAAAGGATGAAAGACTGTTTCAAGCTACCAAACTCGCGGAGCTCGCGTTGCACGAATAGTCGTGCAACATAGTTGAATCACACTTTAAGGCTAACTGATTAAATCGCCAAAATAATTCACAAGTAAAGCAAATAAATCGACTGACAGCGGTGTGATGACAGGTCATTTACCAGCTGCACTCACTTGATGTTTTTCTAGCGTAGGTGCAAGTCGTCATAATGCCAAGCTTGCTCGATCGAAGCTGTCACATAGCTTATCGATATGGAGTGTAACCCGGAATAAATAGTGATTATTGATGATAAAATTAAATGTTGAAAAATTATTTCTGAAATTTAAAATGAAAAAAATACATTTTCCGACAACTATTTTGTTTTTCAGTGTAACCATTTTATTTGTTTCGTTAAAGACTATCATTACACAAAATATATTCAAAAGCAAATAATAGGACTCCATCATTTTAAGATTAAAACAAAGTATAACAAGTAAATATGTATATTAAAAATAATCAAAAACACGACTGCTGTTACAGAAAGTGAACTATAGTAGGTACTGAACTATTTTATTTGGTGGTTTATTATCCATATATATACATGTATATTTCAGGAATGTACTTAATCAGACCTTTCATTTGACACTAAACACGATAAATTTATATCAATATATTTATATCAATATATTTGGACAGTTGGATATTTAGACAACTACTTACTTGATATTTGGACAATTAAGGACATCCCTATGACATAAAGATTCTAACAATACCACATACTTCTAAATCAGTTCAAGCGTTTGGGAGTTATGTTGAAATAAAGAAACGAAAAACAAACATAGATGAACCCTGAACACATTACACTCGTTTTTTGTTAAGCAGTCGTGTAAAAATACTCTAAATTAACCTGACTGTGGTTTAATTGGAAGATTTACGTCTACTTATATTCTCACCATCTTCTATACTAAATAAAAATAAGACGAACCCTACAAATACATACTCTTCATTGAAAGAAAGCGGAACAAGTCGGGGAAAAGTTCGTCGCCGATCCCGTTGTCGATTGGGGCAATTTCCGCTCAATTGAAATTAAATCGATCGCATCGAATCGCCATCTACTAGATACGATTAACAGGGTTTATTGAAGAGGCGGATAAGCCATTGCCACAGTTAATTACAACTTTGATGCAATAAGTCGCTCGAGTGGAATTTATGGGGCGTACGAAACGAGCATCTATTTGAGTTCATTGCGCGTGCCTGAGGAGAGATCTTGCGGCTAAGCTCTATTTTGGGAGAGTTTTTGTGTAACGCTAATTTTAGATTTAGAGATTAGGGTCGTTTTTGTAATACCTCGAATCCTCGCGTCGTGGATGCTGATAGTACATACGGTGTTGTTAATTAACTGTAACAAAAAGAAAACTCCGGTAAATACGTCGAAATAAATTAATAGTTTAAAAAAAAAACACTAAAAACACGCTTTTGGGCTATGATACGATATTCACATACACACGGCTATGATACGATATTCCATCATGGAATGCCAGTGTCTATCTTCCGGCTTCATCATCAGACCTTGAAACCTAATCGTGGTCAAAGTTCATTCCAAGAGTTTTCTAACAAGTCCAAACACAGCTATGATACGATATTCCATCATGAAGTTCCAGTTCATATCTTCCGACTCCATCATCAGATCAGTTCGACAGTACCATACTATTGTATTGTCATCAGAACTACATACAGCTGCCAATTTTCATGACGCTACGATCCTTGGAAGATGGTTAAATTAGTTACCTTAGATTCCATTACATAGTTACATACAGGTCGATAAATTAGTGTATGTAACGAAATTATATCGAAAACTACAACGGTGTATATATAAGGGACTCCTTCGTCGCTACGTAAGTGGCTTTCATTATTATTTTGTTCATAATCACCCCTCTAACAAAATATTTAAAAAGAATATATACAAAAAAACAATATATACAAAAAACTTTGAAAAACTATGAAATGTTTTTTGTAAAAATATTTTACTTTTATTTCATTGTAAATACTCGGTAAATAAGAAGGTGGTGATGGACCAGTGGCATAGTGGTTAGGTCGCCAGATCTTACAATGTAAGGTCCCGTGTTCGATTCCCGGCTGGGTCACCATTTTCCGTTGGGATAAAATTAACAGAATTGCATTTCAATTATGTCGATCGAATGCAATAACAAGACAATATACAATACAAACTTCATAGTAGCATTGGTTATAGGATATAGTCATATCATAATAAACCCGCCCATTGTGAAATTTCATAATATTTATTTATTTATTTTTACTGGAATTATTAAATTAACCATTTACAATAAGTATAATATTAAAACAAATGGCAAAAACTTTCCTCTTTCATTCACTGGCTAGTGCTGCCCAACTGGGATATACCCGTTCCAGGGCAAGCAATTTATATTTTTACATTTAAAACGAGGGTCCATGAACCAACCAAACACAATAGTAATAAAAATAATAATAAAAAATATATAATAATAATAAATATATAAACTAATAAAAAAATAATAAAAATTACAATATTATATAGAAAATCGAAATACTAAATACATTAGAATACACATATACACACATACATACATATAAACACAATATATGTTAAGTCAACTTCAACTTATTCTACTACATCGATCATGGCATGGATAGATAAACGCTCTTCTTGCAGCAACTTCTTGCAATAAACCCGCCCATTGTGAAATTTCACAATAAAAATTAAGTCATATCATAATAAACCCGCCCATTGTGAAATTTCACAATAAAAATTAGAAACAAACATAGAAACCAGATAGCTGATGGGGTTGTAGACCCACACTCCTAGTTTAGAATATCAAGAACGCGCCGGAATAACGTTTGGATATAGCGAGTTGTCACTTACAACGGGCAAACCCGTAACCCCAGGCTGGTATTACAATATATGATCGTTCTTTCAGTCGTCGGATGAACGTAGAGACTTGAGACGTCCACTATCTAGCTCAGTCAACTCGCCCCTAAGAAGCCAACGCCTTACTGCGAGACACTGGGAATGTGCATCCAGCCGGCCGACCACGCGCCCTTACTACCAGTTTCGGTCAGATTTCTCCGGCATCCCGACTGATAACGGGTTCGAGGTCGCTTGCGCGGTTCTCTCCCTTGTGTTAGCGATGTTACCGAATCTATCGCCGACCAAGGCGTTAATTTCCTGACTACCACTCGGGATCGGGTGGCAGATTGGTCGTTTCAAGAACGGCTGTCATAAGGTTAACAACCACCCCCGCTCTATATGAAACAAAGCCGTTTCCAGACTACCCCGGTCATCTGTCGGAATGCATAATCGGTTGCCTGACGCCGCACAGTGCACAAACCGCCCAGGAGCGCCCGAAAATCGATTCCCAGGGGAAACCGTCCCGCAGGCACGGAGTCCTTGACTCGCACTTCTACTGGGGGGCTTCCGGATGGGTGCTGACTCGTGAGTTGGGCCGACCCTAACACACGGGTCATAATGGCCCAACTGCATTATGGCAACTGCAACTCGGCTTGCGAACTTCAGCCGGCATGGGGCGAGGTCATTCGAAATGATGATGATGTTAACGCATCATAGGTAGGGATGCGCGCAGGCCGCCCCGTGTTACGTGCAACTTCGCGCTCGCGTTACACAAGAAACCGTTTTAGCGGAAATAAAAGTTAGGTGTCGCGCCCCCCGGTCCCGCAGCAAATGCACAATTGGTGTCGCCGCACGGGCCGCCCGCGTCCCGCGCCCCGTTTGCCCGGGGCGGGGGCGCCGGGGGGGCGGCGCGGGCGTCCGGGGGCGACTGTGTGCACCTGACGTCCCATCGGTTAGCCGGAGTCCACGTCCGACCCTCGCCTACTTCGTAAACTGCTAATTGGCGCCTCAACTTTCGCCAGGAGTCGGACCCTCAGTAAATCTTCTTTGACAGTTGGGCTGTGGGCTCGTTAACGACCTGGTTTACATTAATCAACATATTACAGTACCTGTCCATATGAATAGCCCACCGTGCAATTCGGTATTGATTTACACTTTTCAACACTGCAGGTTTTGAACGGTGCTTAGGTACATAATTTTCACTAAATTAGTATGCATTAGTGTGGGTGGCGTCAATTTCTAATGTTTTTATACGTGAAATAGATTTTTCATTTAATTTTTAAAATGATATTTCTTAATTTTGTTACTGCTATAGGTATACGCGAAAAGACTCGAATTCTAAGGCGAGAATATCATATATAAAACAAAACCAATATTTTAAAAAATAAAAAATATTTCTGCAATATGTAACGTCCCGCTCGGGACGATCGCCTACCTACGGCAAAATGTCTAATGGGCAGTTAAAAAAAATCATATTCAATGCGATCATTTTACAGTTCTTCTTTTTATGATCCGTATAGTGGTTTATAATTTATGAACATTTTTCTCAAGGCCGACGATTCACACCGATTTCACGCTCGACGGTTTCACGTTCGAAACGGTACGGGCGAGCTTTTACTTTACAAATTAAAGGGTTAATATTTCTGTATTTAAAAGTTTGCTAATTTATTAGATAGAAAAAAAATACAAAAATGTTTTGAATTTAACTCTTTTACGTTCATTTATATAATAATAGTGATAGGAAACGATTTTTTTTCTTCATTCTCCTTTCTCAACGTGAAACGACAAATGTAATTCTGACGAAAAGTTAAGGATTTTATTATTTCGTGCGGTAAGAACCGTTTCTTAGAAACATGCGGTGTTATTCAGTCGGCTCTAAATATCGTAACTAAACTTCTACTAACAATCACCATAAGCAGGATTTTTCCTATGGTAAATAAATTTAGACATTCTACCATATTATTTCCTACAATTAAAGAAGATACCTGCTTGCAACAGTTTATAGTTTGGATTCGAGATTGTTTGATAAGTCAAGAAATAATGTTGGTCAGCAATGATTTCTCTTCTTTTGCGATATTGCGAAAACATACGGATGACCTCATCTGTTTGACGTTTTGTTAAGAGCCTTATTACAAAATAGCGTAGGTATTCTTTTAAAATGAGTTGAAAAAATGAACGCATTTTTTTTTGGATGTAACTATAAAAGATAGGATAAATAAATAAATAAATAAATAAATAACTATTCAACCCTGGGAGAAAACCGCGGCACTGAGCGCTCTTCTCTTGCGCAAGCAAATATATACACAATTTCTAATTGTTTTTTGCAGTGTTTTCTCCTTTCTAATGACAATAATTTATATTATGTCGTATTGCTAAAAGAGTGAACTTTAATATAGTATAAGTATTATATAAGAATCTTATTTTATTTCTGAGAAAATTAGAATGATACAGGAAGATTTTTTTTTAATTTTGTGTAATTGTAAGTAATGTATACCTTGGATATGTGGTCAAAAAACGAAAAAATAAAGCCGTAGTGTACATCAAGAATACATGACGGACATAAAAAAAAATAGTATACGGTTTTCGTTGTAGTGATATTACTGTATTAAGGAGCTCAAAGTTTGCCTTCCGAGCGTTTTACGAATAACGACTTTCGGAAAATGGGCTGAATAAGTAAATAATATTCGTTATATCTAAAATTAAAGGCCGCTATGGTCAACATCAAGAAATGGTCCAGGTAATTCAGTAATTAAAGTTTGTAGAAATCTCTTCATTTCTTGGAATTAGAACGCCAAAAATCCACTTTTCTTGCCTTTCTGGAAAAAATATGTGATAGGGCTCTTAAACGTTCTCTTAAATGTAAATTTAGCGTTTCAATTCCACATCGCTGATGATATATCTCGCAACCCCACGCTTCGTCCTGTAAAATGCTGAAATTGAAGAAAGCGAGAGAAAGTCGCGGATAACTTCAGTCAGACAGCGAGCCCCGCCCCTCCCATCTCCCGCCACAAATGGAAAAGTTACAAACGCTTTTAGTTAAGCTTTTATCCTGTATTTCTTAAGTTTTCCTTTATCTATATTAACTGTAAAAGAATAAAAAATATGGCAGTTTATTGCAAACTGCGATAACTTAAATGCATCATAAGTTTATGCGTAGGCTTTAAATTCAATTACTGTACGGGGGTGCGTTCGTTTCGTACGTTTGTACGTAGATTCCATACTGCTATAGCTATATATTTACTGTGACATTAGCGACATTGGGACTGGTTATTGCTTACCGTCATGTACACGAATAAAATTTTATATAGAAGGAGGGAAGTGTCAAGAATGTCTTAAACCGCATTACGTAGTACATGGATAGCCCCCTAATCCTCCAAACCAACGATCTTTAAAAAATAGATAAATTTAATTGTGGAGCATAAGGATAAGCTGAGTGCAAAGAATTCGAAATAAAGCTGAATACCACAACATAAAACTAAATTGATGGCCACTTCGAGGCAGACAGAGACTTTTACAACGAAACATATTTTATCATTCTACTATTAATTTCCCCATTTCGAGTGGTTTATATATTTAAATTCCCAGTTAAAAACCAAATGAAATGAAATAAAAACTCCTGACAAGGAGACTTTCCATTGCACGACTGTAACCACAGTTGTTAGTGTTCAAAAGCCATTATTTCTCGTTTATATGCTTCAAACAAAATGATAGCTAGCGATAAATTGCTCGCATCTGTGACAATGCTAAATTTTCAAGGCCGCATAGCCCGCGTAATAACCGAAGTAATTACATCGTCTCATCAGAGCGGACTTCGATTGTTGTGGGGCAGCGGAGCTGAACGCTCTTGGGGGCTTATTAGGTAGTGTTGCTACTCTGACATTTAGTGCGAGGGAGAGATGGAAATCCTGGAAGGAATTCACGTATATTAGTAAATCTGTCAATATTCTTTTAACTGTATAAAGATTCTAAGCTGGCATACATCTATCTAATACTGTATGTAGATTTAGAGATAGGATTTGGTATAAATTCAAACTTTATTATCTAAGATCATCGGGAACACCTTGATCTTGTATGATAATTTAAATGTGCTGCTTTTAAAACAACAATGTTATTTAATTTGTTTGTATCGGGTGTGATCGTGCGTAATTAGTTAATAATAAACGTTCTATTTTCTGTAGTCACCGCATATAGTATATATATATAGAAACTGCATGACCATTTCAAGGTAATTAATACCTCACTGTTTTTTTTTTTGCAAAAATTTAAGAAAAATTGCATATTGCTGAATGTCAATAATTGTACTAATAAGTGGTGTCTGGTGTTCTTTAATGGTGGTTCAGGGGAGAACCTCGAATAATCCGTTTTTTTTATGTACAATAAAGTCATATGCACATAAACTAACTTTCGAATTTCTTTTACTTTCGAGTCGATTTCTTTTACTATTCGAGTCGAATAACTTTTAAATTTTGAGTCGATTTATTTTTTTAAGTTTATTTTGGTTTAGTTTTATGTGTAGATTCACCCACTCGTCCGGTGCTATCCAATAATAACTAACCCTGTGACCAGAGACATAGACATACCGTTACCACCAGAATGACCATAGACAAAGCCGTTATAATCCAATGTCGAAATGATTAATGCGTTGAGTGCTAAGATTCGAACACTGACGCTGAGAGAGTCTCGTATTCTGTATAACCTTGTGTTAATCCTGAATTGATTCTATCGGTAATGAGATCCTCAAATGGAAGATTTGAGTCAAAATTTGTGGATGAATATTTGAGTTTTCGCAGCATATTTTTATTCTATTCAGTTCCGTTTAAGTCTATTCCGTTCCAATCAGCAGATACTGTTAGATCTCCGAGTTTTGTAACAAATTGTACTTGAGATGCATCGTACGACCGTTTTAAGGATCATGTTGAACAAAAGAAGGGATTGGAGTCACCCTTCTATATAAGCAATATCCTGATGTGTACTACTTTTGACACTATTTAAAATTCCTCCAATCTTAAACCGATCGTGTGCGGTCACCCTAAACCCTGAAAAAAACTCTCGAATCCCCAATAGTTTGATAGAATCTCGCAGGTCGCAGCCCCCTTATACAATCAAGGTCGCCTGGCCGCATGTTTGCTGAGACGTCTTCGCTCGTTTCTCCTCCGCGCCCCTCCCGCGCACCCCGCAACACAATCAGGCAATTACCTGCCCCAACTGGGACCTGGCCTTCCGGCAAGAACCCCCCCCCCCCCCCTTCCACTCCGCCGCGCCATCCCCCACGATAGAGGGGACAAAATTAGGCTTCTTCCCCGTGCAGATGGAATTGTCCCGTAATGGATAAGCTGAATCTTATTGTGGAAGCTTTTAATATGATTGTCGTGATACATAATAGATTATCACTTAACATCATCACGGGTCTAACCATCTGAGGTGCGGCTCCATCTTACTTCACTCACAGAATTAGGGGTACACAGTAATGTACTCGTATACTTCAGATAGTTATAATTTCGAAATGAACTCTGATTTTGTACTTTTATATAAATAGTAAGTGTTTTTTATTCATTATTTGAATGAATTTCTTTAAGCAATACTGTATTTAAAAAAATATTATACACCTAAAAGGTAGGTTGTGCCGGACTAAAAAACTGTAAAACTCCATATTACTACACCACTACCACAATAAAACAAAATAAATTAAATTGAACAAAAATGCGTGGCAATTTTACGTGATATGCTTGCAATAAATTCTATTTTACTTTCTTATTACTATTACTTATTAATTATTTACTTACTCATTTTCACTTTCATAATATTAATCCCATATACTCTTAAATAATTGGCCAATGTTGCAGCAACCTTTTATATGGACCCAACCATTGCCTTCTCTATCTACATACAGATCTCTATCTACATACATCGAGGTACAGAAGGGAGTGACCCAACAGATGAACACCGTAAAAACTAGGCTCTGTATACTGAAGTGATAAAATTACGCCGAAGCCGCACTCTTTAGTATATTTCCAGGTCTCTAAAAATCTGTGTTGTCATGTACGAGTAACTAATTATAAGTAAATTTTATGTAAACTAAGGGACAAAATAAATAAATGAATAAATATAATTTACGATTACGTACGAATAAATATTATATACGTAACTAGTTTAAGATTAATTTAATGACATTCCTACACAATTGTTATGGTTGTATTGGAAATAAATACATTTATCATCATTTATCGTTGGTATACAAACATGGTTTGATTTGCGCAAATAGCGTTTTCCAGTCAGTGTCATTTGGGTCAGTTATGTTCTAGAACAGCGGTACGTAATCTTGGGTCGTGAATTGTTAAACAAGCCTAAGAAACTGTGGTTGTAAAGATACATTGTGAACGACACCTACAATAGAGTTTTCAATCCTGCATCCCTCAATCCCATAAAGTTTCGGACCCGCACTTTTTTTAACGGGATTCTACAGGGCGGTATCCCGCACGCACATATGTGGGATTGCGCAGTCGCTTTTCCACTGACATGTCAATGATTCGCAACAATCATCGATATTTGACTCCGAATGCCACGCCGCGGCTGGGGTAGACGCATGAGGTGACAACGAAGATTTAGATATGGAAAATGACTATGACTACGAGGATAGCCTCTCGTTGGAAGTGTTGTTGACTGGAAACGTAGCACAAATTGTCCACCAATAATCTGAAGCGCGACAACACTGTGAGAAATGTTGCTAAAATATTAATAATATCGTCTGTAAAAAACGACGACTTGCTTTAGAAATATGTAAAATAAAAACATGGCAAAGAACTATATCAAATACTGAATTGCAAGACTCGCTGTAACAGTCTTGCTATTAATGATATAACGGAACAACCAAATAAAAACTACGACCTGTTGTTTTTAAAATCGTACATTTTCACACAGAAAAATTAAGTTATTTTTTAAAACGGTTTACGTGCCTAAATTCTTATATTAATATTAAACAAAGTTTTTTTTGTGAATAAATAAAAAATAAAAGAAATAAAATATTTGTTCAAATAAAAAATAAAAAAAATATTGGTAATCGCGGGATCTCTCGAGATTCCGATTTATAAACACGCGATTCCGCGGGATTGACAAGTGTACGGGATTGCAAAACCTAAGCAAGAATGTTTTATAATTTGTTCGGAGACATTGCCATGTAAGAAAGAGCATGAAAGACACTTGAACACTAAACATCTTATAGTTTAAAAATAAAAATGATGATTGATACCAATGCACCAGCCCTACAAAAGTACAATTTGAGATTGCGTTTTTGAAACGTTGCTTACCGCTGTTTCTAGTACATAAACGCAAAATACATAGGAGTAATGGAGTGCAAATTGATTTTATTATAGTTGAATTACAAACCCGCTTAATACCTGCATAAGAATTAAATAAATAAATAAATAAATAAGAAAAGGAAATAAATTTGAAAAAATATTTCTCAACGTAGTTTCCTTACAGTTGGCTGCACTTAGCTGAGCGATGTTCCAACTTTTTCAAGCAATTCAAAAAATATGATTTGTCGTATTCGGCAAAATAGATTGTTTGACGTGAGCCATCTTCCGCCAAGAGATTTTTTCATGTTTAGAAACAAAATGAAATTGCATTCGGAAAAAAATGGAGAATATGGTGGATAAGGCAGCGATTCGTGGTGTAATTAGACCAGTTTAGTGCGTTGCCGCGGTGAAAAGGCACTTTTTCCTTCGCTAAATGCGGCCGTTTTTCATTAATTCAACGTTGAATCTGTCCAATAAGTCAGCATAGTACTGACCCGTCACTATCCCTCCTTTCTCCAAATAGTCGGTGAAGATGAAGCCTAGCGAATATTAAATAAACCGTGGCTATGACTAATTCGGCCGATGAAACCGTTTTCGCCTTCATTGGAGCAGGTTCGCCGCGTGGAGTCCAATGTTTGGACTGTTGTTTCATTTCTGGCGTGTGATGGATCCATGTTTCCTCGACTGTCACAAAACGCCGTAAAAACTTAATCGGATTGTGTTTAAACATGTCCAAAAAGTGCTCCAAAGTTGTCACGTAATTTCCTATTTTCTCCACTGCGAGCAATCGCGGCACCCATGTCGACGATAGCTTTCTCATGCCCATTTTTTCGTATACCTACAATATTTTATACATTTCAATTGGATATTCTCTCGGATATTCACCCCGCGGTCTGCTACACGATATTATGGATTTTTGGGACCATATCCTACGTAATGACCTCAATAAGACGGCTTGTGCGCTTATCATCAAAAACGGATTTTAGGCTATGTCAAATTTATTAACATGCATGGTCCCTTTTATTTCCTAACACGTCTGTCCATCCAAAAAAAGTCGTCGGATCACTGGATCTTGTTTCATGATTGTAAACAAACATGAACTTGCGTTACACGATAATATACAGCTTTTGCATCAGTGGCACTATCGTTGTTAAAAACCAGTACTTATTATACAGCCTAGGATCATACTGATCCAGTGAAGCATTTGTTTATCGAAGCTTTTTGGTCGTGTGAAGCGTTTCTTTGTGATGCCCTATATGAGGATCAGCGGTAGCAGCTGATACGCTATATGCGCATCGTCTATTTGAAAACTTTCTGCAGATGACTTAACTACAACCGAAGTATTGCAATGGGATCCTTTTTCCAAACCTGGAACAAAAACAGGAAAAAACTACTATCGCTCTATCAAGGCACTCCATTTTTTTAAATGGCCACATGATAACAAACCAATATTTTCACTTTTCCATATCTACAAGGCCGGCATTACACGAATATAGCCTCCGTAACTTCGCGCTCGACCGCGTTGTTTGAGAATTTACGGTAGTGACTCTCAGCGGCCCACTCAATTTACCAAGTTGGGCCGCGCGCGGCGGACTCCATGCGAGCCTAATAATATGGACTTTTTTCCTATCGAAAAGACCGATAACGTCCGCATGAAAAATGAACCAAAACAATGCCGCATATACCGGCGGTCGTTATTTGTTCTGTGACCCATTAAATAATATCGAATAACGGGCGAAAGAAAACGAGATTGTCGAGCAGTGGAATGTAGCCACGTTTGTTACCATCCGTCTCGAAGGACCATTTAAACAAAACCCATGATATAAAATTTGTGTTTCAAATACAATACACAAACTAATTATTATTTGAAACCATGTAATGTGTAGTCCCGCATGACACTAATTGCCATTAGTTGCAATACCATCAATTAGAGCTAATTAGTTTTGTTGGCCGATCGGATCCACGAACAAGATCGTAACGATGACTCGCAACAAATCAAGATCATCGGTCGATTCAATTAACGGTATAATAAGCCATAGCAATCGCCGATTACTATTACATTTATTGTGCTCGATCGATCCAATAAATTCGATCCTAATGAGCTAACGGATGACTACGACGAGACGAAGATTGAGAATTTATAAAAAAAAACCAGTCCAGCGTGATCAAGTGCGAGAGTAACTTCGAACCTAGGAATGTGATTTTTATGTAACGTTATTTTTAATTATCGCGAATACATTATTTCATTTATATTTTAATTTGAAATAATAAATTATGCTTCTGCGAAACGAACAAAGAATACTTACAATACCCATTTAAATTTTAATGATCATTCTAATGAATTTTATTAATCTAAGCCAATCTGTGTATTCAATTATCGATAATGGATTTAATGAGTGAACAGCCGCCAGTTTCGACATGATACGCCGATAATGAGAAGCGGCTATTAGTGCACGCCTTCGTCATTAGATTTAATAGTTAAATCTATGACCGGACGGGCATTGTGTTTAAAAAGCGACAAAAGTAAAAACGGTCACCGTCCGAACACTCGACATCATTAGTGCGGTAATTAAAGCAATTAAAGTAATCAAAGAGACGACCGCAATTAATGCGATCGGACGGAAATTCGTCCGTGTACCAATTAAAATATCCAAGCGAGGATGTCATCGTAGGCAAATTATGGAAAATGGTCCGAGATTGGAATTGACGTATGGCAAATTTGTTAATTTTGATTGTATCTTGAAACACTCTTTATAGTGAATTTTGAATTTTGTATACTATTGGAGTTTGCATATATTGTTTTATGAAAAACTGAAAACACAAATCATCGTAACATGTTGTGTAACGTTGGAAGCAATACCTAATAATAACTACATTTATTTCATTAATCGATTTCATTTATTTCATTGGTCAAAATATGTATTTTTTATAGAGCACTTCGATCATATAACCTAAACTTTCAATGTTTGGATATTTTAAATTTATCTTCAAATACTTGCTTCGAAGAAATTAGAAATAGGATAAACAGCCTTCGGGTTTGATTGGTATATTTTCGTCCGTTAGGCACGTAGGCTGCCGTAATGGTCCCTACACTATAACAATGCTTTCTAGCCAGTATATTTTCTATAAAAGTTCATATGTATGTTAACATTATAAATACATTGTGATGTATATTATATATATTTATATTAACTATACTTTTACATTTTATTATTACCTTATCGTATTATTTATATTAATTTATTTTTTGTGCACGTGTATGTATGTATATATGTATGTATGTTATATAACATCATGTACCTTAAATACATCTACATAACTCATAATGTGGCTTCCCTATCCCTTTCCCCTTACTTAAACCTGCATTTTTTTCATAGCTCATTGCGCTGTAACAAAAGATTTAGTTTAATTGTGAAAACTTTTAATTGGCCTTAGATTTGTATAATATGTGTTAGCATTAAGTATAAAACGCTGTAAGTTTTCCGCAAAATAAAAATAAAATAAAATAAAATAATCAATAATACAATACAGAATTGAAATTCAGAGGTGACATTTATAACAAGTAAATATATTCAAAAGAATAAAAAACGACTGCTGTTACATAAAATGTACTATTGTATTTATAATTATTTCTATTACGGTTTTTAAAGACATATGTGCTTTATGTATTTATCCATATATATATATATATATATATATATATATATAGATAGATATATATATATATATATATATATATATATATATATATATATATATATATATATATATACATGTATATTTCCGGAATGTACTCAATCAGACCATTCATTTGACACTAAATACGTTATAATAATGTCAATTTATTGACATTTGGACATTTAGACAACTACTTACTTGATATCTGAACAGTTAAGGTACCCTATCACACACAATATGACATAGCAATTCTAACAATACCACACACTTCTAAATCGGTTCAAGTGTTTAGAAGTTATGGTGGAATAAAGAAACGGAAAGTATATATACAGGAATCCTGAACACATAACACTTGTTCCTTTTTTTGCGCAGTCGGGCAAAAAGACAATATATGGAACGCGCACTCAGTTAAAAAGAAAATGTCACTAACCTGACCTAACCGAAAATGTTTATGCCGCCGGTCACTGTAGGCTAGTGCAATTAGTGATTCCGTTGGGTTTTCAAGTTGGCGGCGCGCGCACGTGAGGAAAATTAAGATTTTACTGCAGAATCCAAGTTTTTAAAACATACAAAAAATTTAAACTTCCAGAATAATTGCGATCCCAATCCCTTTTTTGAACTACATGCACTGGCCTACTAACTCGTACTCCTCAGTTTTAGATCGTTTAAAAACATATGTATGACTATTTTGTAGAATATTTAATAAGCTGAAATTTGCCTTGAAAGATTTTTCAATAAAATAAATAGTAAATAGGATTTTTAAAAAAAATGCGATTTTCAGTACCTTTATACCTACAGTAATGATACGCGGAGGTGGAAATCTGAAGGACTTTATCGTGAGGTCCACTAGATATTTTATGAAGTCATAAAATATTCATCAATATTTTTTTTCACTTTTGGCACTTTGCATTTGGTGGCTGGCTTTGACCCCTGTCCCCGGCACTCGCGCCGATCCCGTTTGCCCCTCGAAGCTAATCGGAGGTTACTAGCCTCCCTTAGGACTTTTGTTTGATTGCGATTGATAAATGGCGCTTTGCCGTTCGTTAGCGCGGAAGAAACTTAAGTGAGCCGACGTCGTGAAATTAATTAAGGTAAACCTCCGCGCACCGCCCCCCCCCCCCCTCCGAGGGGAATTAATTAAAATCGATGCGGGGCAAGTTCTTTTACACAACAATTCCGCCAATCTCATTGGGAAATTTCGAGCCGAATTATAAATCATATTATAATAGGTTTCGTCCGCGCCGGCCCCGACTCCCCCGATTAATTATTAATTAATGATCCGCCCGAAATTAATCAGCTATCGCGGTGTCCCGGATTGACCTAATCGATGGGTACGGGACCAAAAGGCACAAGGACGGATATGATCGATCGATCCTCAATCTCAGGCTAGGTTTAGATCGGAATTAAATTTAATTAATGAGAAGAAAGTGGACTGTGGAGTGTTACAGTACTGCTGCTCCCCGACGACTACGGGCTTTACCTGTTTTCAACCGCCTAACTTTGCGCCAATAATGCGCCGGGTTCAAATCGCTGTTTCAATTTAATTTTAATTTAATATAATTTAATTAATGAGAAGAAAATGTGGAGTATTATAGTACCGCTGCTCCCTGTCGACTACGGACGGGAAGCAGAGGTTTACCTGCTTTCAACCGCTTAACGAAGCGCCGATAATGCGACGGGTTCAAATCTATCCAAATTTACCACGCTGTAACAAATTCACAAACACAAAGATCCAGCCACGTGATCAGACATCCACGCGATACTTGCAGAACATAGCAAAGAATACTGCGAGGCCAGGAGTGTCACTCGCTCTTTCAACCCAACGTGAGTTGGGACACGAACGCCTCGCCGTGAATGAAATCGTCAGAGCAACCGTTAACCCAGCAGCTAAAGAGAAAGACACTAGACTAGGAATAATATGCTACGGCTAACAGCATAACAGGAAGAGGAAGAACCTTACAAAGAAAGAGAAGAGTCACGCCGAAGAAAAGTAACCACAGAAAATATATAAATAGTACGAGCAATTCGTCATACAACGGCGATTGGACGGCAAATACGGTGGCGCCGGTGCGCGCTCGTGCCAAAGATTGACGATTCAAGTTTTTTGCATTTAGCGTTTTTTCCCATCACTGCGCAACAAGATACCGCCAAGCTCATGCCAATTTTCACCCCCAAAAATGAAAGGGTGCCTGGGCATGAAACGCCCAATAATAAAAGACTATTTATCTCTGGTTTAGCATTACTCGAAGGACGATAGCGAGGGGTCGCGTCGCGCGTCCCCGGCGGTGCGGAAACAGCAAAATTACGGAATTGTGCGGACAATACTGGAACAGCCCCAACGCGCGATTCGTCGCTGGAACAGCGTTAGTACATGTACACGTAGTACACCTTCGTCTGGAAAGCCCCTAGGCCAGCGGTGGAGAGGAAAACGCTCAAGTACCTACTTGGACGAATACGTCAAGGAAAGCACTAAAGCCCGCGTCACCGGAGCAGCTGCACCAGATGCGCGAGTCCTGGCTCAGCCGCTTCTAATCACCGCTCTGGGGTCTTCGAGTCGTTGCGTCGCCGCACGGATTGGTACCCCAGGGGAGTGCAGCGACCCGCCGCCTTGGAGTAGGATGTAGTTGCAGCTGGAGCTGTTATTTCGTGTATACTCAACAAGCCATGCAAGGAGGAGGAACCTGCCACATGCAAGCCGGGCCATAGACCCTGCTCATGAGATTTCCTGATCAAAGCTAATGTAGCTTTGATCGGGCAAGCTAAAGGAAGCCATCATGGGCCTTTAACAGGGCCCGTCGACTGAATACTGGCACACGCTGTTTCACTCATGGAAGGGCCTGGAGCGGTCGTGCGGGCGGTTACGGCGACGTGGGACGCACAGAAGTACCAGTTTTGGACAGCTCATTTTATGGCACTCTCAATGACTGCATCTCCGGAACAGCCGACCGCATCGATCGGATATGCGTATGTCGGCCAGTCAATTCGGATTCTGGTACCCACACCACGGAAGCCGAAGCTGAGCTGCCGCCTGGGTTAACTCGCCATGGCCCAATCGCGTCGCGATCGGGTGTCACTACGAAAGGACGACTGGCAATACTGTTCCGTGCGATTCGGGGCAACGGACCCGGCTCACGAGCATCCCCGCCACAGTATACCAACTATTACGTCATGCTTTGACGCAATAGCGGGGATGATGACCTAGACCCGTGAGGAAGATATCCCAGGTCAAGGTCAGCTGGGCCCGGCGACTGAAATATTTGTTTGGTATAATCATTCCAATTTTGGCCGACAACTGTCATTATAACTACTCTAACCGTATAATTTAATAACAACTTATATATCACATCAATGTTTAATGTGAGTGGCAAATAAAATTAAGTAACAAGTAAATATGTTAAAAGAAATTAAAAACACGACTGCCGTTACAAAAAGAGAAGTACTGTATTTATACATTTTTTTAAACGGTTTATCTGTGAAATATTTGTGGTTTATGTATTTAATCATATATATACATCTATATTTTCGGATTTTACTCATTTAGACCTTTCATTTAATACTAAGCACGATACATTTATGTTCATTTATTGACATTTGGAGATTTGGACATTTAGACGACTATTTTCTTGATATTTTGATGGTTAAGGTACTCTATGACACTAGGGATGACATAGCGGGTCTAACAATACCACATACTTCTAAATCGGTTCGAGCGTTTAGAAGTTATAGCGGAATAAAGAAACGGAAAACATACATAGATGGACCCTGAACACATTTGATTCTTCTTTTATTGGGCAGTCGTGTGTTAATAAACACATCCTTATATGCGGGAGAGGAGTATCCCGGTAAGCGATCCCATCTAGGAGTTGCTGGTCCCGAGCCGGTGATCGATCCTATGCGAAGCCCGAGTGTCGTTCCAGGAGCGAAATAGCGAACCGCTGTTACAAGCGGTCCAATCTTTCAACAGTATCAGCTTTCGTGAATTTAGATACTCCTAACCAAGGTAAGTCAGAATTCGAGGCAGTAAGCCGCTAAATACGAGAAAAACATGCTCCTCCTGAAGTCGACGCACACAAAGTCGGCTGACGTGCGACATCACGTGGATCAAGACATCAAGAGCATTCTTGATTTTTAACAGCTGTCATTTCTGTAGCGTCTATTGGCCCACTTTACCAGTTCTAAAACTCCAAGATCCAGAGACAAAATTCCAGAGTCCAAGACTTACAAAGCCACACACACACGTTGGTCCTTGAGGGCTCCAGAGCTGTAGTCGTTTAACGATTTCTCTCCTAATGTTCTTGAACTAAATGTATCATATAATCAATAGTTGTATTTTTCTGTCTCGTGGCTGACCCTCTACACTGCAGTGCCAGTTTAGAATTAATTAGCCCCACGCTCCAGCGTTATCACAGAACACTTTGGTACTAATAATGGCGATCAGTCAAGATTGATCGCTCAATGCGAGCGATCGCCGTCATTAATTGCCTCGTACCGCAACCGCCGGTGAAGAAATCGTGACAAGTATACATTGAATTATTATGCACGGTACAATTATATTACGGTACTTCGGGAGGCGACGGCGACGCATTGTGATACCAGGGAAAATTAATGGGCACTTTAAAAAAGTATTAATACCAGCGATATTTCATTTGTTTCACGCAGATGGTAAGCCTGATTGATGCGCCTTTTCTAGCGAGTACCTTTTAATCGGATATTAATGGGCAGTACGGTAATTTAAGTTAATTTAAATGAGGGCAGTTTCGTCAAATTGAGATGAGGTAATGGGCTCCGCGCGTGCGATGAGATGAAACGGTATATTGTGTTGAAATCGTGTTGGGGATTTAAAATTAGCTCTCGGAAGTACCGTAGAATCATCCATTATTTTAAGTCAGTGAATCGACTTAATTCAATTCAGTTCGATCGGATATCTAAAGCTTGGCAAAAGGGGATGAAAAAATCTACTTTTTAACACGCTTTTATTAGGTCGACCTGTATGTAACTAACTATGTAATGGAATCTAAGGTAAGTAATTTCACGATCTTCCAAGGATCGTAGCGTCGTGAAAATTGGCAGCTGTATGTAGTTCTGATGACAATACAATAATATGGTACTGTCGAACTGATCTGACGATGGAGTCGGAAGATATGAACTGGAACTTCATGATGGAACATCGTATCATAGCTGTGTTTGGACTTGTTAGAAAAGTCTTGAAATGAACTTTGACCACGATTAGGTTTCAAGGTCTGATGATGAAGTCGGAAGATAGGCATTTTTTGGTTTTTACGTGCACCTATAAAAGCGTGTTTTTAGTGTTTTTTTTAAACTATTAATTTATTTAAGCTTGAAGTTGTTCTTTTCCGTCGCGACGTCCGACGGTTCGTCGGAATGCCCTTGACTCCTGTAACTCGATCTACAGTAAATATACATTGCACATCCCTACTGTCAAGGTGACTCCGCATATCCTTACTGCCTTGGTTCATGACATATAGACGGCCCTATGAAAATTTACTATGACAACTTTGCTTTTTAAATAATAAAAGATTTTTAATAAATATTTGTGTACCTACGCATATTTTAATAAATATTAGGTATACGTATAATTTTAATATTATTTCGTTTTTATAAAAAAAAAACATTTTTACAGTGAATATTTAGTAGAATACTAAACTCAGCTGCGCTAATTATAAATATAAATTTACCTGAAATGATTTTTTTTACATAATTACCTACCTACATTCAGATAAATAAATTTTAAAGTAAGCAATAAAATGTGTTATTGTAACACATTTTATAATTTTATGATATGAGTGGGACAATGCTATGCCTGCAAAAGAGAAAATGAGCGAACCCTTCCGATGTAGACGAATGGGACAATTCTTGCCTATTAATTTATTCTTACATTCGAAGGATGGCAGTGAAACTTAAATTTCTGCACATTTATTTTTTCTGTATATACATTGGACTAAGGTCCTATCCCTTTAAAAATGTAATTTCCTTAGTTGGACGTAGTCCTACGTTACTTTTTATGCGATATGGATTTTTTTTAAATATAATGGACTATATGGGATTCATAAAACTGAACCATATATTTATTTCCATATATGGTTCAGTTTCGGCTTCTGTGGTGTGGGTACCAGAATCCGAATTGACTGGCCGACATACGCATATCCGATCGATGCGGTCGGCTGTTCCGGAGATGCAGTCATTGAGAGTGCCATAAAATGAGCTGTCCAAAACTGGTAGGTTTTTCTTTTTACCTATCGCTAAATAATCACAGTTGTATAATATAATCGGTATACGCACCATTTGATTACTTAGATACACACTTCTTTACATGTCAATAATAAAATAAAATCAATAAAAGTTAACGAAACCTTTGCCTAGTTCCTTTCTTAGTGATTTGTAGAAAAAATCTCGATGTTTTTTTTTTAGTTTTGTCTAGTAACTACCCGGACTTGCTATTTCCAATTGATGTATGTACGATGTGTGGATAAGCAATGCTATAAGGTCAAAATTTTCACCATCGCCGTATACGGGCCGCCAGTCAGTAACAGGCGCGGCGCCAGGCGGATGCCGTGGATGCCGCGGATGCCGCACAATGCGACGCATCATGAAGACATATCGTCCGTCCGTCGGATAAAGGTATCTCGTCGCGGTGCAGCATTCATCGCTTCTTCTTTCGTGGCATTTAAATGCCCGGCCCTTTCTCTCGCTTGACAGATGAGCAATTGAGACAGCTGGAACGGCAGCACGTTTGGGTTCATCTCACGTCATCGGCAGCTTGCACACGTGTATCATCAAAAGGTGTGCACTATCCTGTTCCATTCTGTTTTAAATAGTAGCCTTAAACTTAAATTTCTGCGTTTTACCTCTTAGTTCCTGAGATTTAAAAATAATAATAATAATAATAATAAAACGCTTTATTCCTACAAAAAGGCAAGCTTTAACATCTCACAGGTTAGCTGGGCGACGGCGCGCGTCGCCCTTTTTATCAAAATCAGTTTTCAAACCATACAAATTGTTTACAAATTATGCACACTTTCCGAAAACGTTGACTTTGATTTAAAAAATAGGCTAGGTTAGAAGACAATTAAAGAAATTATAAATCAAAATCACATAAATTAAAATTAATTCGAGAAAAAAATATTCCACGAACTAATAGGCTTTCCTAATTATAAAAGCGTTTAAGCGCACCCTGAACAGTTATCGCTAGACGATCTTTTATAACATCACTAAGGTGATTGTATATCTTGGTCTCGGCAACACAGGCCAGTCGTTTTCGCACTATTTCGCGAGAGAGTGGTTTACCGGGATACCATTTGTATTGAAGCAGCTCAGCCGCTTTTTAACCTACAGCGCTGATTTTAGGATATATACGTACCTATGTCGACGATACTACCAAAATCGGTAATATCCCGAAAGTAGGGCATGGCGAAAGTATATTGAGGTAGATATTTGAACAGCTGTACGGATTGCACGTTTCTGGGTACGAGAAATCGATTTCAATCAGCAGAGTGATTCCAGAGCTCCACGTCATACGTTAGCAGCATTCATTGGGAATAGAAATAAATATATAATTTAGAAATTGAGTGTAGGTAAGTAATACTTAAATAAATATGAAGGTTGAAGGTAATTAATACTTAAATTACATTACATTTACGTCGTGTCCAATTGGCGGCTAAAAACCGCTCTTGGACGTGTCAAAATATTTGTGTTTTAAGTAGTAAGTCTCATTACTACTTTAATCTTTACTTAACATACATATATTATTTTAAAAAAATATATAGTATCTAAGAAGCTTTGGAACCTACTAAAAGTTATTCGTCGTAGAATCGTATTACAAAGCAATTTAAAGGCTTATTTAATAAAATAGTCAATAATTCTAATAGCTACCCTACTGAACACACAATAATTAAAATAGTCAGTTAAAAAGTTGAATAATCAAATCAGAAGCCTATCAATAGAAATAGTCAATAAATCGAATATATACGTACTAAAAACTGTACTTAGTAACATCGAAAGTAGTAATATGTCATACTTACAAATCTAGATAGATAGGATCATGTTCAGTCTACCTTAGTACGGGCATCACTCCAGCAAGGTAGGTTTTAAACGTAATAACCTACTATTTTAAATGAAATTTTGCTCTTAAGAAAGCAATTATTAATGATGGTATTGATTTATCATTGTAATCGCAATATATAATATATTATAAATAATACTTATTCAAGAATATCTTTTAATAATATATATGTCTATATTATGGAACGTGTATTTACATAAAATTTTATTTACTTATTATGACTCCTTTCTTCCCAGTTCCCACCTGTCCCTATGAGTGTTAGTTAATTCTTCAAAAAAATTATATTGTTGTGTTTAAATTATGAATGTTTAAGTGGAAACATGTAATTAGCTTTATTTTTTTTACTTAATAATTCTGTAACTAATTTATTGTAACAGCTGTATGTTTCCTTAAAAATAATAAAATTAAAAAATAAAATAATAAAATGTGTGTGAAATAATAATAATAATGTGGAGGTTAGACTAGTCTAAAATGAGAAATATATACCTAGACGGTATAGCGAAAGTATAAGTTAATAAGTGTACATTTTAGTTGACGGAAATTAAATAGTATAAATAAACTATATTATAATAAGTAGGATACTTGATAAATGTAATACAATTGAAATAAGTATACCCCTTCTGGGACAGACGTTCCTAGTAGTTGGGATATAAAATATTATTACATACTTAAGTTGAAAAATAATTTAAACCTTATATACTCGTAGTAAGTAATAATAAAGACATACGATTTGATACTATTTATAGTTATATTTTCATGCTAAATGAAACCATTAAGTGATTCGTGTGTCCGATGACGCAGTGTGTAAACTGCAATGGGATCCCGGACTATGGGGCGTCGCGTGTCTTTTGATGTGGACGAATAGCTAAAATCTAATTGAGCGCCGTCACCGACTGCCTGATCGAAACGCATCGATACTCTGTAGCTAAGAATTCCGTTAGCTACAATGTGTTATATATAAAGTTACTAAGCGAGAGTATGTGATGTGTATGGGATAATAATATGACTTATAGGGTCATTGTCATTCAGTGGCCTGCATTAAATTTGCAGATAAGGTAAAGTAAGGTATTAAAAAGAGCGCGGCAAATGTTGACCTAGGGGTGATCGACATAAATGCCGATTGACCTTACAGTATCGACAATAAATTATAATTGAATCGAAAGTTCGAAAACGACGAAATAACAATTTTCGAAATGAAATCGCTTATTTATAACTAAATACCCATTTAGCTTCAAAAAACCGAAATACCATGATGTCATATAGTAATAACATGTTCATTCCGGAAAAAAATGCCAAAATGGTCACACTTTGGTCACAGTATACTAGACAGTAGCTTCTCTTAGAACAAAATTGAAATCGAAGCAAGTGACGTCAGGAATCTTAAGGGCTACCACAAATCGTGTAATATGATTACTCGTCTTGAAGCATCTTACTTCTTCTTGAAGCATCGTCCCGGCACATTCACGTTGCCTCGGCGACGCAGATGCTATTATGCTACCGATTTGTTCTGAGAATACCATATGGCGTCGACTCTGATAGTAAGAGCGGACACAAACTGCGCCCACAGCGCGTCACAGCCCACAGCTCCGTAACTATGGGTCTAAGGACGCGACATGACTTAGCCCTGGCCCCACTTAAGTCGCACCCTCTTGCCGTATTGCCTTGTAGCTCTTGAGTGGACTTACTGAGTGTTATTATACTGTGCTTTGGTGGTTTTCAAAATCAATCCTACATACTTACCATACAATATTTCTTTGAGGGGAAAATCAAAAAGGAAACCAAAGGCACTTAAAAAAACAATTTTAAGCAAAATATATTAAAAAAAATGTAATTAAAAATACTAATACTAAAATTACACAAAAAAAATACCTATTTTTTATTACAATATTATATTTTACACACAAAATAATTTACACGAGGCAGAATAAATAATAACAGTGCTTATTTATTTAAGAATAATATTAGAGTATTAAAATTCTCCGAAACAGTCAAGCTCCATACATCGCTCGTTTGGTCACAATTCTCACTTTAAATATGAATTTCAGCTGATCTCTATTCTAAAATAGTAGCGTTTCCATCAAAATTAATCATCATTCGAAATCTCACACAACCCCGAGGATATCCTTCCAAAATCCCACAATACCAAGATGAATTACAAAGTTCGCCTTTTATGAAAACACAAAAAGGCACTTGAAAATAGCAATACGAGCGAAGTGAGAGGTAGCGTCCGGGGAAGGGAAGTGAGGGGGAGGGAGGAGGGAGGGGGAAGGGCCGCTCGGCTACACTCGGCTCACTCGGTTGGTTATACGATGACATAAATTTATCAGGCCACAATTAGCCGAGTGAAGAGTTGTGTTTACGATAATGAAGATTACCAGCCGAGGAGATTTCGCCGGGGAGGTTCGGAAACCATGGCAGCGTTGCGTGAGAAACCGTCAAAGTTGTAATGAACCGGCGTTCATTGAAACCCGATCTTTGTAGCCAAAGGTGGACAGTGGGCAATCGTAAGATTTTCAAGTCAGTGCGTTATTTGCTTGTTATTGCTTGTTATTTGCTTGTTATATGCTATCAATTGCTTGATGCTTGATGCTATTTCCATAATATGCAACGTTCACCGGGAGTGATTGTTTTAACTTCATAAATGATCATTTGGATTAATAAAACCATTTTACTGAATTACACAAAAAAAAGATTTTAAACAAAATAATTGATAGACACCCAATGAGCGCATACTACATAAAACATAAAATATAGAAAAAAGTCATAAAATTAATAAAAAATAAATAACTCGAAACTACTACTTATTAATTAAACTGAATTTTGTTAAATTCATAATTTAAAAAAAAAACAACTTTTCTACCTGTTTACGGTAAAGGCCAACCTAAAATGTTTAACGACAATTATCTTACAAGTGGTTGGCACAATAACCTTTATTTTTAACAAACTAAAAACAGAATATAGCATATACCAAATAAACAGTTCTCCTGACACTTTTCCCATAGTTTCTTTAGTGGCGAGAACTGACATCGCCAAGAAACATAGACTGCATGGATAATGCAAATAGATAAAGCAAAATGTATGACTGCAATACCACGCTACCATAATTAAGGGAGCTAATGGGCCGGTCGGTCAAACTCGCGGGTCAACACCCATCCGGCGGCCTCCACGCAGAAGTGCGAGCCAGGGTAGGACTCTGGCCTGCGGGCCAGTTTCTCCTAGGAGTCAACATCCTGGACGGTTTGCGCACCGTGCGGCGTCAGCCAATCGATTGTGCGATTGTCCGCGATAGATTCGGTAGATACCGTATTACCGATACGTAGGGGGAGGACCGCTCTACGCTCACCTCACGGGAGATAAAACGATCAATATTATTAAAACTTGCTGAGGTGACAGGTTAGCCCGTTGTAGATGACAGTTCTAGTTGGTATAATACCACAGCCGAAAGGAGCCGTGTAGATCGGGCACGAATAACATATATTCGCCCAGTCCAATCCACGGTTGAACTCCTATTCGGCAACCTCACTAAAAGAGGAGCTATCCTAGAAGGATCGCAGCGAGTTCTGCCTGCGGCTGTATCCTGCAGTTCGTTGCAGTTGTTATGTGTTTACAATTACGCGGTCAAAGATTTTCATCGCCAGAAGAGGCTGTCGAAGAATATGAAAAACGTGTTTCCGAGGCCGTCATGGAGAAGAATAGAATAGAATAGAATAGAGGAATGTGGTGAATGTTATGGAAACTGGTTTATATTTATTAGAATAGAATAACTTTACTGTGCTATAAAAAACATTACTTAATGAATATTACACTGGTTTTATAAAAAAAGACAATTTATGCACATATCGCTATAGAATATCTTACAGTCAACCATTTGATAAACTAATTCTTAATTGTCACCGTACAATACAGAAGTAATAAAGTTAAATTTAAAATAAACTTATACACATACGAGTATATGTCAATAACTTATGCTAAGGTTGCCCAGGGAAGGATAAAGGAGAGGAAAGTATGACGTATTCGGTTAGTGGCTGTGTGGAACTTTTTGAACGTGTGCAACGAAGGTGCATGTCTGATTGAGTTAGCTATTTCCATATACGAGCAGAATGGACCGTAAAAGAGTGCGTGTAAACAGAAGAATGAAAGGAAGATAACGCGAGTGTGTTATCGCGACTTGATCGATTTATTGATTATTTTTATTATCCATTCCAGAAACATTCAGTGTGCCATTCGTATGAATGTAGCTTCAACGTGTATTTGTTATCTAGCGTGGCGACTCGAGTCAAATCTCTGCTCAATGGGGTCACTCTCTATTACGGAATGCACGAAAAACGGGCACACGGGATTCATGAAAAAAGAGTTGCATAACGCACGGGGCGTGGGGGGGGGGGGCAAACGCGTGCCTCAACATAAGTGGGCACAAATCAACGGAGAGCGTAATACATCTTCCTCCCGGGCCGCTCTCCGCGTGTAAGTAAGAGCCATTGCATTCTAAAGAGGGGCACTCAGCTTAATGAAACGGTAATCCACTGCCGGGGGGAGAGGGGGGGTGGGGCGACCGGGATCCCCCACCCATCTCGGCGGGAGGGAGGGAGAATTGAACGGGAGAGAGCGCGGAGTGCACGGCGGCCCGCACTCATGTCTCATCCTCCTGCGATGCGTAGAAAAATATTTTCGAAATTGGCATTCTTGTCAAACTTAATCGATTCTCGAGTTACATGCGTTGCGCATGTGTTACTTTGCATACGTCCATTCCATGTCAACGTACGACGCGGAATTATGGGGTCGTGCAGCGGATAGGCAGAGAGCCTTCATCATGTAGAAGCGTACCGTACGTACCTACAACCGCACAAAAAACTGCAAAATCTCCGTTTATAGGAATTTATTTTCAAGCACCTAGTCAAGGATTGATTTCATCTGATTATTAATTTCCTAAATACAATCGATGAGCGCCCTCTCTAGGCCGGCGATCTAACCCGTTTGGGTTCTATTACACAACCTCCTCGGGTGGCGCGGTTCGTTTCTCGGCTAGCCTCGGGCGACTCGGCGTTGATATTTGATGTATAAATTATATTGATAAAATGTGTAGCGGAATTTACATATTACTAGTGTAGCTTCTAAATGAGACATTCCAACCAAAATTTCACAATGTGATTTCGACACAATAAAGCATATGGGTATCAAATTTCAAGTCTCGAAGTCCAATATTTCGAGAATGAAATATGACTAGTGCGCCCCCTGGTGGACCGATTTGAACCACAACCTATTCAACTCTTACCATCACCAATTTCAGTTCAATCGGATTGAGCGTTTGGGCGCTATCGAATACACACAGACACATACAGACATACTTACAGACAGACAGAATCAGAATCAGAATCAGAATCAGAAAGGTCTTTATTATTTCTCATTTCTTAATTACAACAATGCTATTATAAGGCGCTAAATTGTCTTGATTTGTCCTTAGTGGATCTAACAAGTCAGGTTATGTTTATCCTAATCACACAGACAGACTTCAATCTCAAAATGGTCTTAACCGTCTCAGGGGGGCTCAACGTTATTATTTCCGTCTTCACCTCGAAAATGTGTTTTTAGCGTTGGACCTATCGTCACAGTATAATAATATTAAGTAAGTTTACTCAAGAGCTACAAGTCAATGCGGGAAGAGGGTGCGACGGAAGTGGGGCGAGGGGTAAGTCATGTCACGTCCTTAGGCCCATAGTTACGGCGCTGTGAGCTGTGACGCGCTGTGGGCGCACTTTGTGTCCGCTCTTAGTAATACTTTTTTGTTAAGATTTACGAGTCGATGCCATATGGTATTCTCAGAACAAATCGGTAGCATAATAGCATCTGCGTCGCCGGGGCACCGTAAATGTGGCCGGGACGATGCTTCAGGAAGAAGACGAGTAATCATATTACGATTTGTGGTAGCCCTTAAGATTCCTGACGTCACTTGCTTCGATTTCAATTTTATTCTAAGAGAACCTACTGTCTGGTATACTGTGCTATCGTGGAGGAATACACACAGGCAGACAGTCAGACAGATAGACGCACAGACAGACTTTCATCTGGAAATAGTCCTAATCGTCTCAGGGGGAGTAATACAGAATATTTCCATCTTCATCACAAAACAATGCCCGTTTTCAATACTTTCCATACTTGTCGGTTGGTGGGACGGGAAAGTAATAAAATTGGATAAGTTTTGAACGGGCTACGTAAATATACGTATATCTGCTGTCCAATCTAATAACATATATGGGATTTACGCAGAGAGTTGGAGAAACAGGATGTTTGTTGTGCGAAAGGCGGTGTATTTTGTTGGGGCGGTTCGCGGCCGCCAGCGCAGCGCCAGACCGTCCGGCGCGGGCTGTGGGGCTGTGGGGCTGTGGCGCGGGCGGCTGGCACAATAACGCTAATGGAGACGTCAATAAGAGGATGACACTTCATTAAGGTTTCCACTCATTTTTGAGCGTCCTCTCCAAATCAACCTAACAACCGCGCAATCTTAATTAACAACAGACGAATCAAATTCATTGATGAGCATTTGACATGAATTCACGCACCTAGGCACCGATTCGTAATGTGAAGAGGCCCGGGCGCCCTTGGAAAAAATGCCTTCGGGGGAAATTTCAATAATATTTAGCACCGCCGTCGGCCACGGGCTTACGCCGAGAAGATTACGGCCAACTTTTTACTTTTCCATACAGTGAGACATTCCTCGTGATTGTGTAATATTAACGTATACAATCCTTTTATGGATTAAAAAAACAAAGCTCATAATAATTTTACGAGTAAAGTCGAAGTCCATATCTTATAACTAAAGGTACGGAATTTTAGTTTTTACGAAAGAGATGCGAATTTATGCGAAATTTCTTGAAATTTTAAAAAATGCGAAAATTTGCACCTGAAAAAAGTTTCACTAAAATTTGTCTGCAGATGATATAAAATACAACAAATGAAGCCTACTTTCATATTGTTCAGTTATTTTCCCCATCTGTGGCAGCAAGTCACCACCTTAAAACAAAATACATTACTCGAAAACTTCTCAAAAAATCCTTTTTTCAGAGAACTTTCACAAAATGAGCTGATTGATGGGTATACTCACTTTCATCGCCTAATGCTTCAATCAGTAAATAGGAATGGAGATGTCAATGTTAAGAACATATTCTGGGGAACTAAATGCTGCTTTTCAACCTTAGCTGCAGCAGCGTTACAGAGTTAGTTACTTCTACGCTGCATTGTTAGTTGAACAACCTAGAAGCAGAACGTTTCTTTATTAAATATAATGTCGCCGTTACGGACAGAACGATTGATTCTAAATGGTCAAATATTGAAAGTACAACAATGTTAGCTTAAATTAATATTAAATATAAATTTTAGGTCTATTCAAAAGTGTGTGCGAGTATATGCAGTATATGCGAATTTTAGCGAAATTTCGATATTTTCAATGTTGTTTTTGCGAAAATTCCGTACCTCTACTTATAACTAATCTTAATCATATGGTATAGATTAATTTAATATTTTTACAGTTTAGCAAACTCTTCTACATTGAAGACGTTTTAATGTCACCCCTATTATATTCATCACACTGATTCCGAGTAGGTAAAAATCTTTGCTCTATTTCAATAAATAAGCGAGATAAATGCGTTTAACAAGTGAATATAATAAAACGAATAAAAATCACGAATGCGTTACAAAAAGTGAACTTACTGTATTTATACACGATATATTTATGTTAATTTATTGACATTTTGAGATTAGGACATTTAGACAATTATTTACTCGATATTTGGAATGTTTAGGTACCCTATGACACTCAGGATGATATAACGATTCTAACAATGCTACACACTTCTAAATCTGTTCGAGTGTTTAGAAGTTATGGTGGGATAAAGAAACGGAAAACATACATAGATGCACCCTGAACACATTATACTCCTTTTTTGTTGGGCAGTCGTGTAAAAAAGTGCCAAACACCTATAATATATCGCGGTAGGTTAAGTTAGTTTGTTTTTACAACGATTCATAAACACCTAAAAGACGGTATGTTAGGTTAGTTTTTTTAAAAAGCTTCATAAACACCTTCCATTTAAATCGGGGGAGCAGTATAGTTACGTTACGTTAGGTAAAATATAGAAAATCTTGAAAAATATGATGATTGTGCACTTGCGACTTTTTAATGTAATAAGCCCTTACTTAGGCAACCTTATATGTTATATTTTAGTGGGGATCATAATTCACTTGACTTGAAATTTGATTCAATCCGCAATAAAATACTGATTAGTTAACTAACCTAGCGTAAATAATTATTTTGTTTGATACATGTATTCGGGCTCTAACTCTATAGTTTCACTTTCATTGAGTTATTGCAAGCAAATCCCATCCATATTTCAGTTTGCTCGCTCGAGTGCCACTTCTATAGATGTACAGGGACCGTGGAGCGCCAATTAAAAAGTGCGCCCAGAGCCGGAGACCTCACTCACACGCACCATTAGACTTCAGGGGAAAACTCGACGGCACGAGCGGATGTCGCGCCGGTAGGGGTGGAGATCGTACGATCACAGGATCTCGTATTATACCGTACGATAATTACGAGGGCCATTTCGTAAATAATGCACAAGTTGGCAACATTGGGGTTTGTATGACGCCACAACACAAGATTACGGTAATTACAGACGCGTGTGTTTTATTTCTTCTATAGAGTATTTTGTATATAAATAACGCTAATTAGACATAACGCGCGCACTGTTCTCGGGCATTGTGTCTGTTAAAAATCAAAAGTGATAGAATCTAAATTTTATGGAGCGAAAACTCAAAAGAAATCTAGAGTGAGTTTCGCTGTGAATTTTGTAAGAGAAAAATTATTACGTATAAAAAATGAAAGGTTTGTTGATGAGGCTTGTGATCGGTTTGGTTAGGTAAGATGCCTGCATTTTGTGACAGTGTCAAATGGGACAGCGAGATTTAATGATCCGTTCATAGTGAAACCTGTGGAAATGCTTACATACTGAGGATAATACTCGAACAAGCTTGAAAAGTGTCTTCTCGAAGAAAAGACGATCACAAAAAAGATCAAGACCTAAAGAATGAATTACTAGTCACATCTTTCACTGAAACTTATTGCAGATACTTACAGCCACAAAGAAAGATGGGAAGAATTGGCACAAGACAAAACCAAAATGTGAAAAGCAGCGTATAAAGTAAATAAAACAGAAGAAACGGATACGAAGACTAACGAAGAGGAATAGATAAGTGGACACAAGAAACATCAAACAAAATACGAGATTTCATTCGGGACTTCATGTCAAAACTGCGCACAAAAATGCATAAATGTTGTTTGGGATTGGGCCAATAATTCTCAATGACAACCTCGCCCACAAATGAAGCGTTTGGACGCTATCGTGGATGAATAAAGACACACACACATACACACAGACTGAATTCAAATCTAAATTGTTTTTACCACGTTCACAATACTTTACCTCCTTATATTACTTTACCGGTACTCGCGGGCCGTTAAAGTAAAATGTGCGCATTATTTTGGAAACGACCCTTGTAATCATAATTGATCGAAGCTATAACCTCAGTAAAAACGATAAGATATGAATCCTTGTAGGTATATGGCGAATAAGTATACGGATACTATCTTAAGTGGCTCTAAAATACCTATTTCTTTTCACATGCTAGGCCATCTTCTTTTTTTCAACAAGAGCGCGAAATATGCCACAAAATCTTAACCCTTAATCTGTATGGATGAATGAAACCTAATCACTCGGAAAAACAATACGGAAAAAATAAAATAATTATATCGTAATCGTACCCGTCTGTGATTTCGCTATCGAATCCCTATCGAGAGCAAGGCTCCCTAACTTCACGCGATGATAAAAATAATTGTCCGCGAATAACGCGATGCTCCTTAATTGGCGGAGATGATTCCCAGGAAAACTTTTGAAATATCCTCAATTACGTGTCTATTTCTCCGATTTAAAAAGCGCGAAGAATATCAACATGCGGAGGAAATGGTTGTATCCATAAATTTCTTTGCAGGGCGAAATGAGGGAACTTTTAGGTTCGAAGCGCAATTTTGTTTCAGTGCTCCGTTAAACAAACTTACTAGTACATGTTGAATATATGTGATGTGAAGTACCTACTCGAATGTTATCACGGGTCCTTAGTGTATACCACTTTAAAGCTTTACTGATGTCGTTCGACGCGGCTCAAGCGCTTCTTGCTTGGCTGAGCTGATGCCGAGCTGGGGGATGCATTTAGTTAATGAGCCCTATTGGAGTTGGCCATGAAAACCCATTCGTTCAAGGTAGGTCATACTCACGGGTCAACACTCATCAGGCGACCTCCACGCAGAAGGGAGAGCTAGGGTGGCTTCGGGCGCTCCTGGACGAATTGCGCAACGTGCGGCGTCAGCCAATCGATTGTGCACTCCGACTAACAGCCAGGGGAGATTGGGGACAGTAATGTTTCCTATAGAGCGGGTCTGGTTGTTAACCTTATGGCAATTGCCCTAGAAACGACCATTCGGCCACATGATTCCGGGCAATAAGCCAGGCAAAGGATTCCATGGTCCGCGATAGATTCGGTTGACACCGATTCACCACTTCATGAGGAAGACGACCGCACAAGCGACCTCGATCCTGTAACCAGTCAGGAGGTAGGAGGTATTCTGAAGGTTAATTCCAGATGGAGTTATCCATCCAAACTGGTAGTCAGAGGGCGAGGCTACCCGCTGGGTACCTTCCCGGTGCCTCGCCGTAAGGCGTCGGCCTTTGACGGACAGGGGGCGTAGCTAGACTGTGGATTGTTTGTCGTCCCAAGTCTTCTGCGCTCACCTCATGGGAGACAGAACGATCAATATCGTTAAACCTTCCTGAGGTGACGGGTTCGCCCGTTGTAGCTGACAGCTCTAGTTTGGGGATGCATTGTGGAAAATTATGTGGTTTGAACGCCTCGTCACCCACGATCAAGTGGAACCCAGTCAAGCTGTCTCTAGGGATTCTGCGTCCTAAATGCGCACAGGTTATTCTTGTCAGGCTATTCTTGCTAATATTCAGGTTATTCTTGCTACTCTTGATTCAGGCTATTTCTTGCTAATACACTAATGGTGAAAATCAACAGCAATGTATGCTTACAGGCAATACAGAGTTTGATTTGATTTGAGCTTTATCCCTCAACACCGATACAATGGTGACGGGTAATGATTACCGATGTGTTAAATCGCAAATTTGGCTGTATTCGCGTTTTCTTTGGCTTGCTTGTTTGCTCGCTTATCTGATCTAATGATGATAATATACCCGTAGTCTCTGAGAGATATACCCAAATACCCCGATGATATACCCCTAGAACTCTGTGATACCCGTAGGCAGACGTGGTTGTTGTTTATGATCATTAGTTTATTAGCAAGAAATAAACCTTTTTGAATGTTTGAAAGGCAAAAGCCGATCTGTAGGCGTTCTTGGCGGTCGGCGATAACGTGACGCCGCGGCGGCCGCAGTCATTCATTAGACTTGATTAATAGGTGGGCGCTTGAGGGCGCCGGGCGCAGGGCGGAGCGCTCGGGGCGCCCGAGGGCCTCACCTCGACCCCGGGCCCCGTCGCCGGAATGACAAAACAAAGCAACGTCCGATTCAATTAAATCGATTAGCCCCTCTCGCCGGACGACCGGTTTCCTTGTCGTGCCGCGCTGACAGCCCAGCCAAAGCGATCATTTTCGTGCCGACCTTTTAGGCAGATTAGCGCATTTGCCTTTGACGTGCCGTTATAGCGAATTTGCTGTCGCATCGGTGACAAGCTACCGACCGTTGCTATAGTATGCTTACTGGTAAGGATGTCGCATCATAGTCACAGTAAACCAGACAGTAGTTTCTCTTAGAACAAAATTGAAATCGAGGCGAGCTACGTCACGAGTCCTAGGGGCTCGCGTATGGCCGCCATATGCCTGCTACTCCGCCGATACAGATGTTCAAACGTTCAAGAGATTCGGCAAACTTCGCCCGCGCGTAACGCCAATCAAATGCGTTCACCGATACGTATCCCTCTGCTCACTTCCCTCGCACCCTATCTCCGCATCGCCCTGTCGCTCGAGAGTGCTTCTACTGTTCTCTTGGTATACTGTGTCATAGTTGAATTTGCGCAGAGCGCACACCCCGCCTATTTTTACCACTTCTTGAAGAAGCAAATCGGAGATGATTAAGAGCCTTATTACAAAATAGCGTAGGTATTCTTTTAAAATGAGTTGAAAAAATGAACGCATTTTTTTTTGGATGTAACTATAAAAGATAGGATAAATAAATAAATAAATAAATAACTATTCAACCCTGGGAGAAAACCGCGGCACTGAGCGCTCTTCTCTTGCGCAAGCAAATATATACACAATTTCTAATTGTTTTTTGCAGTGTTTTCTCCTTTCTAATGACAATAATTTATATTATGTCGTATTGCTAAAAGAGTGAACTTTAATATAGTATAAGTATTATATAAGAATCTTATTTTATTTCTGAGAAAATTAGAATGATACAGGAAGATTTTTTTTTAATTTTGTGTAATTGTAAGTAATGTATACCTTGGATATGTGGTCAAAAAACGAAAAAATAAAGCCGTAGTGTACATCAAGAATACATGACGGACATAAAAAAAAATAGTATACGGTTTTCGTTGTAGTGATATTACTGTATTAAGGAGCTCAAAGTTTGCCTTCCGAGCGTTTTACGAATAACGACTTTCGGAAAATGGGCTGAATAAGTAAATAATATTCGTTATATCTAAAATTAAAGGCCGCTATGGTCAACATCAAGAAATGGTCCAGGTAATTCAGTAATTAAAGTTTGTAGAAATCTCTTCATTTCTTGGAATTAGAACGCCAAAAATCCACTTTTCTTGCCTTTCTGGAAAAAATATGTGATAGGGCTCTTAATACATTCGATCAATCTTCAGTGTCAGATATACGAGTTAGTTCAACTCGGGCACGAGAGGAAGGACAACGAGAATATGCAACCACAAGACAGAGGTTAGTCATTTGTGTCGAGACATCTATGTACGAACTTGTAAAATCGAAAGGTTTATAGCGGTTCAATTTCATATTGCCAGTCGCTGTGAACAAACTGTGATGGAACTACGACATCGATTTCATCGGTATTAACTTTTTGGGACGATCTACTTTTTGCATGAAGAAAACCTCCATGTTTTGTAAACCTCCACGTAAAGAAAGTGTTTCAGTCGTCATTGAAATGACGCTGGCTACATAATTCGTGTCAAATTAATGCTACTGTTAATGTACTTGTCTAATTTATAAGGCTTAAAAGTAGAAATCTCGGTTTAAATATCAATTAACATCTCTCATGGCAGCCTCGTCTAAACGAGACAAATAAGTCACAAATTATTTGCTAGTTTTTACGCTCGCCAAACAATACAATGATTTTTCCCCCTCGATACTAAAATTATTCTCGCTCAGTCTCTATTACTACATATTGTCGACTATGCAGATTTTTTAACATTTTTTTAATTATCCTACTTCCTACTACTATTATAAACGCGAAAGTTTGTAAGAATGTATGTATGGATGTTTGTTACTCTTTCAAGCAAAAACCACTGAATGGATTTTCATGAAACTTTACAATAATATAGCTTACACATCAGAATAACACGTAGGCTATAATTTATAAAGATATATAGATTTCTATCATCATTATCACAATTTTCCATCACCACGCGGGTGAAACCGCGGGGCGCAGCTAGTTATTAATATTCAAACAAAACATTGACTTTTCTTGCTAGTTATATTAAGCTCAAATTATATAAATTTATTATTGCTTCATTAATCTGAATATACCGCTTGCATATTAATTCAATAGGTAGGAATGTCTTAATCAAAATAATATTAACTCTAAAACTCGATCGAATAGCTTCTTGAAATACATATCTTAACTGTGTGAGGTTACCGGTCGACATAAGTTCACGTAGGGGTATGTATGGATGTTTACCCTGAAAAATCTATTTCGTCCAATCTTCCCCATTTTCACAGACTTTGTCCCAATTGATATGCGGTAAACTGAAATCTCCAAGGATGACGTTTTGAATGTGTATTTCTGAGTTTATAAAGATTTTTGGTAGTAAATAGACTGTACCTAAATGGCCTACATATATTTAGAAGCTGGTTTTTAGAATTATTCGGCTCAATTTGTGTCCATAAGTCTTCATTTTCTGTTTCCCATTTTCGACATTCTTCTCGACTTAATTGTATTTGACTGATGTGGGTCATCTAGATTTATCCGAAGAACTTCTCAACAAACTAGAATGTTTTCAGAGGACATGCATTCAGTTCATTTTCGGTCTACGGAAGTATAAACATGTGCCCGAATACAGGAGATACAAAGTGGCTGCTAATACGTCAAACATGCGTTATGAACGGGTTATATCTAAGTTTTTTGAAAAAAATGGCGGATGAAAGTATTGCTAATTCTACGCGATAACACTCTGTTATTAATTTTAGATATAGGTATCGGGATAAAAAGTTCTAGTGACACCGCTACCCGCGACATATGCAATTGGCTGATACAGAGTGACGTCAGGCCTAAATAAGAGATGAACGTGCGGCGGAGAGCCCGCTGGGATGTGCCCCCCTCTTCTCCCTCCAACACCCCCCGCCCTGGGAAGCTTGTTAGAGTGGAGCGACGGCTGGGGCGGGGGGCGCAAGGAAGCACCAAAAAGCCAGCCACTTAGCTAATGAAACATGTTCATATAAAACTCTTTTAAATGATTCAAGAGTCGGGAGAGGAGAGAGCGAGAGATGCGCGCCAGACGAGGACGCCGCAACCCGCCTGCTAACTTTATACACGGCGGTTTCCATTCTGGCTATTAGTTCGTCACGTACTCCGCCGCGCCAGATGGAAATTTTACGACCAATGGGAAAAACTAAAATCTGTTGCTTTTTTATCTATACTTTGCCGAGAAAGTCGGGAAATCATTCCCTCATAGAGTCCATAAGGAACGAGGGAGGGGGGGGGGGGGGGAAACAATATGTGTTAACATGTGTTCAACATTAGTTTTATTTTTTTTTAAATTATGTAATACCTGCTCGGACTCTACATAACCTTACAGATGATACTCTCGATTCAGTCCTGTAATATTATACACACAATAATGGCAATATCTAACATTTTTAGCAAATGTTAGATGTATTTATAATAAACAAAACATGTAAATAGATAAGAATAGTTTTTTTTTAAATTCTTTTAATAAATTGTTCATTGGATCTCTTGCAATGAGGGTGCGAAGGACGCTTCACTTAAACGGACAGTTCCGAATCAACAACGTTGAACTAACGACGAGCGGGGAGATTGCGAGACGCGCCCGTGCTGCCACGCATAATCGCCCGCCAAAAACGCTGATTAGTGAATATAAAGTGAGGATGTGTAACACAATAAATGCGCGTTTCGCCAGTGTATCAGCAAAATAGAGGAAAATCCAATCATATCCTATTTATACAGTATATTTTTACCTATTAAACCGAGTCCCTCAAAATGTCCTCGCTGACAAGATAGCAGATACTCAACAATTAGTTTGCTCATTTTTTCAGAAGGTTGACAGGCGTATTTTCGTTGCAGACAGTATTCAGCAAAAATCGGTTGTGTCACCCAAATACTTTTCCGACAAGTTTTTCCCGACGCCTTAAACACGTTCGATGCAATAGTTTACGCGAATATACTGACCGGCTGAAAGAATGATCACATATCGTTATACCAGCCTGGGGTGACGGGTTCGCCAGTTGTAGTCGACACCGCCCTACTGGTCATATTGGTTGGACGTCTTGGTTGGTTAGGGAGTTAACGGGCCCTTGCTGAGTTGGCCACGAAGACCCATTCTGTTCAGGGTTGGTCACACTCACGGGTCAACACCCATCCGACGGCCTCCACGCATGAAGTGCGAGCCTGGGTAGGACTCTGGCCTTGGTCAGTTTCCCCTGGGAATCAAACTTCTGGCGCTCCTGGACGGTCTGCGCACCGTGCGGCGTAAGCCAATCGACTGTGCACTCTGACTAACAACTTGCGGTGTCAACTACAACGGGCGAGCCCGTCACCACAGGACGTTTTAACGATTTTCTCGTTCTATGGCCCTGCAGTGAACGTAGAAGACTTTGGACAGAACAAATCCAACATCCAGCTACGTCACAACCCGCAAGAAGCCAACGCCTTACCGCGAGATAGCCAGTGTTACCTGGCGGGCCGACCCTCGCGCCCTTGCTTCCAATTGTGACCAGATTTCTCCCTTACGAAGCGGTGAAACGGTGTGAACCGAATCTATCGCGGACCAAGGCGTCCTTTGCCCGACTCTGAACCGGGATCGGATGGCCAATGGTCATTTCAAGAGCAGTCGCCGTAAGGTAGACAACCACCCCCGCTCTATAGGAAACAATACAGTTCCCAGACTCCCCCGATTGTTAGTCGGAGAGCACAGTCGATTGGCTTGCGCCGCTCGGTGCGCAGACCGTCCAGGAGCGCCAGAGGTTTGATTCCCAGGGGAGTCTGGTTGACCCAGTGTCCTACCCAGGCTCGCACCCCATGCGTGGAGGCCATCGGATGGGTGTTGCCCCGTGAGTGTGACCGACCCTGAACACATGGGTCATCGTGGCCACCTCATCATGGGCCCATTAGCTCCCACTCTGACTAACAGTCGGGGGAGTCTGGAAGCAGTACTGTTTCCTATAGAGCGGGGGTGGTTGCGGACCTTACGGCGACTGCTCTTGAAACGACCATCGGCCATCCGATCCTGGGTGAACAGCCGGGCAAAGGACGCTGTGGTCCGCGATAGATTCGGTATACACCGTTTCACCGCTTCGTAAGGGAGAGGACCGCGCAAGCGACCTCGAACTCGGAACCAATCGAGAGACCGGAGTAATCTGGTCACAATTGGAAGTAAGGGCGTGAGTGCAAGCCCGCCGGGTAACACTCCTGGCTACACGCGGTTAAGGCGTTGGCCTCTTACGGGCTTGTGACGTAGCTAGATGGTTGACTGTTATGTCCCAAGTCTTCTACGCTCACTCCAGGGAGATAGAACGACTCGTTAAAACTTCCTGTGGTGACGGGTTCGCCCGTTGTAGTCGACAACCCTAGTTGGACGTCTTGGTAAAGTTCGTATTCGATTCGTAGTTCAATTCTTCGAGTTGTTTCTCAGGCTAGGGCGATTACTCATGCTTGCAGTGTCGAATCTGTGTTGTTATTTCTAAGTAAAATTGTCGACCGTCACAGGAAGAAATCTAAAATAGCCCGCGAAATCGCCCCTTAACCAAATTTTAAAACAATTTAAGATTCCTTCATTTCGCTTGGGTTATGTATCGTTAGATGGAACAACAAGAGCTGAATAAAGGGTAATAGACCATAAATTTAAGGCGCAATTTACAATTAAAGTTGTCCTTAACAACCCTTCACACGGCATTAATAACGAGGGTAGGGCACTTGGCCCCGGGGGCGCAAAGTCGCAGCGGCCGAGCGTTTTTCCTTTCCCCGCTTTTTTCTCTGCGTTTCCGCCTCCCCTCCCCTCCCGGCGCCCGGACATAAATCACCGCGTTCTCGCTCTAATACTTATATTACACAAAAACAGGAAATTCCATTAATTAAACATGAATCTTATGAGTTTTTGAAACTTTAGCCATAATTCGGCGGCGCGCTGCGGAGATGCCGGCCTAAGTGGTCGGGGGCGCCGCGGCGCTCGCGCCCAGGCGCCATTAAAACACCCCCCCCCCCCTCCCTTTCCCAATCTTCTTCTTCCCCGTCGCACTCGGCGTAAAAATGAAACTCTCTACTGGGATTTAATGAATACTAATCTCGTTGCGGTATCATTTCCCTTCCTTCCATTAAATGCAGGAAACGTGTATTGTGATTCTGTACTCTTGTGGTTCTGCAAATCTGCATTCATTAATTTCAGACCGCAACCTGGGAAGCCTGTGCATTGCGCTATAAATGAAAGGTTTGTAAGTAAGCAGATGAAATTAAAAAAAATAAAACCGTTTAGGTGCGAGTTTGACTCGTGAATCCAGGGCTCTGTACCTTTCGAAGGGGATTCTTGTTATGAATTTTTATCACACAAATTGATGATAAAAGATGTTTTAGCAGTGGTGGACTTTGATATTTTTATTTGTATTATAATAAAAAAGTAAAAATAAAATAAAATAAATAAATACTTTTTCAAAGGCGAAGTAATTGTATATCAGTTTATACACTCAAATTGAATTCGGAAAATTGTGTAAGAAAATGTTTTAGACAATTTTTCGAATATTTATTACCCTTTCGGCAGTCTCTAATAACTAAATAACAATTCACTTTTGACTGTTGGCGTAGGTGCGGGGAAGCAAGCAATATGATACATTTTTATTTAGATAGCTTTAAAACTGACCGAGATAATAGAAGAAAGGACATACTCGTACTTCCAGAAAGAAAGAACGAAGGACAGATGACGAAGTTAACTATAACTTTAATTTTCAGCTAATAATTAAAATAGAAATTGCAGAAAAATATGAAAAACAGAATCATGAGTAATTGTTATCAGTAAATTTAAAAAATATGAAAAGAAAGGCTGCATGATCTCACTGTAAACAATGCAAACATTTTGAATCCCAGGACATAAAACCTGATATTAAGAAGTCATTTCAATGGTAAAGTGGAAAAATATATAAATAATAACATAATGATAACCACATAATAGACCAACAAATATTAACTTTTAAAAGGGATATAAGTAGGTACATCAATCAGTCAGGTAAATATACAATTATTGTCATAATTTAAGAGCTTAAATCAGGTATAGGATAGTGTACGTAAAGACGCCCCAATTGATTCCACACAAAGAGCTATAATATTATACCCAGTATACATTTATACAATTATACACAGTAAGAGAATATGCCCTGGAAGCTAACACCCGAATCTATAGCCGATGTGCTTAAACATCGACTCATGCTTAAGTAATACTCGAGTACATATTTTTATTGTATAATCGAGCCAGCAATGTTGCTCAAGCCAAGTATCCCATGGACAATGCGTGAATAATGCTTAGAAATGTCAAATGCATCACTCTTCTCTTTCATACTGTAATTCTGGTATTTTTTTGTTTTTTTCCTTTTTTTATACGTATTTTTTTTAAAATTCAACCATTGTACATGCATTGTGCTAATTGTGTACTCATATCAAAAGGATATTGATGTAGTCATGTAACTGTAGTATATATATGTCACTGTATGTGTTGTCAATATTCTGTTTGGGTACCAAATAAAATAAAATAAAATAAAATAAAATTATATTTACGATGTATTTTGAGAATTTTCTTTGACTATTGGCATATTTTTCATCGACTTTCCGCCTTTGATCAAGAATTAGATTTTTTTGCTATTAGATTGGATTATTTGTGAATATTTTAACGACTAGGACGGATTTCTATCAAAACGTCAAAATAACAAAGCGCAATGGCGGCCAGTGACGCGGCATATGTTATATAATGGCAGGCAATGAGTTAAATGCGGAATTTAGATAATATGTCGTAAGAAAGCAAAACTGATAAAAGAATACACTATGAGAATATAGCAAGAGCTTTTTAACACGAAACATAATAGTTTAGTAGTTTATTTAGGAGCATTTTACTAAAGAGAAATATTCCTCGTCCTCTGGCCAATACGTTTACGTATATTGCCAGAAGAAATGGAAAGAGTCTAGACTGTTTAAGCATTGCGTAAGGATGTTGACTGTCTATAGAACACAATCCATGCTTAAGCATTAGCCAGTGCTTGAGCAATGCTTGGGAACGATATTCGGGTGCAAGACTTCGTGTGCTTGGGAACGATAGCAAGACCTCCTCTCCTTTCCATCCTAAATATTTTGGAATGTTTTCGGACCTCGATCCACTAAATAGAAGTGGGGTTACTCGGCACTCTAGTGGGTGAGAGGAAGGGGGAAGGGGTTGACACGTCAAATTTGCGCGTTTATTAGCCATGACGGGATCGGGCCTACAATAAACAATCGTAAAGCGAAATGCCGTCGCACTAAATCACCGATCGGACCGCTCACGGATTTCAAAAAAGGGTTGAACCCCGGGGGCTGCCAGCGCAGCGGTGGGTTCATTGGGTTCATGAGCGCAGTTGACCCCCTCTCCCACTCCGCCGTCCGCCGTTTCCCACTTTTCTGAATTTATGGCTCGGACATCTGAGCTAATTAGAGCATCGCGTCCAGGCCGCATCCGTTACAAGCATAGATGTACTCGTACATGTACGCTGTGTATATTCAGGTATGTTATGTTGAGTTCTACCGCTGTCGATCATACAAAACATACTGCATCGCTCATTGTGCAAATACATACTCCACCAAGTATAAGTCCTGACTCATTTAGTTGCCGATCTATTAACAAAAAATAAGTCGTGTATAAGATCTCCAGGGTCTTTGGTAAAGTGAGAGGTGTCTAAATGTGTGAGGTTAGGGACCAACTTTATTGTAGCAGTGACAATCTATGATGTTTCTTTACTTCATAGTGAACAATTAAACTATTATATTTATTGCAAGAAAGATATTTTTTTCTGTAATGATGGTTCTACTTCTGCAATTCTTTCAGTCGAAGCAGTGAATCGGTTTCAGAAATTAAACAACTTATACAAGTCCCATATACGCAAGCAACAAGTATTCCAATGTCAAGAACCTTTTTCTATGTCTGCGAGAGCGCAACGCATATGACTAAATCAATATTGATTTAGTCTTAACATTTTAAAATCGAATTAATCCGAAATTGGGTTCAAGCATTCTATGTTCAGTAAGTCACTATGTGGGGACGAGAGTCTTTTGCTTCAAAAATAAAACATCGATTATAATAAGCGAACTATCTTTGATCGACGTCATATTTTTAACGACTAGCAATGCTTTTTCCTCCACACGAAGTGCTTTTCGCTGCAATAGCTCCATTCTAAACTGTAGGTCAATAACTTTCGACATATTTACAATTATATTTAACTTTAGTTAATAATCTCTATTTCCACAATGCGCCCATCTACAACTGCACTGTGATTATGTTAGTTGTAAGATATTGCAATTTGGCAATACACTCCCTTTTTGTATTTTATTTTTTAAGTGCAGATAAAGAGTTTATTATTATTATTATTCAAAATTTTAACGTTAGTTAACGTGTCCGGGCCAGGTTAGGACAGGTCTCTCCAAAAATATGCGGCCTGAATGGCCTTGTCGTTCATCTCTTGTAGGTCCTGGTGTGTGATGAGGGTTGACAGCTGCGGGCAGGATAGCAGGTGGTCTTCGTCCTGCAGCGTTCCACATTCGTATGTTGGATTCGCTGTGTAACCGCAGCGGACGAGATTGGCTCGGCATCTTGTCACAGTGTCCTTTGTATAGGTAGTAGAAAGATTGACCGGGGAGTTTAGACTCAAATAGAGCTGTCAACTACAACGGGCGAACCCGTCACCTCAGGAAGTTTTAACGATTGGTCGTTCTATCTCCCGTGAAGTGAACGCAGAAGACTTGGACAAAACAGTCCACCGTCAAGCTCCGCCATATGCCCGTAAGAGGCCAACGCCTTATCCGCGAGATAACCAGGTATGTTATCCAGCGGGCTTACACTCACGCCCTTACTTCCAATTGCGACCAGATTATTCCGGTCTCTCGACTGGTTACGAGAGAGTTTAGACTCACAGTTTCCAGGGACGCCCGATTGTTAATGGTCGGAGACTAGACGGTCGAAAATGTGCACAATTTTCGGGGTGGCTCCTTCTGCGTCCCATTTCATATTACTAAATATACGCGTTTATTAATGCAAATTCAAAATTAATTATGCTGTTACATTAAATTTAGAGTTAGGAATTCTAAATTTAGAATGTTAAGTAAAAAATTAATTTGTAATCACGTGGAATCACATGTTATGAAATCGAAGACTATCGCGATTGTTTGATATTATAAAAAGGTTTAAAAACGAATTTACCGCCTTGGACTGACAGTCTACCCTGGACAACGGTGGTTGCAATGTCGCGGAAAAGTCGGGCGCTACAAATTTCACTTGGTAAATTCGTTTTTAAACTTATAATCTTGTGTTAATTTTACGTTTAGCACAAAAAAACGACTTGGTATTAATTGACTGCCGTGAAATTTGCAATGAAATACTTAAAATTGGTTAGATGTTCTGTGAGATTTGGTTGCCGATCATTGCTTTGGGGGGATACGGGTACTTAATTTCAGCTTTTCTGGCGTCTAGTTGGTATGAAAGGAAACACTGTGCGGCGCGGCGTGACCACGTTCCTATGGACAAAAAAGGCGGTCTCCAAGAAGCGCCTCCCTTGTCATTGTCGAAATAATCGACTCACGATCGGCGATAATTAACTCGTACAGATTTCCCCGACGCAATGGAGCCGTTTTATTCACGGATTGTTTTTTACGGGCCGCGCTTTTATTACACGGATGATCGGAGGCAGTGTGAACGCACCGCGCGCCGCGCCGAGGAAATGGCTTTTTCATTGACCGCGTCACAGGTGAGTAGCTACGGCCTGGTAGGCGGCACAGATAAATAGGCGCGTTGTGCCCATTCACAACAGATGCGACACGAATAAAAATCAATTGTGTCACCCCCAGACTTTCCCGGCAAGTAGCAAAGGACTGATTTAATTTGAATATTAATTACATAAATAAAATCGATGAGCGCCCTCCTACCAACGTACGAACCCGGTTGGGCTCCATTGAAATGCCATGGGCGGTGCGGTTCGTGTTTCTGCTAATGGCAAGGTTAAGCGAAGCGCTAACAGATGGCGTTAATATTTGATTAAAATGTATAGCAAAATTTAAATATTATTAGTGTAACTTGTATATGAGATTTTCAAACCGGAATTTCACAATGTGATCTCGGCTCAACAAGGCATATCCTACTAATATTATAAACGCGAAAGTTTGTATGTATGTATGGATGTTTGTTACTCTTTCACGCAAAAACTACTGAATGGATTTTGATGAAACTTTACAATAATATAGCTTACACATCAGAATAACACATAGGCTATAATTTATAAAGATATAGTGTGAATTATATAAAATATAACGATAACTGTCAAGTAAGTAGGAAAAAATCTAAGAAATTGACATTCGAAATTTAAATTCTATCCTACTATCCTACTAATATTATAAACGCGAAAGTTTGTATGTATGTATGGATGTTTGTTACTCTTTCACGCAAAAACTACTGAATGGATTTTGATGAAACTTTACAATAATATAGCTTACACATCAGAATAACACATAGGCTATAATTTATAAAGATATATGGTTTTCTATCATAATTATCACAATTTTCTATCACCACGCGGGTGAAACCGCTGGGCGCAGCTAGTGTGTAATAAATGTCAAGTCTTTAAATCCACTTCGTGTCTCTTTGGTAATGTTTGTCTCGAATTTCGTTGCATTAACTACGATCCGCCACTGAAACCATTCTGGCAAGGTTTCCAGCTGTCGCTATAACTTCTTGACCGTGTGCTTGGTGTTTATCGAGTAAACTATGGACATATTATCGTCGGCGGAGAGCGCCAGCATTTAGCGTTATGTCGTTAGCGTATGTAGGCACTGTAGAGCGCCGGCAATATGCAGCTCCCTGCGGAACTCCTGCCGCGATGTAGGGCCGCGTCGAGGACTCTGCGACTTCCAACGTGACGTAGAACACTCTTCCAGACACGAAGGAAGCCCAGGTCACGGAGCAGAAGCGGGGTCGTGGTCTAGATAGCCAATTCAAGGAGAGACGCTCGTTGCCAGACTCGGTCAAATGCCTCCCCGAAGTACAGGAAGACGGCTGCCGTGTGCAGGTGCTTGTTGTAGTACTCTGTCAGGCGATGGACTACCGCTCGAGTTGCAGGGTAGTCTGAATAAAACAGAATCCGTACTGCTCAGTGCGTGGAACGATGTACGGCATCGGTCGCGAGAGCACGCATCCCTCAAAGACCTTCGCAAGGATTGGTAGCAGGTCCTTAAGAAACTTCGGCACTATTATTACCCAAGCCGTCTTCCACTTCACCGGAACATCAATTCTGCCGTACGCGCATTAGCACAAGCTGCGACGGACAGAGAAACACTCCTAAGATGAAAGCTGATCAAAAGTTGACCACACAAATGTCTTAATTTATAATCTATAACATTCTGTATGTATATTTTTGTAGCTCGATTGATATATGGCGGACTTTAAATATTATTTCTGTCCCTTGTATATGAGATATTCCAGATATTGTGATTTCGGCCCAACAAGGCACCTGTGTACCAAATTTCAATTCTCGAAGTCCAATATTTCAAGATTGAAATATGACTAGCGCTTTCTGGTGGACCGATTGCAACCACAACCTTATCAAGTCTTGCTATGACCAAATGATGCCTGCATGCCGAATTTCAGCACAATCGGTTGAAACGTTTAGATGCTATCGTGGAGGAATACACACAGACATACAGACAGACACACACACACAGATATACTCGGATATTCATTTAGAAAAAAAAATGCGCGTTCACAATACTTTTCATCCTCGTCGGTTATAGGCCGGTAAAGTAAAATTATATTTGTAGAAACGCCATTATTCTGATTGTAAATGCATGTTTTCTATGGCGATTCTTGCTGACTTATTATATGCGTTTATATTATATGTGATGATAACAAGATATTATTCTAAATTCCAGTTTCCAAGACTGTCCGCTTTCGGAGGCGCTTCTGGTTCGGTAAGATACATATCGTTTATAATCTGTGACGGCGCGACATGAAGAAAGCGGCACTCGCTGGCCCATTCATGCCGCGCCCGCCATTCACTCACTCGATACTATTCACTGGGAGCGAGCGATCGATCGGTAGCAGTGAGACGGTGACGGAGGCGGTATTTCGGCGGGCAATTCAATCATTCAACGATACGAATACTCTAGTATTGATGCGTAACATCCGTAGAGGCGGAGAACAGGTCATGGGAAAATTCTAAGATTCTATGGTTGTATTTTGTTTAATACTACAACAATAGGCCATGGGGGTTTCTTATGGAAATTTTAAGTATATAGCTTGACTTAAATTTCAAAAAGCTGACTTAAAGAGTATTTATGTACTTAGCTATAATTAGCCAAACGATATCAACGCGCGGTCACCACTAAAAACAATCACAATGGTTGTTTTGTGCAATAGCACGTTCCCAGAGGCCATAAAGAGAAAACATATTAATAGAATAATATTTTCCACTCAAAAACATTTTTTGGGCGTCGCACCTGATTACGCAGCGGTAGACTTATCCACTGTGGGCTCATGGGCGTCCTCTTAGGTCTGGCAATAATCTGCTGCTGTATATTCCTGGTCATAGCTGTGACTTCTCGTTTTCTTTTAAAGTGTACGAATCCTGTCTCTGGAATTCTTTGTTAAAACGTCTAAAATCCGCGCCGAGTACAAAATGCCTAAAAAAAGGCTCACAGAACTTAAAATCTTTCACATAAAATCCCCCCTCCCCTTTCCCTCCCCATTCTCCTTCCCTTTATATATCTTGTTGAAAATAGATTTGTTACGAATTTTAATTTTATTATTTTTGCTATTGTTAATATAATTATACAGGTTACGCGAGTATCTTTATGTAAACAATGTTCGCATATTAGTATAGGTTAGCTCTATAATATTGCATGTAGGTAATAAGCTCGCCTATTCCTATGGAATAAAGCGTCTTATGTTTTTTTATGATTATTCTCGTAATTTACCTTACTCTACCCGATCCCTCTTTTATATTACAATTTTTATTATTATTCATGTAATTAAGTAATTGTTTCATTTATAGGGTATGTAAAATTTGTAATACGCAGCTCGGCGATATTGACGTATTCGATACGTCATCTATCGCTCGAAAGCAATGATTAATAACGGTGTTGATATATCACTGTAATCGCAATATATAATATAATATTAATAATATATATTCGAAAATATATTGAAATAATATGTGTGACTATATTATGGAACGTGTATTCACATAAAATTTTATTTACTTATAATTAAGACTTCTTTTAGAAGCCCCCCACTCCTTTTACTACTACTACTACTATTAAAACTTGTTTATACTCTTTATTGTGAAAATGTCACAATGGGCGGGTTTATTGTCATATGACAATCTCTTACAACCAACCCTACTATGACGTGTTATATGTATGTGTGCGTGTAACATGTCTGTAAGTGTGTGTCTTGTTATTGCATTCGATCGACAGAATTGAAAATGGAATTCCGTTAATTTGATCCCAACGGAAAATGGCGACCCAGCCGGGAATCGAAACCGGGACCTTAGAATGTAAGATCAGGCGACCTAACCACTATGCCACCGGGCCGGGCCACTTCTCCCTTCCCAGTTCTCACCTCCCCCTATGCGTGTTTAAAAAATATGTTGTGTTTAAATTATGAATGTTTCATTGGAAACATGTAATTAGCTTTTTGAAGTTTAATAATTTTGTAGCGAATGTATTGTAATAGTTGTATGTTTCCTAAACAAATAACTGGTAATAGGAAACTGGTAATAAGAAAAAAATACCTTACTCTTCCTGATCCTCGACTTTTAGACAACTTATATTAATTACATTTAATTAAAATTGCTAAACATTTACTGTAAAACGATTTATACAGGTAAACGGACTTACATCTATTGTTATGATCTCATATGTAAAATTGTTTAAAATAAACGTTGTATATTTTCTTAAGAAATAAATAAATAAATAAATTTAATAAAGTAGCAAATAAAAGCTTTTAGAAAAAAAACGGTCGCTGAATGCTAATATAACGTTTAGATAATATGTAATATTACTTTTTACTTCTATTCAAAGTAACACTTTTTTAAAGTTTAAATTAAGTTGTCAGTGACTGGGTTTGTATAACAGTGCCAGTTAAATTGCAGGGGATAGTAGCTACAAAGTCCTTCAATAAGGAAACGGCGCGGCGGCGGGGTCCCGGCCGCTAGACAAACAGGGCGGGCCGCGCGCGTGAGTGTCCAGGGCCGCGCTAGGCGGCGGCGGGGGCGGCCCGCCCGCCTATGTTAATAGCGTGTATTGTTCCCGCGATGGGATGTGTGATAGCGCGTGCGGCCCTGTGTAATTAGCTTTCGTTTTGTTTTCGTAACGAGCGGCTGCGAAACTAATTTCGGCCGCAGCCGGCGAGCGCGCCGCGGCGGCGTTTATCGCGTTAGGGCGGGCGGGCCGCGCGAGGGCCGTCGCCGCCGCAGCCGCCGGCCGTCCAGTGATTCGCGGACGACGCTGGACGGAGTTAATTACCTTCCGTCGACGGAGCGGCCGCACATCAAAGCGGTGCGGAGGCCGACGCGCGATCGCCGCGGGCGGCGTAACCCGCTCGGCCCGCCCTATCGAGCGACGCCGCCCGCCCTAGCCTCGGAAGCGGTTACAAATAGCTCACGTGCAAACATTTACCACCTTCTTGAATCAAATGCATCAAATCCCACTAAAAATCCTACGCTTGGAAGTTCCAGAAGTATCAATACAGGCTGCAAGCTTCGATAATTATTACAAATAATCTTGGAACAATGTTTCACTGGCCGATTAAATGTTTTCTACAATAGTGTCTTACAGTAATTCCTTAACCTCTGTTACGCCATTGCCACCATTTGGTGTTTTAACTGCTGTGACAATTCGCAGCGGGCGATCTCTGTATTTATGCAATTATAGGCTCTATTTCTCCCTTCACTGCGGTAAAAGTCGCCTGTCATTGAATAAGCCACCGTTATATGCGTGCACTAACACAATTTTTTGCCAACAAATTTTCGAGGATTGAAAACATGCCGTCGGGAGTTGACAATATTCGGCTTTTCAAGATGTTTTTATAATTATTATTTGTTATAAACCTCACAACATTTTTATTTAGTAATGTTTAATATTTATCGAGGCAAACATAAGCAAAACGACCCAATTCACATTATCATACAAATGAACTCTAAAACTGCGAATATTTGTGACTTTTTGCTCAGCATTTCAAATCTGACTTCAACGCCTCGTCCTGTGCAAATATTCAACTGCTCATTTTGAGTACAGCAACTACTACCTTAGCACAATTATCGTTGATATAAGTGAAGTTTGAGTCAGCCAAACTTTCTAACATCATCCCAATACATAAATCAGGCGACAAATCGTGTGTGAATAACTATAGGCCAATGAGTATACTGACCACGTTTGGTAAGATATTATTTAAGACTATAGCCTACGAATACATTTTTAATCATTTCAAGATCGTCCTTTCTCATCATCAAAATCAATTTGATTCGGTTGATACTAACCGCTTAATTATTGCATTAAACCATCGCAAACAGGTTGACGTCATATATACAGATTTTCAAAAAGCTTTCGATAAGGTGGTTCATTCCATCCTGATTCGAAATCTTGGAGAAATCGTCATTCACGGAGACTTAAACGCTGGATGAAGTCGTACATCGTGATTCGTAATCAGGTGGTAGTTATTAAGGAGGTTGAGTCATCTGCGAGCGAGATCACATCCGGAGTTCCTTAAGGGTCTAATCTTGGTCCCGTTCTGTTTCTAATGTTTAGCATTTTTTATTATATGCCGATGATTTCAAAATGTTAACTACAATAAAGTAATATAAACGATTTCTCTAAAATTCAAACGGACCTTGCATGGTGCTACAAGAAGCATATGGCCTTAAATAGAGATGAATGTAACTCTGTGTTTTTTCTACGAATCGTATCGAGCGGTACCTACCGCGAGAATGACTGTCTAGGAACATAACGCGTTTTGTTACTGTGAAAACTGGTAGCAATGGCACATTACTATCCTGATAGATATTGCTAAATTTAGATTCATAAAATGTTTAAAATGGTTGGTCACAACATCGTAAAGGAGACCTTTTGCACATTCGGCTATTGGCGACGCAGTATTGCAACAGACGATTCAGATCTACTCTTAAACAGGTAGGTAATCCGAAAGAAAATACGCAGATGAATATTTGGAGACATTTGGCAATACAAGCGTTTGTAAGTACTTAAGTGGATTGGCGGAACCTTCGTTATGATCACAGTGGCGACGATGGCACACCGTTTGAAGGTATCTACGAGATAAATAAGTCACCTTAACTAATTGAGAGCACTGATCAACATTCAACAGGAAATTCAATGGATAGGAGACCGACATCGTGAAAGTAAGTGAGTGCAGTAGTAAGAGGAAAGACGGAAAAATACGATATAACAATGAAGAAATGAGAAGAATTGACAAGACAAAATGAAAGCTTCAAAAAGAACGCAAACATCAGAAAATTGTGAAAAATGTGGCCTGCGCTGCGAAAAATCCAATTCAAATATACAAGATGCCTACAGCTGTAAAACGGTGTAAAATAAAAACATTATTCTGCCCTCCCTCATTAATTGTCACATCCCCGCCTTTCACAGATCAGGTGTACTTATTCCCAAAATAATGGTATACCGATGGATCGGGTGAAGGTGACTTCGGCTACTAATGTAAAAATCAAATCACAGCTTGGACGACCCCAAAGAGGATAATCAAAATAAGTGGTGACCCCGTCATGATTTCCCCGGATTTGTAGTCATAGATCCAGACACTTTTGCAAATTCATTTGACGGTAACTTCGGCTAATGGCATTATCAATTACAAGATACCTCGAAAGCAATGATCTAATGAACGTTTCGAGCTGAGTGGATTCCGTCGAAAACATCAGACGGAAACGCGTTAGGGCGGCCCCCGGCAACGAGATGAAATGAAGCGGGGCAGCCGGCCGGAAATTCGGGGCGAAGAGGCCCGGTTGACCGATGTTACCTGGCCCGCCCTGCGTAATCCAAGAGTTGACTGCATTATTTCTGTGCCGATGTCACTTTTCTATCAGGTGCATTCGAAATACGAAACTACGAAACACGTCTGCATAAAGTCGCAAGACATAAAATGTAGGCAAAACAAAACACACGACTTTGAGTATAGATAAGCGAACACATTTGCAACTCGCAATAGCCTATTGTTTCATTCCATGGTAGTACATTAGGATTTTTCGTACATAATATGTAAACGTCGTATGGCAAGTACTTGGAAGTTCACAAAGATACTTTTAAATAGGAATATGTTAATCACTCTAATGAGGACCTTTTGAGCCTTTATCAGTGAATCAATTTTATTTTTCGCCGCACCGCCCCCCAGTCGATCTGTCCGAGACTGAGGCCAAACATGTCACGTATATTCTTAAATAAATAAACATTTTTTCGCAGTCTAGTTGCACTAGAGTGGATTTTGTATGCCATAGTAAATAGTTGTCTTATTGAATTCCTAAATATTTTTTGCGTGAAATTCATTGTATTGCCTAACAAATAGTTTACTACATCGCAGTCATGTATTTTCAGTATTTTGTTCAGTTTCGATTGTCTTCATCCATCTATGTTAAAAGCCATGTTAATGTTAGTAAATGTTTGCTCAACCACTTGTAGTTGTCTAAGTCCAGTTGTTGCTTTTTCCAATACTGTTCCTAGGAACTGTTTCTACCGGCAAGACATACCGGAAAATAATGCATCGTTTGCCGGAAACACAGTACATTTATTGATTAAAACATTTCTGTAGCTCATGGCTTCCTCTATCTCCTGTTTTAGTATTATCCTCAGTTTAATCAAATCTTAACAGTGGGAACATTACTGGACCCTGGGACACCCCTTACTAATTGACTACCCAAACGCTGGTTACGTCATTGAATTTTACGTACTCGTCTAGTAGCTTATAAACCAGTCAAATTCTGTATTGTTAATTCCAGTTGTTTTAGTTTGTCAAGCAGTATATCGTGTGGTACAGTGTCAAAGATTTTGGCCAGGTCATGAAAGTCATTCATTTATTTTTTGCTTCTTGTCTACTTTTAAAGCTGTAAGTTCCATGACGAATATAATTGTATTGCCAAACAGTCTGTCGTGTGGTAGTGTCAAAGGCTTTGACCAGGTCAAAAAAGACACCACATTTCTTTATTTTTTGCATCTTGTCTACTTTTAAAGCTGTAAGTTCTACGACGAATATAATTGTATTAGCCAAGAAGTCAGTCGTTTGGTAGTGTCAAAGGCTTTGCCCAGGTCAAGAAATACACCCCATTCATTTATTGTTTGCATCTTGTCTCCTTTTAAAGCTGTAAGTTCCACGATGAATATGATTGTATTAGTCAAGCAGTCCGTCGTGTGGTAGTGTCAAAGGCTTTGGCCAGGTCAAGAAAGACACCCCATTCGTTTATTTTTTGCATCTTGTCTACTTTTAAAGCTGTAAGTTCTACGACGAATATAATTGTATTAGCCAAGAAGTCAGTCGTGTGGTAGTGTCAAAGGTTTTGCCCAGGTCAAGAAATACACCCCATTCATTTATTGTTTGCATCTTGTCTCCTTTTAAAGCTGTAAGTTCCACGATGAATATGATTGTATTAGTCAAGCAGTCTGTCGTGTGGTAGTGTCAAAGGCTTTGGCCAGGTCAAGAAAGACACCCCATTCGTTTATTTTTTGCATCTTGTCTACTTTTAAAGCTGTAAGTTCCACGACGAATATAATTGTATTAGCCAAGAAGTCAGTCGTGTGGTAGTGTGAAAGGTTTTTATTTAGCTAGGTCAAGAAAGACATCCCATTCATTTTTTGTTTGCATCTGGTCCACGACGAATAGTTTAAAATGTGTGTTTTCACTTGAAAATATTGTCACTAACCTTTTTGAAAATATCGTAAGGGTAGCTGTAGTGAACTCTCGGTCTAATAGTAGCCCGTTCACCCGTTGGCCCGCCCACGGCCCGAATCAATTCCGCGTAAACTGCAAAGCGGCCCAGCTTTGCGGGCAGGGGCGGGCGGAAAGGGGGAATTCTTTATCCGGGCCTAATTGAAAGGTTAAACGGCCGTTGGAGGTGACAGCGGCCTTTATAATTGAGCCGCCAGGTGGGGTTTTTGCGGGACGCAAAAATTAAATTGTCGAAAGCGCCCCCGGACGCGCGGCCGAGCGCCGCCCTAACTCGATTAGTACTCAAAGGAAATTCGCCGATATGCTTAGGCGGGCTTTTGATCCCGGATCTGGCCGGGCTGCCGCCGTTTCACAATCAGCTGCTTTGGCCGCACTTGGCCGCTGCCTGCAGCTTGCCCCTCGTATGGACTTTGTGCCGCGTTTCTGCCAAGTTGGCTCCATTAGCCGACGGCGATGTCTGCAGCCTGCGTGTGATCGCCGCTTCCAACAAATTCATTCGCATGGATACAACAGGGCAGGTACGACTAACGACAGTGTAAGAAGATGCTGAAAGAACGGGCGAGTCGGTCTTCGTTAACATATTTAAATCGATTGTTATATGAAACGAAGTGTTAATGACACAAAAAGTGGATATTAGTCAGTTTCTACTGTGGCCAATAAATTATCAGTTTTTTTTGTTGCCTAGTTTCTTTTAAAAACCTAATGTGTAGAAATCTGCTTAAAATCTGCCTGACAATCAGTCTACCCGGACAACGGCGGCTGCAACGTCGCCGAAACGTCGGGTGATATGAAGTTCACGCGGTAAATTCGTTTTATCCTATTTATAATATATTTTCTTCATATTTCTGTTTTTTTAGTTCGTTTTTATATTTTCTATTTAGTTATAGTTTATATTTATTAAGATTAACCTACTTGTAATTTTAAAGTATGCTCAATTGATGTAAACTATCATATTATCCACATATATTTGTAATAAAAAAAACCATAGATACATATAAATAAATAGATATTTGCTGCTATTCTGCAAGGCAAAACAGTCGAATTGTTTTTTTTTATTATCTTGATGTTGTGCAATACCAACGTACAAACAAGACTACTGAATAAGATTATGATGAAAAGTACTATTATACAGAATAGCAGCAATTATAATCTATTCTGCAGTGCTGCAAGCACTAAAGGATCAAAGCATTATTCTTCAAATTTAGCATGGAATTCCGAAACGAAAATTTTAAATTTTTTCGCGTCTGAGTTTTGGGGAGATATAATGTTCTCATTAGGAATATAAATCGTTTCGTATGTGTCCTATATCGTGAAGACTCTTAAAGCATGGTAAAAAAATACGGCATTAATTAATTAAGCAATTAATTAATTAGGCGATTAGGTAATCACAGCGACGTCAAGTCGTAATTAGTTGACCGAAACGTGCGAGTAAGTGGTCTCTCAATTTCCCCCTAGGGCGAGGAATATTTATACGGGCGCAATAAACACGGTCCGGCTGTGTAGATGGCACTTAATAAACGACGTTGTAAACCGGCCTAAGGACAGGCAAGATAACAATGTAAACAAACCGCCCTCGGGCCGAGCGGCTAGGGCGGGGACGGCGCCGGCCCCATCCGCCGGCGCGGCAAAGCGGGGTCGACAGGAAGCACTCGTCCGAGTGCCGACAAACACACCGACGACATGTCTCTCTACATTCTTAACCACCGGCTGCAGCGACAAAGATACACCGAGGGGCTTGTATACACTGCAATGTAGCGGGAGAGTGCGGGAGAGTGCTCGTTTTGGTCGCAAACTGACCAAGTTTCAGAAAATGCAAGGGGCAACGCTGTGGATTTCTTACTGGTTTTCCCTATTGCGACATGTTGGTAATCGTTCCCGTAACACAATCAGATTGATTGCTATAAATAGGATAAAACGAATTTACTGCGTGAAGTTTGTAGCACCCGACGTTTCGGCGACGTTGCAACCGCCGTTGTCCAGGGTAGACTAAAGTACTGTCAATCGTCATTCGTTGTTCTGCGGGTAGGCGGTAAACTGCTGCTGCTACTCCGATTTTTCTCGTTGAACGTTTTTAACAGCTTTGATGTGTTCTATCATTGGAGTGGCTATGGGCCGTTCCATTTAGTCTACGTTTAGACAACAGCGGTTTCAACGTCGCCGAAAAGTCGGGTGCTACAAACTTCACGCGGTAAATTCGTTTTATCCTATTTATTATGTCAAACCACCGCGATAGTCTTCGATTTCATATATTGCGCCTACAATAGAATTTAAATATCATGTTTGATGATACATAGTATCAATTTTATGAAAATTGTATAAGCTAATTTTCCAAGGTAGAATAATGTATAATAAAATAAGTGGACGATAAAGGGTCTCATATACTCTCCTACAATTGATCTTGATGAAGCGACGTATAATGCGTCGCTGTTCTAGGTATTGGCTCTTATAAGTGCGATAATTTAATTGCATTTAATTTTTAACCTCTTTTTTTCTTCTTCTCCTCTATTTAATGGATTTTTTTATCGGCTATTATAATCGCGTTTTTCAGGTTCGATTTGATTCTTCATCATTTTCTACCTAACATTTTAAATATTAAACTCGTAAACCACTGTTATTAAGAAATGAAGCAACAAAGTTAGAGGCATTATTCTCAGGATTCAAGGACACAAATGTTATCTATTCTAGCTTCAATAATAGCAGAGTTATGAAGTATAAAATGTTCAGAATATAACATTTAATAAAATATAAAATATATACATAAATTAAAAATTCGCTGAAGATGTCGTAAGTATTAGGAATAGGCAAAACTCTAAACTCTCTTTTTAAAAGGCCGCTTATGAATAGATTTTTTAAAATGTCTTTCTTAAAAAGACATAAAAAAAAAAATGTCAGATATCTCTATCAGTTTTTCAAATCTCGGCATTAGAATGAACTATCTGTGTACGTAATTTGGTCCTAATTGGTTGTGTAGTTTCTGAGATACAGTGGCTACAGAGCCACACACAAACACACACACGCACGCGCACACACACACACAGACAAACTCCAGCAATCACCTTTTAGGATTTCCAGGATCTCAACGCGTAGAAATCTGATGCATAGGTACTATAATTTAATTTTGTTTTTTATTTTATTTTATAATTGTTAAGGAAACATACAGCTTTTACAATACATTCGGTACACAATTAATGTTTCTACTTAAACATTCATAATTTAAACACTTAACAATGCTTTTATGACGAATAAAATCACATAAGGGGGGGGGGGATTGGGAAGGGGGAATTCTAAATTTTACCCAAAAATAAGACTTTTCCTGTTTACATACTTCGTGTAACACGATTTTGAGAAAGTAAAAATGGTGAACATCAAAACATCATAAAACAAATAAGCATTCCATATAAAATGCATACATACGAATGCAAAATTGTAATATTCAATTGTACAATTTGTCAGCTGAAAAAAATCGACTTGTTTTCCATATATTGTATTAAAAGCGATCTACCGCGTCGCGGCTTATTGCCGTCGTTAAAACCGCAAATTGAAAATAGATAAAAAAGGATTTAAAAATCCTTTTTAGGTTAAATGATTTTATCGTACGATCGATTCGTGTACTAAAATCTAGAAAATAATTATGGATCATCAATTTGCGGCCTTGATAACACTAAAATAAAATCGCGGAATGCATTCAGCGGAATAAAATCTTTGGTTGGAGTTAAAAGATCATATTTTTGGATCATATCTACATATAACTCTAAAAGTTGTTTGTCTACCTTTGTTAAATTCTTAACTTCTTAATGTGCTTTAGTGTGATAGTTCAATTGTTGGAGCTATTTCTTGTGGGCAACTTTACATATTTTATAACAGCACATCGTCAAGTTCTGCGGTTTAGGCAGGCCGTACAATTGCAGCATCAGGTCTGAGGCTGAGGTTGGAACCTGGACTTCCACACAATACCAAATTGAAACTAGTAGATCGTCAAGTCTTATGGTTTAGGCAGGCTGTACCACTGCATCATCAGGATTTGACGATCAAAGGTTGAAACTATCAAACTTTTGTCGTATAATTATCGTTATTACGTATCAATCGTAAAAAAATACGTAAACGGAACGTGCAGTTAAAAAAAAACCATGAAAAAAATAAAGACTTTCGAACGAAGATTTTTAGACAACACCTAGGGGTGCGCTATAAGCTAAATACGCGGCGCAGGAGTCCCAACCGGAAGACTCTAGAAATTGGTCTACTGGTCTACGTGTGCTTATTTCATTTTCGCAGTTCCTTCATCACTTTCTTCTAAACTATAAAATCAGAAACAGCGCCTAATAAAACAAAATATTAAAGCGTGTTAGGTACAGATCTTAAAACTACTGCATCGTTTTTTTTTCAAACTATAGTTACAAATTTTTATTTGATCTTGTATTCGGTTCTTTTCCGAGAAAAAACATTTAAGTTATGGGTTAAGACAAACCGAATTGTACACTTTCATTGTGTTTCGAGGCAAGGAAAACATGCCAAAGTGTCAATTTTTCCGTGGCACCAGGCAGCTGTATCAGTGAGCTGTAGGGATTTTACAATAGGCTGCTTGCGGTGCGTGCGCACTACATGCTAAATAGGCAGGATGGATGACGGTGTCGACTACAACGGGCGAACCCGTCACCCCAGGCTGGTTGGCTAAACAGGCAATGTGACCGTGGCCTTACCTGTTCAAAGTCGGGCCCTCCGTGGGTGTCGTCGATGGTGGCGGTCACACTGCAGTCGGCGGCAGCGGGCGCGGGGGTGGATGCGATGCGATGCGGCAGCGGGGGCGGGAGCGGCGGCGCGCCGGTCGGCGAGGCAGCGGGCGCGCTGGGCGTGCCTCAGTCGCGGCTGCGGCGCGGCCGGCCGACCTTGCCCTTGCGCACGGGCGCGCCGGTCGCCGCGCCGCCGCCCGCCGCCGCCGCGCCCTTCACCAACTTGTGCCAATCCTGCTCGCATACCAGACTACCGGCTAGCATATAGTACCTGCAATCACCGTACAACAACGCTCTATACTGTTACTTTACCGTTACTTGACAAGTATCTACCAAAAAATGGGGCAACTACTGAATAATAGCTCTAATTTCTCATCCTACTTCAAAGCCAAAAAGGCAAGGCAAAAATCCCCTCCTCACTAAATTCTAACTGGAGCGCCAGCCAGTAAAGAACAAGAAGAGGAAAGAAAAGATGAGTAACTAGGATCCGGAATTTCAAGTCTTGTGCAGGAAGATGAATCCGGAAGACTTTACAATGCAGTAGATCAATTCTTGGAATAATGGAGACGGCACTGCGCAGAGCTATATGACAGTGAACAGGAGTTATTGCAAAATGGAGTGGAACTAGAGTGATCAAAAATCGGACATTATCCGTGCTGAACTTGATGAAGCAATAAAAATGCTCAAAGAGGACAATAAATCACAAAGGGGACAGAAAGAGGCATAAAAACAGAAAGGGCACTGGTACGTCAGTAGGGCTCCCTCGCTCCCTGCTTACCAGATAGTTATAAGAGGACTTCTTCTTCCATTAGACTGGTCACAGCTCGTGGTTACTTGCGTGAGTCTCAATCTAGTGTGCGCAATTACAGTAGCGCCCTTTGCCTGCTGCCACCAGAAACATTTGCCCCTTATTAAGGAAAACTACATTTCCGCACTCCCCCGGCGATCCGACAGATAAAACACTCGTTTTGCAGAGGGCACTGCCAAAGGAATTCTTTAATTTAATTAAAAAACAAGCTGGATTTGTGGCCCAGGCAATGTGAAGGGTAAGATCATGTGGGAGCAAATCCGTAATGTCCACTAGATCCCGGACATGCTACGTTTCAAATGATTTTTACTGCGTTAGATGGGACAGACCGTGGACAAACTGTGCTAGAAATGAGTCACTAAACACCTGGTTGGTCTTAACCAATCACCAATCTTACGTAAGAGTTGACACAGACTGTTCGAAAGTTTTCAAGAGAAAAAAAAAGAATGCGACAAGGATGCCTGTATACTAACAAACATCCGCTTAAATATCTAAAGAGAGAATATCATCTGCGAGAATCTCAAGAGCTGGAAGGGAGGTTTCACCATAAATATCAAGAGCATTTGCGAACCGACGATATGACGATGATATCTATTGCTAGCAAGATCCAACATGAATGACCTACTAAATGCGAGAATGTGGGACTTTCCTCAAAAGAATCAATACGAAACCCATGATCGTCAACCTAGCCAGCATAACCTCAGATGCTAACACCATTTAGGGAAATGAATGGTGTCACAGACGAGTGTACTACATACGAGTATATTTTGATTAACATATTAAATACTGACCTGTCTCCAGGTACGAGGTGAGCGCCACACTTAGAACAAGCGAAGCACTTAAGGTGGAATACATGCAGCTGTGGTGGTGCACCTGTACGCATTACGAATTCACTTGCGGGGATAGTCTGTCCACACGCCGCACACGCGCCTGAACTACCAAACATCCTGTGAAAAAAGAGAAGACAAACATTATTATATAGTCACAAAAGTAAACTATTTACAGTGACCAAAAGAATATAGAACAATAAAGCAAGCATTAAAGTAAAATATAGCATGTATCTTTTAAGTTACTGGTTGAAGTAGACATGACAAACATTCGTGATGAAACAATCTCAATTAATCTCAATTAATCAGGGTAGCGTTTTGGGACCCATTTTATTCCTCGTCTACATAAACGACCTATGTCAGTTACCAGTAGGTAAAATCATCACATATGCCGATGACACTGTTATACTATTCAAGGGTTCAAACTGGGATTACACATTTGAGAAAGCAAACGAGAGCATGGAAATTGTTAAAAATTGGCTTTGAAACTTTATGTTAACGCTTAAAGTTGGCAAAACCAAATACATGTTATTTAGTATAAACACCAGAGGTCAACCCACTACTAATAGAACTATTGTAGTACACGAATGCGATAGCGTAGAGTCTTGTAACTGTCAGCCTCTGCAAAGTGAAATACCTTGGAAATATCTAGGCATCACTCTAGATTGCTTTCTCCGTTGGGACTCTCATATACATAACGTGGCTACGAAGGTGCGAATCCTTGGATATGTTTTCAAAGAACTGAGGAATATTCTGAATTCAAAAACACTAAAAACTGTTTATTATGCTTTATGTGAATAGCTTATTACTTACGGCATAATTGGATGGGGTGGATGTGGTAAGACCCTGCTAGAGCCATTGCAAGTTGCGCAGAAATTTATATTAAAAATTATTTTACGTAGACCATATCGCCATCCCACTAATGAACTTTATAAGGAAGCTAAAGTCCTTGATTGTAGGCAACTTTTTCTAAAAACTTTCCTCTTAAAGCTATTTTTGGACAATAACTCAAATTAAGGAATAATTAAGAACCGAAGACCAACGAGACAAATTTTAGAAAATAGCCTAATAATACCCAGAATGAAAGCACCATTTGGACAAAGACATAACTCTTTCTAATATGGAGATATAAATAATTTGATATTTAGGGAATTCAAAAATAAGTTAAAGAAATGGTTATTGAATCATGACAGACTTACTATACATCAAATGTTAGAAATAATAGTTTAATAAAACTTAGGTGCACAAATTATTAACGTATTTTCAAACATGTATGTTGAGTATATTTTAACATTGAACTAACTACCAAAAATTATTTGACTTTGTTATATATTTTTTTGACAATGAATTTTTATATGACAGGTATTTTTATATTAAATTCCATATTACTACTTAACATTAAATATTAATGACTGTTTCTTTCTTTTCTCACATATAACTTTATTTATAATATTTAATCGAATTTAGTTTCCCGTCTCAGGAGCAGTTCTAGCTGGGTGGCAAAATCATTATTTCCTTTTACGTGTCTTAACTTCTTTGTAACGCTAAACACGCTTCGATGATGATATAGATCAGACGAAAATGTGCCACACTGCGACGACAAATGCATATTTTCATCTTTCATCCACAGATTGTGCACCTATATGTACTCGTATATACGAGCCATGATACACGATATACGAGCCAGCCTGTGTAATAATGTTGCCAGGCCCTTAATTACCCATGAGCTTGTCGTGTTTTGAAAATAATTCGAATTCAAATTTAACTTATTTATCGCGCAATAAAGCACCGCTTTATCTTATCGTATACTCTGGCAGCTAATTGAGTGCGAGCAGGACGCCGCCGTATACAGCGCCCCGGTTAGAAGGGAGGCGACGATGTGAAGTGAAGTGACACGAGCCGAATGAGGGGGAGGGGGGACACAACATGGGTCAGTGAAGTTACGTGAACGCGCTGTAAGTTAAATTAGAACGGAATATAATGACGTATTCGTTGATACTTGAGCGTAATTGGCGCAAGTTGGGTCTTTTACTATCCTAAATACTGTGAATGGACGAATAAATGGCTACAGAATACAATAGGGCACAATAATGCAGCAAATAATGTTTGGAAATTTAAAAGGAAATTTGTGATTAAACTCAGTCTATGAACATCCCTGTCATATCAGAGAATCATTTTATCGCTAATTTTAGCAAACGAAAATAAACAAGGTTTGTGTCATTTCTTGTTTTTCTACGTTGGCCATATTTTTTTTCAGATCCAGAATAATAAACTTAAGGTGTAGAAACGAACATTAACTTAAGGTGTAGAAACGAACAGCTATTTAAACATTGTTTGCGAATCATAGAAAGTACAGATTTGTTTTTATCAACTCCACTAGACCACAGTGATTACACATAGTACACCTATACTAGACTATGTTGATGTTTGCTACTTTGACGTCACTGAAGCCATCTTCGACAAATTGGAGCGGTTGCAAAATGTGTGCATTAGGTATATCTACAATGCGAAAAAAAATGATCACGTCTCTGAGTATAGAAGCGGGCATCATTGGCTTCAAATGCGTGAACGTAACTTCTTTATAACATCCTCAACAATCCTACCGCTCCCTCCAACTAACCGAAAAGTTAAATCACTAAGGAAGTCATGATCTTCCACTCCGTTGCGATTCCTACTCATAAATCTTCGTTTTTTACATATTCCTTCGCCGTTCATGCAGCTAGACTATGGAACCAGCTCCCGTCACATATCAGAAACGCACCAACGCTTTCTACTTTTTAAGTGTCTCTGAAAAAACATTTCATGTCTCTCAATTCCTAGTTGTCCTACGTCTCATCCAATCCTCTCCTTCCCTCCAAATCCTAATTATAATTTTTTTTAAATGCATTTTTGTTAAATTGTTTTTTTTTTCGGTAAGTACCTATGAAGTTTCGTTTGTTTATTTTACTCTACTGGCGCCTAAATTCTTACACCGCCACGAAGGTTGGCTGTAAAATATTGTGCAATAAAGAATTTCTATCTATCTATCTACCTACCTATTTTCGTTAAGATAACTGACAATATAATTTATTAATTTGAACAAAAAAAGAGACATAGAGCAATGTTCGTATTTAAGATACATAGTTATAATAAAAGGATAGTTACCTATTTATAATATAAGGCATTATTATAATATATTCTTATAATTCTAATATAAAGACTTTGTGGTAAAGAAAAAAAATTATGAAAACGAATAAGAGATTTCTGTCTGCCGACTTTATACGCGATTTTCTGTGTGGTCTAACTAATGAGGGGAAATCCACTTATTACGTAGTCACGTTTTTGGGATTTTCGGACATTTTCAACAGACGTTATCAGCAGCCTGACCCTCTTTCCATCCCTCCCCCAAGATTACGTAATCAACCTAATTTGCGGAAAATGTGAAGAATCGTCAACCGAGCGTTTGTAAAGTGCTTTAAAAAATGTACTTTATTAATTTCAAGTAATTACAAACTCTCAAACTCTGTGGTTTATTTTACAAATCCGAATCTTCAGACAGCAGCGCTTCCACGAACAGGCCCGGGCGACTCAATCGCAGACGAGCGCGTGGAGTATCTACGAACATCGCGCTTGCGGGAATGGGGGGGGGGGGGGGTATCTGCGGCGTGGCACTGCAGTATTTCCGTGCAGATTTAGACCAAAAAAATTGCGATGCGGTGACCAAAGTTGATTACGTAATCAGGACCCCCCCCCCCTCCACGTAATCAACCGTAAGCCTCAGCTCCAACCCCCCCCCCCCTCCCTCGGTGATTACATAATATGTGGATGGCCTCTGATGCCATTTTTGCCCAATTTCATAATCCTTTTCTGTCGTCTAACTATAGATGCCATTGTGTGTCGTTTTACGTTAAGCGCCATTTTTCGTCATTACACCGAATTTAGTCCTTCCGATACCGCAGCTAATGTACGGAATGCACACCGTTCGGTCGGGCTATAGCCGAAGGAATATTATCGCCATTTGTATATTAGTGATCACAAGTTTCTCCGATTGGGTGAGCGGAAGGTAAGAGCGGGGGTGATTTCACGAGCAAACTCCATCTAAACACTTTGTACACTCATAGCAGCTCATCGTAAAATCTTTCGTCAATTAATAATTCGGGGTACAGTCGTCAGGATAAAAAGGGTTAAAAGAGAATATTTCTTTTAATAAAATTGGGAAAATTATTTCAAATTCTTCGCCAATTACTTCAAAGCGGATTTTTATAAAACTCTCAAGTTGAAACATTTTTATATCGACTATTTTATGCATAATCATAGAAGAGTGGAGTTTAGTTTCAAATGCGGATTTCAACAACTGAGATCGCTTTTCTAACTGAATCCTACCTCCGATAGCCGTAACTCTAGAGCCCGATCTCTCCAAACTCGGAAGTTTCCGCCGGGCTTGTTAATTAGTAGTGCCGGGGTCTCGGGAGACGAATTAGCCTAAGCACCTCAAACTAGGGCTGACGAGGAACGACTGCGGAGCACCTATGCAGACAGGGCGGAGGAAACTGTTATGACAGCTAATTGACTACACTCGACGTGATTTAATAACCTTTCAGGCAGCTGCTCTTGACGTCGTGCCGCACCGCGCCGCGGCTTGTAATGAATAAGATTTTATTATTATTTATTATTTATTAGTTTCAAATATTATTCAAGAGCATTACAGACAAATCCAATTCGCCCTTGAATATTAAAGGTAGAGTGTAAGTCCAAAAATACATGAATTACATAACTAAATTAATGCTTACATTCAACAAGAAAAAAAAATCATAAAAATATAAAACTAAATAAAAGACAGATTATGATAAACATGAGATAGCAGGGAGTTGCCTTTTTAGCTGCCAAAGGGATATACAAAAGATGTATATTTCTTTGGGTAAGGAATTAAGAAGAGCTATAACCCTTCCCACTACAACAATATTTGTAAGATGGTACGGCACATTAAACAATAGATGCGATCTCCTCGCTGTGTAATTTACCGGTACGTACAATTCAAACTTACATAGTATATCTGGCAAATAAATAGTTCCTTGAATTAATTTATATGCAAATATAATTAGGGAAATATATCGACGCGTTTCAAGACTGTTGTATCTTACCATTCCTAGCACAAAATCGGACGGAAATAAGTATGGATAAATATTGTATTTTCTGTAATAAATATATCTTAAAAATTTTCTTTGAATACGTTCTACCATCTGAATGTATTTGTTTTCACTTATACACCAGATGACCAAGTTATATTCAAGTATGCTACGGACTAAACAATTATATGGTAGAAACATTACATGAATGCGTTTGCATTACTGTTTGCATATGCGAATAACAAAACCGACCATTTTGCTAGCACGATTGCAAACATTTGTAATGTGTGCACGGAAATTCAACTGCGTATCAAATGTAATTCCCAGGTCCCTCACCTCGGTTGACCTTTTAAAATTGACCCGTTTATTGTGTATGGGAAAAAGCAAGGTGTTTTCATCTTAGTGATGGTTAAAACAGAGCACTTGTTAGTGTTGAATTCCATGTCATTGACAGAGCCCCATCTTGAAAGTGCATCTAAAAATAAACTGTTCGGCACTACTCGGACTGAGGAGGATCGATCGTGTATACAGAAAAAAATATGAAACAAAGAAACCTGGAAAACATGGTCTATGGTATAGAGATTAAAAGAAAAATAATTTAAAAAACAATTTTAGATATTATTACTGCCGCAAGATGCTATGGATGCTATGGGGCCCACAAATTGAGAAAATGTCAGGAAAACTTAGCTCTGCTGCATCCGCAGTTAAAACAATAAGGCGGCTGACTGATGTAGATATAGCAAGAATAGTATACTTTAGTTACTTTCATAGCATTATGTCCTATGAGATTCTTCTCTGGGGAAGCTGTGCGGACATCAATAACATCATTATACTAGAGAAACGTGCTGTAAGAGCTATATATAAACTTGGTCCTCGGGTTTCCCTTAGAGAAAAATTCAGATAAATATTCTTACTGTTGCATTACAATATATATATATATATATATATATATATATATATATATATATATATATATATATATATATATATATATATATATATATATATATATATATATATATATATATATATATATATATATATATATATATATATATATATATATACGAAAATCTGTTGTATGTCCACAAGAATATTGACAAATTTAAAAAAAAAAGCGACACTCATAATGTTAATACTAGAAATAAGCATAATCTTGTTGTACGTCTCCACAAAATAAGCAATTCTTTTATGGGACAATGTATACGCTTCTATAACAAACTTCCTCATACTATTAGAGAAATATCTGTAAATAAGTTTAAAGCCACCATCAAATCAAAATTGTATAAATAAGCATACTATACAATATCTGATTATATAAATGACAAAACCGATTGATCATAAATTAACATAAATTAAAAATAATATTTAGCTGTGTCTATATGAATAAAGAACATTTTGATTTGATTTGATTTGAAGAGGGTTGAATTTTCGCAAAAAATCAAAAACTCTTTATTTTTGATATATGATTTTATACTCAATATAATAGTTTTTTCTATAATATAAATATTATTTAATAACCAAAATGGTGATTACTTAATAGTGAGTAGCGAATAAAACAACGTACGTACATTGCAGCTCCCCCTCCCCGCCCTGTCGAATCAGTCCGCTAATCCTATAAAGCAGTAATACTACTACAGACAGATGTAGTGGTAATTCTAGTTTTTCCGAGTCCCATTTTAACCTGCCACCCCTTCTTCTTCTTCTTCTTCAAAAGACGGAAGCGGAATTTCTGACGTCATCCCCACGTGATACGACCCGACCAAGTAGAAAAACCATATCACCTGGCGGTAATACTACCTACTATCAATGGGTTTCCCTGCTACACTAAAATACAGAACGAATGTTCAAAATAGTCAGGGAAACATCTGGTGGTGTCTGCGGACCACAAAGAGATAGGTTTATAAGAAATCGCCTGGAATCACGAAACCTCATGTCAGTTTTCAATACCAAACGTGATGACCGTCGACTGTAATCTCGACGGTTTTTTAGGTTTTTCTTGATTTTATTCTAAAAAGAAGCTAGTAAATGTATCTGAATTGTTTTATTGTAAACAAATGGTTACAAGTAAGTAAAGTAAAGTAAAGTAAAAGGTATTTATTTCCAATACAACCATACAATTGTGTAGGAATGACAGTAATTAATCTTAAATTAGTTACTCAATTTAGACAAGAGATGATATACAATATATAGTTTTAAACTTACCAATTTACAAAAACATAGACTATATGATAACAGTTTACAACAAAACAATTAACGGTAAATAATATGTATTAGATTAAATGGGTAGATACGATGCTATGTATTTTCAAAATATTTTAAGAAGTCGTTATGGGCATACATGTTGATTTTAAGCAGATAGACTCGGATGGATCTCTTGAAAATATCGATGTTTTTAATTTCTTTTAATCTTTCGGGCAATTTATTGAAAAGTTTGAGGCCTAAGTATCGACTAGTCGCCTGGAACTTGGCAGTACGTGCTACGAACGGTTGGAGATATAGGGTTTTATTCCTGGTGTCATGCCGATGTACTTCCTCGTGGGATATGGCCGAGCTCTTATTGCAATAGAATTCGCAAAGAGCTTCTTGAGCAAAAATTGCATATACGGTCAATATCCCTAGTTTTTGGAAGTGTTCACGACATGACTGCCGTGGACCAATACCTACTATCGCACGTATGGCTCTTTTCTGGAGAGTGAATACACTGTTGATGTGTGCTGCATTACCCCATAAAAGAATACCATAGCGCAGGTGTGACTCAACTAGCGCGTAATAGGCCGATATTACTTCAGTTCTCTCCAAACAATTTCTGATGCGTAATAGAGCATAGCAGGCTGACGAAAGTTTTGACTTAACATGCTCTATATGTAGATTCCATGACATCTTTGCATCCAGATGTAGTCCGAGGAATTTAACTGATTCCGCAAGTTCAACCGGGTAGTTAACTTTTATAGATGATGTCTTGCTATTAAAATTTAAAATAACAGTTTTAGACATATTTAGAGACATCTTGTTCGCATTAAACCAATCATCAAGTTCACCAAGAGATGTATTGAGATTGGCAGTGAGCGTATTTATGTTGTCAGCTTCAACTACAGCGCTAGTATCGTCTGCAAATTGGGTGACTTCACATTTAGATATGTGTGTATGTGTCCTCTCATATAAACATTATAAAGTACTAAATTCCTGTTTTTCTGTAACACGCACATCTTTTTCGCATAGGGAGGTTTTGAAATTCTGGAGAAAAAAGAAACGACCCATCCTACCCGGACAAAAAACATAATTGAAATATGGATGGATTGAAAAAACATAATCGATTTTTCGCACGATTCATCACTCCTCTATTACTTGTATGGGTAGTAAAAAGGGGTGACAACCTAGAAATCACATCGCTTAATTCAAATAAAAGGTTTTGTTATAAATGCCTTAACACTGAATGTTATGCAAATAATTAAGATAAACGTCTAAAGTTTCATGTGAATAAAGTTAATTTAATATTTTTCTCTATTTTACCGGAAATATACAGAGAAATGTCGATAAAAACGAGCAAAACGACTATAGATTTTCGTCGATAAAAACGACTATAGATTTTCAGATTTCGATTTTTAAAATAAGACATACTAGTGTCAATAAGTGGATAAATCCTTCAATTGGGTTGAAACATCATAAAATTTTCTGCAAAAATCAGCAAATATTGTCAGCAAAAAATAAACACTCCGCAAAAAAAACAGCCAAGGATTTTCGCCGAATTTCAATAAAAAAACTAGAAAATTAAAAAAAAATCCACATTGATCAGAGTGTTCTTCAACTCTTAGATAACCTGGACTCAAGAGATTAACGAAAGATTTTTCATTTTATATATCTATAGCGATCATTATGATCCCCACATGAAAAGCTTTTTTGAGCATTTTCACTGAATTTCGCTTAGGGATATCTCGTTACAATTGCGGTATAAATGATTGTTTGCATCGTACCTTGGATTTTTTGGCTACCTATCCGTATATAATGTATAGCAAATTCATTTGTAAGAATGCTAGTATCACCCTCATGGGAAGTGTCTTTTACCAGTTACTGAGCCTTCATAGTTGCTATTGAAATAATTTTGGGTGGGGGTAGGGATGCATTCTATTGCCATAAATGTATTTGATTAAAATTAGTCGTTTGGCGACACTGACTCTGAGGGTTTACAAAGCTATAATGTATGCGATATTGTCGGCGAATTATAACGATTATCAAAAATATTTTATACTTAAAGTGGTTTTGCGACATATTCATTATCTTAATTTTCCACGCGTCGACTCTTTTATTTTATATCCACTGGGACTTAAAGAGTCTCTCTCTCTCTCTTTCGCTTTCTTGCAATTGTCTCGGAACCAATTTACAAGGCAAATGTCTCCGGTTCCCGCGGCCGTGTTTCTCTTTTAGTGTTCTTCCTTTTGTTTAGCATAAACCTTAGAACCGCGCCCTCCCCGCCTCTGAGTATGTTTATAAGGCGCGCGTCACTCAGCCAACTTAATTAATTCCAGTCTCACAATTAAGCAGACTCGTCGTTTAATGAGCGCGAGTATGTCGCGCCGAGTGCCGTCTAAGTGCTAAGTTTATAAGAAGATTGACTTGGCCCGGGGCCGCGCTAAGGCCTTTGTCCGACCGGGCCAGATTAGGCCGAAGGGCGGGCGGATTGCCACTGGCCCTATTGTTTTGTTTGAGCACTTACTATTAATTACTTTTGTCATCTTTTGGGCGAGTTTCACCAGCGGGCGTTTTAGGCGCAATTTAACCACGAGGGGGGAGAATCGTTTAACTTTGTTGTGGGAACTTTGAAATGCTTAATGGCATTGACTTTCCGGCAATACGTATAGGCATCGGTAGAAGAAACAGTTAAAAATTATTTCTGCTAGTTTGAAATAGAGGCGCTTTCTTTGTCGTATCGATGTTGATGTTCATTATGTTTGTCTCTTTCTTTATATCACCGCCAAAAAAAAACCACTTAAATATCCTCAACTTTCATAAACGCATGGAAGGATACCCAATTAAGCATTATCATTGTTAATTGATTATTTTATTTTTTTCAAAACCACTTACACAATCTAATGCATTGTTTTGTTAATCAAATAATAATTATTTAATTTCTAAATAAAAGTAAGTACTATGTGCCATATATTTTAATACTTAAGTAGTTCCAAGAGATAAGTTTAGCTTAGATTGATTTAAGTTATTGTGATATATTTGAAATAATTATTATTATGAATCTGGACCTGTCGACAACAGCGCATTCAGTTGTCAGACGGTTTAATGTCGCCAATACCATCCGCATGGTATTTTGTGCGGAATGATATGGCTACACCAAGAATTCTTGTGATCCAGCTTGAATTTAGTTATTCGGCACGAAAAAAACAAGTTTGGACCAGTATGTAATGATTATCCACTCTACCGCGAACAAAATCTTAGCAAAATCAAATCTAGACAAAATCGACCTAACATTTAGTTGAAATCTTCTCAATTACCTAGTTTCCAAGTACCAGGTTACTACGACCTCCCGCGCAAGCAATGGTCTACCTTAACCCGTTGAGTATGAGTCAACCAAATCTGGTTGCGAAACAATTATCCGTTGAGTACGAGTCGACCAAATCTGGTCGCGCGTTTTTTTCACTTCTTTGACGTTCTCATATTTATTCATAATTATCTAATTGTTTTACAAAATGATATTTCAATATTCTATATTCGAAATTTCAATGCAATCATTGTGCAGTTGTTCTTTTTATGATTGGTGTAGTAGTTTCGTAGTTATAGTACTTTAAGTCGATGTCGCCGAAAATCCTGCAAAAGAGACAGATGCATCCATGAAAATACCCATTTACTCCAAGGGTTAAATCTTCCGCGCGGGTTACGGTCGTTTCGCTACTAGGGCGACCAAATGGGGGTTTGCAGCAAATCTTGGATTTATAACGTATTTGCGGAGATAGTCAGCATATCACATAACAGCAGAATCAGTCACATCACACAATGCCCTGCGTATGGGTTTGATAGTAGAATCATGGGCTTCCATAAGGTAACTGTTGAATCAGCCGATCGGCTAAGCAATTCCAAGGAGAATGGGCATTTTGTATGAAAGGTGTACCCAGAGTGTAACAACTAAAAGCTTACTTCATTTTGCTCGTGCGCAGAAGTCACATTATCCCAGTTCAACTCATTAATCCATGTCATATTCGAATTATACATATCAGAAGTTTTGTGTATCTGGATGATTTTATGAAATAAACTAGTTTTTAAATCTTGTTTAATAGGGTTTATTATAAGTCATTATAAGAATCAACAGTTAAATTAATATCCAATAGTAGAGCTAAAATCGATCAAGTCCAGTATCACAGCCAGAAAGTAAAAACTAAATTACATGAAGACAGAAAACACTCAGAAAACCATACACTTATTCACCGCTGTATATTTAGGGATAAGAGGAAAGTAACTCACTCGCTACTATTTTTTACTATAAATAGTTGTTGATATTGATACAGGTTTATAGTTTGTAATATTTTCTTTATATTTTTTCTATATACTTTGTATATAAATAATATAAACAACTATATTGTTAAAACAAAACGAAGTAAATAAGCTAATTTACTAAAACTTCTATAATTATTGAATAAAATATTTTGCAATTTCAACACTCTGTAACTTTTTTTAGCGACGTATTTCAGCTTATCTGTCCATAGAATAAAATGTTACACTTGCAACAAGCTTTTGTTTAGTATTTGTGTTACGTGTTTAGTATAAGTGTTACAACAAACTTTGCAAGTGGGTACGAAATTGCCCATTCTCTTTTAAACATTTATTATGAAAGTTTGATAATTTATTCTAATATGTAGCCTTTATTTTGGTATTATTATATATAGGTATATATATATTTTTTACATTTTAATGTATGACATCCATATAGCCAGCACAATGCCATATGCGTTAAAAACATCGCACTCATCAACAAACTGAAATTTATAAAAATAATTTAAATAAAAGACATAAAACTCGATGAATATATTTGCGGCTGAGTAATCTCGTGGCGGACATGAATATCGCATGGTAATTTACATTTAGAAATTAGCGCCCCGCCCACCTCCATGCTAAGTAGAAAATCTTGTACCACCATAAACGCGGATGACATGTAAATATTTTGCTGGCAGTCGCATGACACCGATACAAAATAAGATGGCGACAAAATGAAAAATTATCACACTGACCAAGCGGCGTTAAGTGCCAGATGCCATTAATCATTATTTATTGGCGTTTAGCGGATAGCAAAACAGTTTTTTTTTGTTTGTGGTTTCTAAATTTGGTGTTTTGGTGAATCCTCGCGTCCCTAAGCAGCTTGATTGTATTTGTGTGAAACCTAGTAAGTACATATGCGTCACTCATATTGCTTTGAAGAAAAGTAATGTATTTATTATAAAAGGAGCCACTTGAACACTTTGATTGTAGTTGTCTAAAATTTGTACTAGGTTTTAGACATTTTGCGTTACTCAGAATGCTTTGAGAAAAAGAGCCACTTTAGCAGCTTGATTGCAGCTGTCAGAGACCAAACTAAATTTGCATCAGATTTTTAAGGAAAAAAAAAACGTATCTAAAAGGAGCCACTTCCTGTTCATTTCAAAACAAAACATTTAGGACGTTTTTTATTTTTGTAAAATATTTTGCTTTTTTTTTAAATGTATTAATATAAGCTTTAGAACCAGGGTTCACCCAGAAGGACAACTTGCTGACCAACTCACACAGGGACATAATTTTAGACAGACACACTCACGTTTAGATATAGAAATAAAATTTAAATAAATTAATAGTTTTAAAAAAAACACTAAAAACACGCTTTTATAAATGCACGTAAAAATCAAAAAAATCAGACCTTGAAACTTAATCGTGGTCAAAGTTCATTACAAGACCTTTCTAACAAGTCCAAACACGGCTATGATACGATATTCCATCATGGAATGCCAGTGCCTATCTTCCGGCTTCATCATCAGACCTTGAAACCTAAATGTGGTCAAAGTTCATTCCAGGACTTTTCTAACAAGTCCAAACACAGCTATGATACGATGTTTCATCATGAAGTTCCAGTTCATATCTTCCGACTCCATCATCAGATCAGTTCGACAGTACCACATTATTGTATTGCCATCAGAACTACATACAGCTGCCAATTTTCATGACGCTACGATCCTTGGAAGATGGTTAAATTAGTTAACTTAGATTCTATTACATAGTTAGTTACATACAGGTCGACCTAATAAAAGCGTGTTAAAAAGGGATTTTACTGTGTGGCACCCGACGTATCGGCGATTTTGCAACCGTCGGTGTTCGAGAAATTAATTATTTTATAATGCTAAACAACCGCGATAGCCATCGATTTCATAGAGACAAGCTCATATATAAAGCATAATTCCTAAATAATTTACTTTTAAATACAAATAATATTATATGACTGTGTCACAAGGCCTCAAAACGCGCAAAATCTCCAGTACACGAGCGCAATTACAGCCGCGGATGTGGGAGCTATAATTCACTCGAAACTAATACTGATTTCTATATTACAGGGGAATGGGAGAAGGAAAGGGGGGGGTGTATGGGCGGTTGTGAGTGGGGCTTTTAAGTTATCGGCAGCCGAGTAGTGAAACTAATTAAATCTTGTAATAATTTGTGAACTTGCGCATTAATTTAACAGTGTGGCCCGCAGCCTGCGTAAATAAATGATATCTGTATGGGGAGAAAGTTAAATTGGGATTGAGATCCGAATCCTGCTAATTCCGCCAGCTAAATCTCATAATATAATCGAGATGTGTGTGCAAATGTGTTAGTAGTTATGAAGGACGAACTTAAATTAGGATAGTTACCTTAAATGGATTTAATAGGCATGATAGCGCCTATACAATCTTCAACATGGGGCAAACCTAAATGGTCAGGAATATGGAAATAGACAAAATGGAAATAACTGAAAAAAAACTAACTGAATTAGTGCACTTTTGCATTCACACGAACGAACTGTCGAAACAGTAATTCGAATGCGGCTGGGGATCTTGAAATGAGTGTTTTGTTTCGACATCTTATCCAAGGACTTGAAACCGCTGACTATGCAACTTATCTCTGATTCTCGGGAATTAAAAATAGTAACTGGAATTCAGGTCTAGACGGTGGATGGTAGCTCATCAACGCGAGGTTTTCCTGCTCCGAAACTCCTTTGTTTTCTAGTGTTTCGTAAAATAAATTTATCGTAGTGGAGGATTATACGGCGTTTCGGGTCCCCCTTAAGGGTTTCTGGCAAACATACAGTTGTGTACTAATCTGCGGTAAGTAAGAAGTAAGAAGTAAGTAAACCTTCTCTGTACTTGTTAGGGAAAATATGGCAGCATGTCTTGATTTTAAGATAAACGAAGCGACCGTTTTCTTCGATACGCTGAGAGGACGGACACGTTGTGTGGGCTTTAGCTCACTTTCTGAGTTCACCTGACTTTCTGAAGCTAACCGAAACAGCTGGTTGACACATTATTTTTGACTTATATGAGTATATCCACGATTCAGCTGTTGAAGCGTCACAGAGTAAACCGACACCAATTAAAACAAGCAGCTCTTTTCTCTTTAGTCAAATTATGAGCTATCCAACCGAAAACTAGCTTTCTGATGCCCAACTTATGATGAAGAATTATTTGGATTCCAGTCATTTTAGTGCTCAAAGATGTACAAATCTGACTATATGTCATACTTTGGCGTACCGCAGCGACGCTCTGTTGTGTTGAGAGCTGTATTTGGTCGACCTGCGGGTAGCATGGTGCTAAAGGGAGGAACGTACACGAATACTAAATATCAGCGTTATATTGTGGTTTGACTTATTGCTTTACCCCATGTTCAGCGAGAGAATTCTCCCGAAATGGGCTGATATGACATTATTGCATAAAATAATACATAACGAAATTGAGAGCCCTCATTTGGTGAAGAAGAATACGCTCTTCTCAGCGCCAACTTGCGAGCATAAGGCGGCTTCGAGGAGACGTTGCGGAGGGTGCGGGCAGGGAGACGAGCTCGGTTTTTAGTATAAAACGCCATGCAATCAGACCAGCGCCAACCAAGCCAATCGAGCGCGTTCGTTTACCTGCTTAGCTGCTCCGGGCGCTACCAGCCGGCCCGCCGAATTCAAATACTATTTCATTTAACATATCGAATACGCCACAATATTTTATAGTATGTTTTCGTATCTTTATTAGTTCTATATTAAAATAATAAACATATACGTATTTATATCCTTGCAATAGTTGGTTTGGCGCCGCCTAATTCGCATACTTACAGGAATCGCCACTGCAGTGTATGACTATATTATTTATTTATTTATTTATTTATTTATTTATTTGTTACATCCTGGTAGAGAGTTAACAGCGTGATCGTACAGATATAATTTGTAACTATTTATATAAGCAATAGGAAATTAACACAACCCATACGATCATTCTAGACGAATTCCCAACTAGACCGAACAGCCTGTATCTGGGCATACGAAATATACTGCCTTTGTTTTTTGAGTAGTACCTACTGTCGTTATTTGAGTAGTACCTACTGTCGTTACATACACATATACACATTCAAACATACATACATACATATATGCATATACACATACATCTACATACACACATACTTTAAATTATTGTATGACGCAATTCCATTTCAGTCTTTGCACGACCTACATTGTAAAGGAGCCATTTTTTTACTTTTGTCTTAAATAGCTATACATTTTGAACCTTTTTAACTGACTCTTCTAAAGTATTAAAAAAAATTGGGGCAATGAAATACAACAATTATGGAACGTGTATTCACATAAAATTGTATTTACTTGTTATGACTCCCCCCCTTCCCAATTCCCACCTCCCCTTATGTGTGTTTTTTCTTTATAAAAAAATGTTAAGTGTTTAAATTATGAATGTTAAAGTGGAAACATGTTATTAGCATTATCTTTGAAATTTAATAATTTTGTAACGAATGTATTGTAACAGCTGTATGTTTCCTTAACGATAATAAAATAGAATAAAATAAAAAAAACGACTTATTTGTTCTCGTCTCCCGACCCCGCGGCAATTTCCACTTGACCAATAACTAATCTCATCGGAGCGCGTGATGATAATCTCATATGACAAGTAACCAATCTGGCTAATGAACAAGACGGAGCGGTTCGACGCCCACCGCCAATGCAAGCACATCAATTGAATTTTTAATTTCCTTGGCACGTGCTTAATACACCAGCGAACGAGCTGAATATTCAGACAAGAAAAGGCTTTTGTTTATCGCCATAACGAAACTAGCAATTAAGATAAAAACGGGAATACGGATCGATAATAATAAAATGAAACACTTAATTGTGTTAGGAGAGTGCAGATTTCGATACAAATAGTCCTAATTTATTCCGTCTGTGTGTCTCTTATTTGTATGTGCATTATTTAAAAATGTCAAATGGAAATTGAGACGACTAAAAAAACTTATTAATGAATTCCTGGTAGTCTCAGTATTTTCTTATTTTGGAATTATTATAATGAGATTAGGAAGTGGCATGCAAGAACGCCATGATCCACGTTCTTTTAAGTAGCAACATGGCTAGAATGCTTAGAAACCTGTAATGATTTTAACTGTGTCCCATACTAAAGATGACACTTAAAAAAGTATATTTTAAGATACTGGAGAAATCAGCCACGTTGCTAATATCTCAAATAGCGACTCGGTCTGATATCGATGACGGCTTTGTCGCAACTAACAAAAAACTGTAGTTAAATGGTTGCTGGGGGTGGATCAGGTTATGTATACATCCAACAATGGTCTCTCAAGGAGCTCCTAATAGTTCCGCGCAGCTTGGGGGGTGTTGGTCAAATTTTGTGTTACCTCGGTCTTCCCATCCGGTAGACTCCACGAAGAGGGACTTAATTTGGAAGGGCCGCTATGAATTCTGCCTGCGGCTGTAACCTGTAGTCGGAGGCGGATGTGATCAGACTGTGGATCCACGGGAACATCTCTGGCAGTTTGCGGAACTAGGCAGTTTGCGTACTAGGCTGTGCCAGCCACGCTTGCGAAATCCGGTGAATAGCCAGGGCAGTCTGGATATGTACGTTTCTATAAGAGTTGTTGACCTGGCGTCACCTATTTATAGAAACGCTCCGATGGCCACCTATCCCGAGTAACCTTGAGGGGCAAAGGGTGCACGGATCCGCGATGAATTTAATTTGAATTACCGCTAACAGGTAGAGTCCGTGCAAGCGACCTTGAATCCGTGCCTAGACTAGAGGATGGAGACATCCGATTAAATCTGGTAGTAAGGCATGAGATCGGCCCGCTGTGTTCACTTCCTAGAGCCTCGCGGTAAGGTGTTGGACTCTTATGGGTCATTAGAGTCTAGGCGAAGCTAGACTGTGAACTGTGTCGTCCCTAAGTATCTGCGTTCACCACGCGGTTGAAAAAATGATCTAATATCGGTGGCGGATTCGCCCGTGGTATGTGTCAACTCCAAAACGGTCCTTCAAGTCTCACATCTAGGACCATTACTTTTCAACTATTTTAACATATTCACGACATTTACCGATGCTTCTCTAATGCGGAATACTTGGCATATGCAGATGATTAAAAGATATACTAACGGGTGGTCGTCGCGATCGCATCGCTAACAATTTGTATTCAGAATGATCTGGATAATGTATAAATGTACGTCTACCCTAAAATACTAGCGTTTAATATTCCAATATAACATTTCTGGAAACGTCTCTAAGGAACTCCTTACTGGTATTAAAGACCTCGGTGTATATATGGATAATAAGGCTGCTTTATAACGAGCACACGTCCAAAACTCTCGAATTCGTCTGCAGGATTTGTAGGCCGTTTACAAACGGGCTTGCTATTAAATCAGTATATAACTCTCATGTAAGGAGTCTTCCCTGGAATATAGGACGCTCGTATTTAACCCGCATTTTCAGGTATGTATATAAAGGACAAGGCCATACATAAACTATCACGAAGCGGAATGCATACCACGCCAATTCACTTTTGAAAAGCTACGCGGATCGTCTGCTATTTCCTAATATGTATTCCCTTGAAAAGCGATGCACAGTCGCCGATATGGCCTATCACTACGACATCTTAAAAAACTAATAGCCCGTATTTGGTTGCTGAAATCTAACTGCTAACTCCATTGCTAATTACACTTTCGCTGCTATTGTTTCACTTGCCGAATGCGAACACTAACTACAGCAATCCCATACTTTACCGCTTGAAAGATACATATATTATAGTATACGTATAATAAGAGATTACATATAATCGCAGGTACAAATAATACACTCTCAACGTCAATACAACGTACACTGAGAAAAATATAACGATGTAATACACAGAAATACGCATGTTTAAACAAGGATTACGTATATAACTCGTACTGTAATCCAAACTGATGAATTAAAATGACGCGTAACGGTGTCGACCTGACGGTAGTAACCTTGTCATAATGTTAAAACATAATATTATTTCATTACATCGCGACCTTGGGATCTCGCTTCTAACATGATAGCATGTACCTATGTAGTAGTATATGTATGGTCATAGTCGGACACATGAATCATGTTGAAGTCACAGTATACTGTTATTTCCGTATTAAAACAGTTGTTACTAAAACTTTTTTTATCTCGTATCACAGTAGTTTTTTAGTATTATTACATTGATGCATAAGGTAAACATGGAAAAATAACAAAAAAATCTACTACTTTATCGATTGTATCCTATATTAAATTAAAGAAACACAGTTATTACTATGAAAAAGGCTGTATTATCTATCTATATCTATATAATCTATATCTATCTAGATCATAAATTTATAAAAACGTGCATAAAATAAATTTCAATCACAAGCTTATTTGTAAACTCTTACCGTTTTGAAGACATAGTGAAAGTTAATTACGCTAATACGGATTAAAATAGAAAAGCACTTCAAAATTATGATAATAAGATAAATTATCTATGAACCGAAATACTGTCAAACGATCACTGCGGCGATTGGTAAACGATAGGCAAAAGTTATCTGGTCGTTAATAAATTGAGGGTATTCCCCATACTTTTTTTGATCTTTTTAAAAATCGGTAGTTGTAAATGGGTTAACCGTGAGGAAACTGTTGATACATATAATCGAGTAACGGAGTTTTTACAAAATTCCTTGTAATTCAACAAAATTACGATTAAAACATCGTTATTCTGTATAAAATCGTAATAACAAAATGGAAATGTAAGAATCAATCCAATACTCTTATCAGTGTACTTACTCAAAAGCGCAATGCGCTGTCGCACCATAACATTAGCCCCTAAACACACACACATACCCTTGCATACGTCCTCACACACACACACACACATATAAAACTATACCAAGTAATCCTCTTTATTTAAATATAATAATAATAATTATTTAATTTCGTATCTATCGTTGTCCGCGTAAGTCTGAATAAATCGTTACATGTAAATATAATAAATTATTGACATTTATTCCTACAAAGTTTAATTTATTTTGCCGCTTAGTTAGTACATATAAATAAATAAATAAAATAAATTTCTTTATAGCACCAAATGCGCCCCTAATACGAGTTGCCTATAAGGTCTAGTGGCGGCAATTAGGAACATTGGCGCACTGGAAAACTCTCATAAACAAGCAAGCACTCCCGATGGCTAATTATTTCCAGCGCTTATGCGCTGAATTATTCGCCAATTATTGGCGTATGCTTATTCCGTAGTTCATAACGGTGTTCTGGGTAAATTTGCACATTATGACAGTCATACGGGTGATTTGGCACTCCATTGCTAATGAATGAGCTTGAATTAATTATACTTATATAAGTACTTTAAATTCTGATATACTCGTAGGTACAGCAAATAGGTACAGCCATTATCTGAAATTCGATTCGATGACAATAGTAACGACTATTACAGGTGTGTTAACTGGTTGGTTAATTTATTTCATGGCAGGCACAAGCGAATGAAGTTTGTTTGTTTCTTGTTTCTACTCTTTATTATTAAATTCTCCAGTGGCGGGTTTATTATCATACAGCAATCTTACAACCAACGCTCTGTAGAGCCTTTTATATACCCCTTCATGACGCACCAAGTAAACCCTGTTTGGATAACAGGGTTTGGGAGCTAATGGGTCCTGTTGGAGTTGGCCACGAAGGCCCATTCGATCGGGGTCGGTCATACTCACGGGTCAACACCCAACCGGCGGCCTCCACGCAGAAGGGAGAGCCAGGGTAGGACGCTGGCCTGCGGGCCAGTCTCCCTTAGAAGTCAACCTTCGGGCGCTCCTGGACGGTTTGCGAACCGTGCGGCGTAAGCCAATCGATCGTGCACTCCGACTAACAGCCGGGGGAGTCTAGGAACAGTAATGTTTCCTATAGAGCGGGGGTGGTTGCGGACCTAACGGCGACTGCTCTTGAAACGACCATCGGCTACCCGATCCTGGGTGAACAGCAGGGCAAAGGATGCCGTGGTCCGCGATAGATTCGGTATACACCGTTTCCCCGCTTCGTAAGGGAGAGGACCGCGAAATCGTAACCAATCGAGAGACTGGAGTAATCTGGTCGCAATTGAAAGTAAGGGCGTGGGTGTAAGCACGCTGGGTAATCTCTTACGGGCATGTGGCGGAGCTTGACGGTGGATTGTTTTGTCCAAGTCTTTAGCGCTCACTGCAGGAGAACGACTAATCGTTAAAACTTCCTGAGGTGACGGGTTCGCCCGTTGTAGTTGACAATTCTAGTTGGAGTAACCTGGTTGCAACTGGAAGTAAGAGCGCGAGTGTCGGCCCGCTGGATGACTTACCTGGCTATCTCACGGTAAGGCGTTGGTTTCTTACGGGCATGTGGGGGAACTTGACGGTGGACTGTTTTGCGTTCACCTCACGGGAGACAGAACGATCAATATCCATCTAAAAGAATCTACAAAAACATGCCAACACAATCCAACTAAAATCTAAAATTACACAACTTTTACTTCAACTTGGTAGAAATGAGGTGGAAAAGGCAATAAGTCATATTTTAAAGTAAAGGTCTGCATTATTATTATTATTGTCATACCTTGCACTACACTTTATATTTTAATACTATTTTATTTATTTGTTTTACAAACTTCATATTACGACATTTTATATTAATATTTATTTCCATGACCATGCTATATCAATATTTTAAATATAATTATAAGTTTAATTTGAATTCGCTTATCTATTTTATATTTTAACATATTTTGTATTTTTCATTTTAATATTATATGCACATGAATAAATCTTTGCCATACATAGAGTTTTCTTTGGTACGGGCTATGGCCTAGTTAGGCAGATTCTGCAACTAATACAATTTAATTGTAAATTTATGTTTTTGAATGAATAAAATTATTATTATTATTATTATTATATCGTTAAAACTTCTCGAGGTGACGGGTTCGCCCGTTGTTGTAGGATAACAACATTGCAAGAGTCTGAAATCTTATATGAAATAAACTACCGACGGGGCCGTATCAGTGGCGCAACGGGCGCAAGACAGTTTCTAGCCGGTAATGAGGTGCGTTCGTAATTATCGGAGTAGAGGCTGTTTTAAAAACAGCGATTACCAGCAGCTCGGCTCACAGACGCACGCGAACAATTCACTTTCTAGGCTTGAAAGCGGGACGCGGCGGCGCAAAAACGCCGCGACCGCGACCAACTCTCTCACTCGTTAGACTATCATTTATTTTGTCTTGCTCCATTTGCCGACGCGAATCGACCGTTTAATAATCCTTTAAATATTGTAATATTGTTTTTCATCAGGTAGGTAGGTGGAATGCACGATGATGATGAGTGAAGGCGGACTTTGTGTGTTTGCGAAAACTGGTACTTAGGTATGACTTAAGTATCAGCCAATTTTGACCAATACTCGACTACAAATTCGGGTGTTAGTCTGGTTGCACATCGATATATTAGCTAGATATGCCCTCACATACAAATAAGGCTCCACTACCCTTTGCTCGTAAATCATGTGACAGAGAGAGAGAGCAATAAATTGAACAGTATGCAAGAGAATAGTGCTCCGATATTCTTCGCGGCAGCTCTCATCGGCTGTCTGCCAGCGAGCGCACTGCGTCCAAACTACTACTGGCCAGATTTCAGTAGTGTTTTGTCAAGCTGCCCCACTATCGTGGAGACAGAAATCGACGCCGGTAACCGCCCCGCAGCAGGCAGCTGTGGAATGGAAGGTGAATCGGCGGCGCTCGAAGTGGCCGAAGAAACCCTCTCCTCAAAAAGAGGAGGTGAAGACCACCACGGAGGCGACCCCCCCGCCCCCTCGCTTCCAACCGCACGTGATTCGCTCTGCTACGCAAGAAGAGCTAAAAATCACGGTGGCAGACCTGCTGGAGCTGGTCAACGACATGATGATGAATCCAGCGGAAGCCACCACAATTCTGTCGCGCACCCTGCAGCGCCTAGCTGGGCCGTCGTCCGTCCTACAGTGCACAGCAACGCCTCCTGCCTCAGCAGGCCACTGAGGATCGTTCACTGGAATGCGGACGGCATTAAAAAGAAGCTCCCAACGGTGCGAGCCTTCCTGCAGGAGCAGCAGGTTGACGTCCTCCTAGTATCGGAAACGAAGCTCCTGAAGTCCGTCTCGGTACGAGTGCCCAACTACATCGTGTACCGGACGGACAACGCGACGACAGAAGGTCGCGCGTACAGGGGCACAGCCGTCTTCGTGAGGAGGACGATGCTCCACCAACAGATTGACTTGCCGCAGCTGGACTCGCTGTACGCAACGGGCATTCAGCTGAGAGCCGGCGGAGTAGATATGCGAATTCTTGCAGTCTACAAACCGCCCAACAACCGACTGGAGACTGGCGACATCGACAAACTCCTACACCCAAAGATGCCGACGATAGTAGCCGGCGACCTCAACTGCAAGCATCCGGCGTGGAATTCGACGCGCACCAACGTAAACGGTGTGCTGTTGCTTAACCACGCCGAGAAAACAGGCTTTACGGTCGCCGGGCCGGAACAGCACACTCGCGTTCCAAACGTGCCAAGCTACTCATCAGAGGTACTCGATGTCGCCCTCCTGCACAACGTGACATTTACCTACGTGCAGGAGGTTATCTACGAGCTTCAGTCGGATCACCTGCCAGTTCTCCTGGAAGTACAGACGGACGTGGCTACAGCGAGTCACAAAAAAGAGCGCCGCCGCGTTGACTGGGTGAAGTATGGCAAACTGATGGAGAAAGCGGTCATCAGCTATAAGACACCAGTCACCATCGGGGACATTGAGAGTCGGGTGGCCAATCTCCAAGAAGCTATCAAGACCGCGCTGGAAGCCAGCTCGTCGACGCTAGAGGCGAGTGCTACACGTCCGCGCCTCCCGCAACGACTGCGGGACAAACTGCGTGAAAAACGACGCCTGCATCGCTTTTGGGCTACAACTCGGTGCCCAAAAGCGAAGCAACGCTTAGATGAGGCTAACGATAACCTGCGAGAAGAGCTGCAGACCCACACATCCGAGTCGTGGGAACAATTCCTCGACTCTATTAGCGACGATATGCCCTCCATCTACAGGCTAAATCGACGCCTGATGTGTACGGCTGAACCAGCGCGGCCACTACTGGATTCGACCGGGAACCTCCGCTACGTCGCCGAGGACAGAGCGACTCTCTTTGCGGACCACTTGGAGAAGACCTTCGTTCCACACGAGGTCGAGGACCCGGAACACTCCAAGTCGGTTCGCGACTTCCTCGCAATGGACGAGAAAACCCAGCCGGAGCCCAGCGAAGAGATTTCGCCGATATCTCCAGCGGAGCTCCAGCGCCGAATCCAGCAGCTCAAGCTAAAGAAGGCACCCGGCCCCGATGGCATCGGTAGCGGTGCTTTAAGAAGACTACCGCGTCGCCAGCTCCCGGCCCTTGCAGGGCTTCTCAATTCCTGCATCAGACTCGGTCACTTTCCTGAGAAGTGGAAGACGGCCAAGGTGATAATGCTGCCGAAACCTCGCAAAGACCTGCGGCAGCCGGGCAACTATCGACCGATTTCGCTGCTGCCCACTCTTGCGAAGGTCTTCGAGCGATGCGTACTGGCGCGACTCACGCCGCACCTCGCCCCGCGCGCCGAGCAGTACGGATTCCGTACGGGCCACTCGACTACCCTGCAACTTACGCGGGTAGTACACCGCCTTACGGAGTCCTACAACAAACACCTGCACTCGGCAGCCGTCTTCCTGGACGTCGAAAAGGCGTTCGACCGAGTCTGGCACGAGGGCCTCCGATACAAGCTGGCGACTCAGACAACGACACCGCGCCTGCTCCGAAACGTGGTGGCTTCCTTCCTCTCCGGAAGAGGATTCTACGTCGCGGTGGAGGGCAATCAGTCAACAATTAGACCCATCGCGGCGGGAGTCCCGCAAGGAAGCTGCCTATCGCCGGCGCTATACGGAGTCTACACGAACGACATACCGCTCAGCGCCGACGCGGAGCTGGCGCTATTTGCAGATGACGCAATGTACATGGCATCTTCAATGAACATCAAGCTCGCGGCCAAGAAACTACAGCAGCAATTAGACTTTATGCCAGAATGGCTAAGGAAGTGGCGGATTGTCGTCAACGCGGCCAAGTCCGAGGCTATCATCACCGGCTCACTTAAAGCCTATCCAGAGCCAATGAAACTTGACGGCACCCCGGTACCGTGGAAAAACACGGTCAAGTACCTCGGGGTGCATATTGATCGTCGCCTCAACTTCTCGCATCACGCGAAAGCGACGGTCGCCGCTTCGAAATCCGCCTTCTATGCGCTGCTGCCCATGCTTCGCTCGGCCGCGATTCCGGCGAAGACACGACTGCTGATGCTGAAGATGTACGTGAGAACAAAACTCACGTACGCGGCACCGGCCTGGTACCACCTCATATCGACGTCACAGCGGACAAATATCCAGCGGCTGATGAATGTGGGGTTGAGAAAAGTTTCGGGAGCCCCATGGTACGTCAGAAACGCTACTCTGGAACGCGACTTTAGCGAGAAAGAGTCCGTGGAGGATTACGTGAAGCGCCTCGCGCGTGCCATGTACCAGAGGGCCGACACCTCGCCGCACGAGCACATTCGTCAGCTTGCTCCGCTGCACACCAGACCGCCAGATGTCCGGAAGCCGTACCCGCGCAGTCTGCTAGACTAGCGGACCACCAGCGCGGGTACTGCAGCACAGCAGTCATCGCCTCAGAAGATGCCATGTACACACTCCCGTATCATCCTATCACCATAAGACGACTGATCCGTCAGGCGTCCAATTAAGATACCTGCCACAGGGCCAGCAAGCCCTGTGAAGACCAAATGAAAGCCGGGTCGATGGGCCCGGCTCACGAGAAGCTCCACCTAACAGAGCGAATAGTGGAAGACGTCACGGGCCCCTATCAGGGCTCGTCGACTGATATTGATTGATGATGATTGAGTAGTGTTTTTGAAGTGATCGTTTTCGAGCGCGAAACTACGGGATCTAGGGGATCATATATCGATGTGGTTGCATCCGAAGTCTTGAAGATGATGGAAATTAACAGATGTTGTCATTGTTTGGTTACTAGTCGAGGTCCTTGGAGACTGAATCAGCATGCAGATACCGCTGCTAATGAGTGAATGGCTTAGTACTTATCTCATATTCGGTCCGCATAATAACATTAAAACTATTACAAGGATATTATTCTATTGAATAATTACCGTTGCAAAATAGTTTCCTTTGTTGTGCGTCGTGCGTAATTAGCAGCAGTATTGAAATTACGATGCACTGATTACAGAGCCGTATACCATTGTTAAAGCCTTTCATAGATAACATCCACTTATTGGCTAATTAAAAATTAATTGACTACGCTATGTTATTTTACGGTTTATTCAATTAATATTACAGAGTGCATTAATTGTTCAAGGAAATATGAATGTCATATAGATACGACGGGATAAGTCAATCGCACAAAACTGTCAGTTCGCCGTAAATAACGGTGTTCGCAACAACGCTGAAACGTCGGGTCTTACCTAATTCACGCGGTAAAAACCGTTTTTAATTATTTAACAATTTTGAACAATCATGATAGTCATCCATTACATAAATCTGTCAAATTGCACAACTAATTCATGAATTTTGTTTTTACGATATTTGTTTGCATTCAATTACATAAATCGTTATCCGATTTAACATTATCTGAATGAGATGTGTGATCTCGTTCTTTAATCAAGTATTGATGCCTTTCTCCAAAAATAGAAAAATAAAAATCCAGATGATGCTCTTTTTTCGAAATCGCTTGCCAAAATTATCTCGTGGGTCACTGTCATCATCGTACCCTCTTGACTCCTCAACGCGATAATACGATCAAAGGCAGTATTGCAATTTACACGAAACAATTGAAAAAGACATTCGTTTTACATGCTAAGTACTTGCTCAATTTGTCGGGATTTTGCGCGTATTCCCATCGTGATGTGGCGCACAGTAGGTGATTTTATATAAAGGAAGTGGGCGAAGAGCCAATGCGTATTTTCGATTTGAGTGACAAAAGAAAAGTGTTTGCTCAAAGACGATTAAACATTTAATATATTAATAGTTTTTTCAAACAAACACTAAAAACACGCTTTTGGGCTATGATACGATATTCACATACACACGGCTATGATACGATATTCCATCATGGAATGCCAGTACCTATCTTCCGGCTTCATCATCAGACCTTGAAACCTAATCGTGGTCAAAGTTAATTCCAAGACTTTTCTAACAAGTCCAAACACAGCTATGATACGATGTTCCTTCATAAAGTTCCAGTTCATATCTTCCGACTCCATCATCAGATCAGTTCGACAGTACCACATTATTGTATTGTCATCAGAACTACATACAGCTGCCAATTTTCATGACGCTACGATCCTTGGAAGATGGTTAAATTAGTTACCTTAGATTCCATTACATAGTTACATACACGTCGACCCAATAAAAGCGTGTTAAAAAATCAGGAAGTACCGAAAACGACAAACATTGAACATAATAATATACAAAACAGAGAGCCGTTCTAGCGCTTAGGCCAGCTTAACTATCCCACGACCCAGTCTGAGCGAACCAGGGACTGAGGGAGCGGCTGCTTCTATCTAGGAAGCGGCGAGACTTTAGTCTGCGCGGCGATAGTTGTTGGGAGGATTGGCGGCGATGAGTGGTAAGATTCTCTAGGAGGATCCATACCATGTCACCTGAGTCGCGTAAGCGTAACCTGGAATTAGGAACCATACCTTGAACTAATATCAGTTCCGTGCATCTTGGGCTTTGTTGGGCAAACTTTTTTTGTCGTCTCGCTCATGATTCTCGAGCCTAAAGCTTAAGTAACGCGAATTCATGATGCGCGACTGCGGTTACGAGGAGATGAGGAATGTATGTGTGCTCCTAGTATCTTGTACTGGGTACGGCTCGAGTTTGTGGGATTGCAGACTGATGCATCGTGACTGGGAAAGATAAGGAAAGGAAACCAAGGAGCCGGATTCGTTGACACACCTCGTGAGAAGGGTACCGAATATGCCGTCGCAACCTTGGGGGAAGGTGATCACTCGGGGAATGATATGTGACCGAGAAGCCGGGACACCGAAGTGTGCCGTCGCTATCTGTAGACATGACCACTCGAGGAATGATACTTTGGTTGCTTTTTCGCCAGTTTATATAGGCCGGTAAATGATGCAATTCGAAATATTCCGAGTAAAAGTATTGTTTCATCGTGCTGATTCATGGTTGCACGGGTTAAAATAATAGCTGAATTGTGTCAGTGTATTTCACTGGAAATCGACGCATTTTTTGATCGCATGTAATGGACCTAAGGTCCGTTACATGTGTTTTCTGCTGACGACCACAACACATTGTGCCGACTAGGGATTGTGTTTTAATTATTTATGTTCTGAGTAATTCAGCATCCGCCTGATAATAATCGGCAATGATTTCAATATCCAAAGTCAAAATAAGTGGACTTCAGCTTCAGATGAGTTGTAATTTATTTAGTCGATATAGCCCACTGTGCGGCGCAGAGCTGCGGGCGTCGCAGATTCGACTAATTGTTTCGGATGCCTCGCGCTCGGGCGAATAAAATGCTTGGATTTCGTCAATTATTTACGGATTAATCAACGCGCCGGAGCAAATGTGTGCTCCACATCCCCGAACAAGACAATGGTCGGGTAGCGGGGAATCAAGTTAACTGCGAGAGATAGGGAGGGGGGTATAATCCGGTAAATGGAAAAGCGACAGCTGCTTGCGAGGCGAAAACTCAATGTCTGTCTAATTGAGCTTTCTTATAACGATTACGGGCATCTAATTACGGCGCCTTGTGTGAAGCTCTCTGGTTCGCATTCCTCTCAGAGTCTGTATTAATAGGTTGAATAGGAGGGACCCTTTCATGTATACAATCTTCTCGTTGAAAAAAATCGTCAGGTGAAAATCTAAAACACCAATCAAAAGAAATGTAAGCTCATTGGCTTCCTATTCGCGATCTAAGAAATTCGCATACGTTGTCGCTACTCCACAACATACTCAACATCCCCACTTCGCCCTCCTATCACAGGGAGAAAATCCACCCTTTGGGAGACCACGGTCTTCCACTTCGATCAAGCTGTGATAACACACTCGTCATTCCTTTACATCGCTCTTCTATTTAGACGCAGTCTTTTACGGTCCATTCTGCTCGTTTATGGAAACAGCTCCCACACTCTGTCAGGCATGCACCTTCACTTTCGAGCATGCATGCTCATTTTCAATAAATTGTTGAAGACACATTTATTTTCACACATCCACTAACCAAATACCTCATGCTATCCTCTCATTTATCCTTCCCTGGGCAAAATAATAAAAAATTATATATTGTAACCTTAGCATAAGTTATTAACATATATTTTTAACATTATTACTTCTGTGTGTATTGTACGGTGACAATAAGAATAATCGCTATAGCGGTAAGTCCGCCATTTCTGCATAAATTGTCTTTTTTATAAAACCAGTGTACCTAATATTCATTAAGTAAGTTTTTTTATTGCACACTAAAGTTATTCTATTCTATTCTATTCTTAGTGATAGCTTCTAATATTATCATTGGCAAGCCGTTTATTAATAAGATGGTTTGCGAAAAGTTGAGAGTATCTTCGGTCTACGTAAGTATGATCACGTGTCCGAATGTAGGGCATATTCATAGTAAAATAACATCAGTAGGACATCTCGAGCCCGGTTTCGAAATAAGTACCTACGCTTCGCCGAACCACAAGGGTTGCCACATCAAATTCACAATCGACAAGTTGTGATCCCATTAAAAGAATTGTTAAATAAAGATTGTTAAATAAAACTATGACATGACTCCCATAAAACTTTACATCTTCACATTCGCATAATATTTGTATTATATTTAAAACATTTATTATTATACCTATCATTTTGATTATGCGATGTGATGTTCAGGGTGATAACTCTCTTTAAATGGATTTTCTTTTACCAATCACCCATTTAGATACCTCCATTCTTATGCCATTAAGTTATCGTTCAGTTACTCCAATTTGTAAATTCATAAAACCGGAGATCGTTAATTTAATTTAAACCGCAGTTAATTCTAGGGCCTCGCAAAAAGACTAACACGAAACAAAGCGAAGTAAAGTAGAGGAGGGGGTAATAGCCAACGGGCGCTTAGCTAAGCAGGCGGGGACGGTTATACATCGCCGGCGTAATCTGATTCTAATTAAGAATGAAACTTATAATTTTCCTTATTACAACGTGGCTTTAATTGGATTCGTTAATCAAGGAATTAAACAGAGGCCCTGGAAGGGTTAGAGGAAGAGGGGGTTTAGGAGGGGAGGGGGGGGGGGATAAAGGAGGCGAATGGCGCCACGGCAGCGCCAATTTTCAGGGAGACTGCGAATCAAGTCTTACTCTGCTGGAGGCGCTAATTAATTATAAATAAACAATTTTACACAATTTTATTGTTCATTTTAAAATTTGGCTCAGCCCTGCGTTTTTTTTACTTTCCCAAAAAGACACATCGTATTACACGATACATGTAAATATGGAATATTTTGCTTTTTCGTGTTTAATCTCCGGAAAATGTCTGACTATGTGTTTTTGTCTGTACCAATTGTATCTCAGAAACTACACGACCAATAAGGACTAAATTACGCACAAAATAGTTCATCCCAATGACACGATTTGAAAAGCTTATGAGAGGTAGGTATTCATATTTTGTTTTAAAATGCCGGCGTTCCCAAAATTAAGGGTCATAAATCTGTTAAAATTCCTGCAAGCAATTGCCTACAACTGTTGCTTACGTCTTTTTCGACATTTTCAACAGGTTTTCAATACATATATATATATTTTTTATTTATCTTCATTTGGTTAACAAACAGTATTTATAAATAATAAACACAAAAAGATTAAAATAATAACATGACTTATTATATGTTAACACTATATACCGTTAATTATATGTACAGTATCGCCGTTATTATGCCTTATACATACATTTCTTTAGCAGTCATTTATTGTTTAAAAATATTATAATCTGAAAATTTTACACATTTAACTCTTACATAACATAAACAAAAATTTCTTAGTAACCTGAAAATAATCCCTCCAATATTGATGTAAGCCATTTCTTAATATCTTTAACTATTTCGCGTTTAATAATTACCATTTTACAATGATGAGTAAATAATGAAGATTTTGAAAATCGCGATATTAAAGCCGACAAATAATCAGATAAAAAGAAAAGAAGTACACAAAAGAGTTTGGAAATCGAACTTTTAGGAATCGAAGATTTAGGAGAGATATCAATGGGTAAACAGAAAATAAAAATACTTGTGGCTGCGCTTAGAAAGAAGTGGACATGGGTTAGCAAACAAGTAAATATATTAAAAAGAATAAAAACCACGACTACAGAAAGCTAACTTTATTACAGGATTTTTATGAAATATTTGTGGTTTATGTATTTATCCATATATATAGATGTATATTTCGGGAATGCACTCAATCAGACCTTTCATTTGACACTAAACACGATATAGTTATGTTAATTTATAGACATTTGGACCATTAGACAACTACTTACTTGATATTTAAACAGTTAAGGTACACTTTGACACACAGGATGATATAACGATTCTAACAATTCCACACACTTCTAAATTGGTTAAAGCATTTCGAAGTTATGGTGGAATAAAGAAACTGAAAACATACATAGATAAACCCTGAACACATTACACTACTTTTTTGTTGGGCAATCGTTTAAAAAGAGCAGGATATTGTATGGCCGCGAGAGAGATTGAGAAGACTTTGGCGAGACTTTTATAGGATATCGTTAGCCGAAAACTTCATTGCGCCTTTGAAATTTAATTTTTAGCTTGATTGGGAAGTATTCCAGTCGCATTCCTTGCCTTCCGCTAAAAGCTTTTCATTTTCCCCTTATCTTTGGTTTTCATCGACAAATGCAATTCTGATTCACGCGATCGATATCGATGGCTCACAACAACGCGAGTTTCGATATTCACCCCGTCAGCAGGCGGTGTGTAAGTGACACCGAACTGCGCCCGATATACCGGCACGCGCTCGCCGTCCAGTGCGAAATTGAAAAAGTTCAAAATCAATATTTGCGGACAGAGCGTCCTTTGCGGGCCTCGTTTAACATGTAAATAAAAATCGGTCGGCGCGGTTCACACTGATATGGCCACCATTGCAGCGACGCGACGCAGTGCGCGGGAAATGAAATATATCGCCAATTGATGGTGAAACATTTAGCCGGTCTCATTTCAAGCTAGAAGGCTGTTTGCGACGTTGCTATTGGTAGTTAGACGAGAGGCATAATAGTATTATGTTGCATGCAAAAGATAAATCCAGTTATTTAGCAAAATGTATACCTATTCATAATTCTTATCAATAAACTAGGTGTTAAAAATATACCTCTATTATTACCAAGGATTTGTCAAAAGTGTGACTAGTAAACGTTTCTCGCTACCTGCATTGCACTGCCGATATAACTCAGTTACAGCAACCCCCAGGTAGGTTAAGCAGCGTTATAACAAAGTTATATCGTAAAAAAGCCTTCCAGTCAAACAGATCTTTCAAACAACATGATAAGTAACAAAACTATTCGGAACTTTCCGCATAATATGCTAATTTATAAGCCAAAGAAATACAGCGAACCAGTCGATCCAGTAAAACCAAAAAAGCATTCAAAATGACAACGAAACTGAAATATCCAACACAAACAGCGCCATATTCCAATTAGAAAGTAAACTACGAAAGAAAAAAGGACATTTGTTAAGCCACGACTACTGTATATAAAACGAGACTTGCTATGCTCAAAATAAATTAAAGGTATTTAAAATGCAAAAAAGGGAATTCTCACCTACCTACACACACATCGGTAAAAAGTAGCTTTTGATCGTTTCTTTGATGTATTCCTCCAATTTCGGCAATGGTTGATTTCCAAATCGACCAAACCTTAGTTGCCTTGACGCACGGGCCCACAACCCGTCGCGGTCGCGCGGTTTGCAACGCGGCTGCCTGCCGCGGTTGCTAATATATCGTCTTCAGTCCAGTCCATCTTAGACAAGGACGTTATGCGTACTTTCTAATTTGCCTACGTGTACTCTCTACTCGCGTATGGAGTTGTTCTGTTGACAGGAAACGTGTCTTGATAATGCAAAAACGGGTGTCCGTGCGATAGTCAGCATATCTTAGTCTAACCTGGACAACAGCGGTTGCAACATTGCCGAAACATAGGGTGCTACGAAATTCACGCGGTAAATTCGTTCCTAAACCTTTTTATAATATCTCAGGACACTATGTGGGCAACTTCGACCCGAACGAAACGGAAACAAACCGCGTGTGCAATCAGCGACCCCTAAGCAGTGCGTTGCCTCTCATTGCTACCCATGCATCGTTACAATAGCTCAGCCGCCAACCAACGGGATTTCCGGGTAGTACGTTATCGCCTAATCGTCAAGAGTACCGCCGTTTAGTGAACCAAAAGACTCTCATCTTCACAGATAGATTGAAATAGCAAATTTTGGGATAGTTTTTTTTTTCTATTTTAATATAACATGTCTATATCAAACATGACAAACATTCTTAATTATGAAGTTTGACTGAGGTCGACAATAAAACAGAAAAGTTTAGAATTTTATGTACAAGGATAATGATCGTACATTCATGCACACATTGCGCGCCCCTTTTTAAGAAATACAAAGTTCTTACTATGTCATCAGCGTATATTCTCAGTTCTTTAGTGCATGCTAAAACCAACATACACGAGTGTACGCTCAACGTGCACGTACATGATCACGACACTCGAAGCAAAGCTAATATAGCCCTCCCCAAAGTTCGTTTGACTATGATCCAAAAGTCGTTTATGTATTTGGCCTTTAAACTCTTTAATAACCTTCCTATAATAACTTATTATTCTTATCTTAAAGCATACGAGGTAAATTTAAAATTACGACATTAAAAATATTGTCGTTTTACGTATGTGATTATTGAGCATTTATCTATTATTTTGTCTGATTTTGTCTCATTATTAGTTTTCTTTTACTTATCATTTGTTGCATTCGTGTTAGGCTATTGGCTTCTATGGCTTCTAAAAAATAGTTTTTTATGATTTGTTACATTTATACTTCATATTTTTTCAATAGATTAGACATATTCAACTGTATAAAGTGCAAATAGCGTAGAAAAATATAATAAAATCGCCCATAAGGGCGATTATATTGTGTTTTACAGATATAAAATAAATCGTCTATCCCTTGAGTATCGTACCGATCGATAAATTCACTAAACAGAAATGTGTAGCAAAGGGGCTCTCTAGACGATCAAGCATGCTTGTCAAGCAACGCGTCGCGGGCTGGGAGGGGATCGTAAACCGCAGGAAATAGGAAAATATTTTTAAAAATATTTACCAAAAATGCCTCATTTTGTAGTTTTATACCTGGGAGTCACGTCATTCAACAATCAATTAAGTCTAATTAATGTGACTCCCTGGTATAAACTACAAAATAAGGCATTTGGTAAATATTTTAAAAAAAATATTTGCATCTTTCCTGCGGTTTATGATCCTTTCCCAGGCCGCGACGCGAAGCTTGACAAGCATGCTTGATCGTCTAGAGAGCCCCTAACAACGACGTCAGGAGTCAAAAAAAGTATATCAGCATATTGAGTTGTTCAAGAAATCTATGAAATTTGCATGTGAATAATCATGCCTCGAAATGAAATGAAAACGATATACTTTATAACAGTATAGTTTTAGAGGGATTTGGTTAAATCAGTGGGTTTGCCATTTTGTAGCGATGACAGATGAATAGCGGAGTCCTTCTTCCGCGGCGAAGAATCTCGTGCGATTGGTTGCGTAATTACCGCCGTCTGAGCGAGATGCGAACATCTGATTATGGACCACAATGCTCGCCTCTGCGGCTGATTGCAGGATAACGCACTCGACACTATGCGGGCTTTACACCAACGCATTGTAAATAAGTCAGTTTGAGAAGAACGGAAAGTCGCGTTATAAATAATAAAATAAAAACAAAAAAAATATTTCACGACAGAAAAAATATTAATCGGTGTATGAAAGATTGTTTTTGAGAAAGTTGCCATAGTTCAGATCAGTTCAGTTCAGAAATCTTTACAGACTTAATAAACTTATATACTAAACAATAATTGGAATACAGAAATTACAAAAAAAAATCTAGTTTATATATATAAAACAAAGTCGGGTTTGTTCGAATACTAATAATTGGAGAACGGCTAGACCGATTTTCATGGTTTTTGATTTGTAGTTTTTGTCTCCGTTCCAAATAGCAGAATAACTATTAAACACGAAAATTGTAAAATTGACAAAAAAATAAAATGAACGAAAAAACATTTTCCATACAAAATATAATTCCGTGTTTTTCACTTGGTCAGTTGTACGTGGCATGTTCACGTGTCGGCAAACCATCCGCTTTATTTGTTCTTGCGTCTGATAAAAAAAAACAAAAAAATGTCGTAATATCACAAGACGCTTAAATGAAGAGAATTAAACCGAGTGCATCCCATGCTGCACAATATGTAAATAGTTTAATTAAATCATGTCTTGCTGACAGCCGATTGATATACTTAATTTTTGTACTTTTATATTTATTTTTGTGTTATTATCTTAATAAAGTAGTGAAATTAATATTTATTTTGTATTCATTGTATTACTTTCATAAAATCATAAATTAAGTTCAGCTAATCGGTAACACGACATTCTTTGACTAAGTTCGCCGGGTCAGCTAGTTATTTTATAAAAGAAGAAACAGAATCGGCTATTCGACATTTCGTCTCTTTACAGCAGCTATGCTATGTTATGTTATAGCGTAAATACATTAGTAACAAATTACAGTAAATCATGGTAATGATATCAACAAGTATCAATGTAAGAATTTAAATAAATAGCTACATATAAGAAATATTGCTTTAATCAAATAAAAGTACGTTTCTTTACAGTAAATGAGTAATCAACCCAGGATAAAAATGACAGTTAAAAAGTTAATAAATTACTTAATGACGCAATTTGTCGAAATTTAAAACAACTGATTCATTTTTGTCTGGCGCTTTTAGATAAGCAACCCAAAGCTATCTCTTCATCCCATCCTGAACGTGCCAATAAAGAAATGGTCCTCCGAGCCGGATTTTTAAATCGCATCGTCCCTTCGGCATCACGTCTATTATTTCTTGCGGCTATTTGCCCAAACCGCCATTAAAAAGATCAATGGAATCACAAACGAGGTAGGAATGGTGACATTAGCATAAACCGGTCACCTCGCACGGTAGCCGCTCCATTAATATCTCGGCGATGCCATGTGATTCGACGTGTTTTACAAAATCGCCCCTTCGACACAATAAATATACATTTCGGCATCGTGTAAAACCGGCGCAATTAGAGCGACGAAGATTTATAATCGGGATATCTCGTCGCCGCATAGGACAAGCCTTTTAAAATACTCACAGATCAATCAACTTAAGTGGTCCGTGTTTCTGCCGTCGGATTAATGAGATGGGACTTTAAAATAACTGGAGACGCAGCCGGAGACACATCTAGACCCGTCAATCGAGCGCGCGGCTGCACGACGGAAAAGTTCACGTCACGATCCTCCCCATTGTTGCATGCACTCTCGTTTTCGCCCATCGTGCATGACAAAGCGTGTATTAATGGCAATACGAGCCGGCTATATCAAAATTCGAGCCGAGTCGTTCACATGCCCTACTAAAAATAATCTAGACAAAGCGCGTATTTGCTTTTCGCGGAGACCCATGAGTACCTCCATATTAAACTTGTCTGATTTTCATAACTTATAAAATTTGTATCTTTCTTCAGAAAAATATTTGATAATCTCTTTAAACATCACTAATCGGTCATACCACTTCTCAGCGGTCACTGGTTCCGCAGTTGCTCCAGAGCCGTGGTGATTTGACACTCGTCGAATTTCTGAATTTCTGATCGCCAAAAAAATATTTTCAGTATTGAACTTGAGATGCGCTTTGGTTATACTGAGAAAAATATTGGATTGATTCTTTCATTAGCATTTTATTATTGCGGTTTTATACAGAACTAGCTGACCCTGGCCCACTTCGTTGGGCGGTAAAACTATTTACCTGTGATGAAATTATGAGAGTGGTTCGGTTAGTACTGAGTGCTATGATTTATTTCCTGACTGCCAAAAGAAGGGTTAAATTTTTACTGCATATGTATGTATGTATTTGCATGTCAATTTGACTATAATACCGTTATTTGTGAGTGTCTTCTTGTGAGTGTCTTATTTGTGAGCGTATAATCTCTTTAACTATGTATGCAGTAAAGGGAAATTATATGCAGTAAAAGGGAAAAGTCTTTTGTTTTAAACACTTGAGACGATAAAATTACTTATTTTGATAAGAATTCATAATTGTTGATAATATGACCAATAAACATGACTAACGATTTAAATTATTTTTAAAGTATAAAATACTACTTTTTGTGACTTAAATATAAAAGTTAGACATATGCTGTCGCTGACTTTTTAGTAGGCATTATCAAGCTCTACAACTTTTCTCTAGAACTTAGTCATATATCTCTCATCGTTAAGGCAGCGTTAGTTAGAAACGTTTTCGTTCGACCGCTTATTCTCCGACTTACTTTGCAAATCCGACTACCACGAAAGAGTCTTTTCATTTTTCGGATTAATATATAGCCTATGACACTCATAAATAACGTGGCTTTCTATTGGTAAAATAATTTTCAAAATCCGTTCAGTAGATCCAGAGATTACTTCCTACAACGTCACAAACTTTACCTCTTTATAATATTAGTATAGATTACGATGTTTTACAGAATTACGACGTTTCAATCATAATTTTGTTGAATTACAAAGGATTTTGTTGAAACTCTATTACTCGATTATGTGTCACAACATTTTCCGTACGGTTAATAGGGAAATAACAGTACACTGTAGTTTCTACATGATTCATGTGTTCGAATATAACCGTTCGTATTCTACTACATGCTGTCATGTTAGAGGCGAGATCCCAAGGTCGCGACGTAATGAAATAACATTATGTTTTAACATTACGGCACGGTAACTACCGTCACGCCAACGACGTTACGCGTCATATTAATTCATACGTTTGGACCATAATCCGAGTTATACACGTAATCCTTGTCGAAACATGCGTATTTTTGTGTATTACATCATTATATTTTTTTCAGTGTAGGTCGGTCATCTGCATTTATGACATTGTCAAGTGGGGTAGCATGATTCAATGATCCATGTATAGTGAAGTGCTCAAATACTATGTAAAATGCTCGAATAAGCTGCCTTCACGAAGGAAAAGCAATCACAAATAAAATTGAGACCTTAAAAGGATGAACTTATACAGTCACATCCTTCGCAGAAAGTCACTATGTCAGCACTACAGCCGCATAGAGATACTCATCAGGCAAATAAACGAAGAACGATATACCGATGGAAAGATTCTCTTAATTACGACATGGGGATACTAAGACAAAACGAAATAAGAATGGACAAAATTGGCACAAGACAAAACCAAAGTGTAGAAAGCAATGCAAGAGGTATATATATATATATATATATATATATATATATATATATATATATATATATATATATATATATATATATATATATATATATATATATATATATATATATATATATATATATATATATATATATATATATATATATATATATATATATATATATATATATATATATATATATATATATATATATATATATATATATATATATATATATCCGTTTCCTACATTTCCACATCCGTTTCCTACATTATATATATATATATATAATGTAGGAAACGGATGTGGAAACTAGCGAAGATGAATAGACAAGGGCATCACCCATAAAAGGTAACATGAAACAAAAGACAATACAAAATATTACAGAATATACTAAACATAGACTAAAGAAGCGAAATAAGAATCCTCGTTTTCTGTCATATGAGTTAGAGGCAGCTTAATATCGATAAACAGTTGATGCATTTCGTTTAACTTACGGGTTTTCTCTATGATTTGGCGAAGAGCAAATATATAACGCCGGGTAGATCGTAGTTAAAAATCAAGTACGAATTATGAAACATCCTACAGGTTTTCTCTTGTCAAACAGATAGCAATATTAAATAAATATCTTATTAAATATTATACATTACAATGAAGTAATATTAAAGATATCAAATCTTATGCACTCGGATCACTCCAACTAAACAACAAGATCGCACTGCACGTGACTTTTGAAACAAAACTTTCATTTCCAATTTAAGGGTCGGAGACGTCACCAATCACGGCCGCCTCCGATGCTATCTCCGCTCGAAAAGTGATTCGGCATCCGATCGCTCCACATTTCCAGAAGGCCTCGCGCTCCTATTTAGCCTTATTTAAGTCTGCGCAGATGCGTATCTTAAAAAGTGAACAGACACGGGATGCATCTTAATTGACGGCTCCGCGCGCGAAGTCGCAAGAAATGCACAAACGCCAATTAGGGGTGACTGCTGCGGCCGCCGCGAGCTCTTGAGGCACAAACTTTTCTTCTCCGAGATCGTTACGTCGTTAATACTTTTTCACAAAGAACTCTCCTGGGGTATACCGCGAATAAAGTATCTGTCTGCGCGTTTGAAAAGCATGTTTCACTTATTTTACAGCAACGGTTATCTAGAAAGTAGAAGGATGATTATTATTGCAGCAACAACACCACTCGACAAACTTTCTTGTTGGCGATGTTTCGAACTCTACCACCTCTGATGCTAGAAGTAATAGGCTTTCCGCTTCAGAGCACTAACTATACAATCTGTGAGATAAAGGCATTATGTGCCATTTGATGTAAGTTGCTTTTGTATTAATATTTCGAGCTGCTTTCATCGATAATTAATAGCAGCTTCATTAAGACTTGAGATAAATGTTTATTAGTGATTTTTTTCACGTTGATGTGATTCAAGATCCTCGGATTTCGAGGATCTTGAATCACATCTGTGGCAAATTACGCACCAGTCGAGACAGACCTACTCCTGTATTTGAGTGTTAATTATCGTGCTGTGATCTAGTAATTTTCGCGTTCGTGAGCTGGCCAGCTGAAGATTTGAAGACAGTCGGAGCGTGAAAAATACGGCAAGAAATCGCGCGGAAAATACAAAGGTGCGTGAACATTTGATACTTTCTCCTCTCCATAATAATGATGCCTATAATTTCATAAAAATAACCAACCTCCCTAACAGTCAATCTATATATTATTAAACTTAAACCCAACATTTTGGTTGGGTTTAAGTTTGAACGAATTCACTTAATTCGCGTCGGACAAACCCGGTTTGCGTCAAACGGATCCAAGATCGTCAGCCAGCATTCTTTAAATTAGGATATTTGCCTATTCTTCCTCATCTTTATCGTGCTATCTGCTCGCATGCTTCCTGTTCTTCCGCGTACCGATGGAGTTCTAGGACACACTGCGAGAACTTTTTATATAAATTAATATAATAGAAGTTACTTCTTAATTAGTTTTGCGAATATAATATATTATGTATGCAAAAGCCTACAATAGTTCACAAAAAGGAAAGATTGTAACACACAAATACGAGCTATAGAAATGAGCTTTCTTTTCCCAAGTTTCGACTGAAAAAAAATAGGGTGCTCTTTTATGGGGGCGGTAGTGTATTCACTTTCACAATAAAAATCCTAAATAATCTTTGAAGCTGCCGGGGAAACAATGTAAGTCTCGTATTTAAAAAACGCGGTGTAAAAAAGCATATTATTAAATAAACAATTACGTCATCGATAAAGATGCACGTGTCTCTTCAATAATGTAAGTACTTTAACTCAAAGATAATCTTTAGCTTTTAGAATCGAATCGAAATATAGGATATAATTTGATGAATAATTCACTTCAATACATAAAATATTTATTGTTATCTGCCTTTCTCTTTTCTTTATTGCTTTCAATTCACTGAAACGTCATGGACGAGATCCAAAGGATCGAAGACTAAAATTATGTGTAAAATTATGCTGTGTTAATTAAAATTTCATCTTGACAGCAATAGTAACAAAGAGTGGTCACTGGTATTCTTTGGTGGTTCTTTCCAGTGTAATCTTACTTTAGGAATTCATCGGGGAAAAAATCCTGGTTATTCAAAGTGTGCTATTTCTTTAAGGCTAGGTAAATCTGTCAAATTTGCTAGTCCGATTTTATGTTTATCTCTTGTACTCGCCTGTTTCGCGTATGCAAGGATTATTATGCTACTTCGATGCTTGCATTGCGACAAATTATTTATCGTTATAATTTAAAAAAAGAAAGAAAGCCTTACAAAAATGTATCTAATTACGCAAACACGCAGAACATTGACAGTTCATTTTGATAGGGCTACAACAGTCGCTTTTAGACTGTTGTACTTACTCTGAATTCTTTAGTGCTATTACATTTTTTCCGTGGCATAAGATAATAATGCTTTAATGAGGATCGAATGACGAATTCTCGCGTTAACCATTGCGACGAATGTGCTCACACGTAATCAAATCATTATCGCGTCGAGGAGTAACGAACCTTGCGCCACTTTAATAATGTCAAATACTTTAACCATCTCATTACCTCACCGAGTGACCAGAAAAAGAGTAACATGCCTTAGGCGCCAAATAAAATTTTCTATGGATAAAGGTTATATATAGATATATATATATACAGGATGGTCGGGGAAATTTTGATGGATTAACCTTTTTGGATTATTAATTTAAAGTTGAAAATTCAAGTCTGACTCGCGTGGTTGTTTGACATTATAAATAAAATAAAAACGAGGTTGAATAGAAGAGTTCTCCCCTAGACATCGGCTACGCTAGACATCGATGCACTGACGATGTGATGTTGGCGTAAAATGCTAGGAATTCCTTAAACAGCACACCGCACCAACAAATCTATCCTTGAAGAACTCGGCATTCAAGTGAGGCTGTCCACCGCATGTATGAGAAGGGTCCTGCAGTACTTTGGTCATTTTGCCAGCAGAAACCTGGAGAATCTGGAGAAAATGCTTTCCGGGGGTCAAGTGGAGGGAAGAAGAAGCATAGGCAGATCACCGTCCAGATGGAACGACCTCATATAAGAACTTACAAAAGGGTCAATACAATATGCAGAAGACAGGTCGCAGTGGAGGAGCCTCGTGGGTAAACTGTTGTCTAGTGGCGACGATCCTCAGTAATGAGGGAACTACGAAGAAGAAGGACAACGGCGGTTGCAACATTTCAGAAACGTCGGGGGTTAAAAAATTTACGCAGTAAATTAATTCCCTGTAGTAAATCTTTCAAATTTCAACATTCAAACAAATTAAGAGGAAATATTCCCATATTTAATAATCGACTTAAGTGTGTAAAAATCGAGAACACTGCGGATAATCCTTTGTGTAACTTGTTACGATAGATGTACATATTACGATAGATGTACATAGGTAGTGCGTCATACAAAACCATCTAATTTGTTGTAGCAAAACAAGGTAATTGTAGTAATCATTATTTTGCTCAACTCAAAGTTTTCCGCTGATCAATCATTATGTTTTTTTAAAATTAGCTTTTGATTGATACAACCAGTTCTTGACTGTATTCGTCGAAATTATAATATAAGCTGGGTTAATAAATGATTACTTACGTAATCGAAATTAGTGCTGTCTTCTAAAACCATCGAGCACATTTGTGGTGAAACCGAACACGATTGTGATTGCAAAGGGGGAAGTTTTTCTGTTTTAACCTAAATCTCAAAATAGGTGGGTCATGAACTGAAGGATAGTAATGCTTACGAAACAAAGGAATTCCAACTAAACTAGAGACCGAAAAGCCTTACCTTATACGAACACTGATTGTTCATGTATAACCTCTCTTCTGTTCCAAATAACCTTCGCAGCTCTGTCCCTTGTTGTAGGCACTCTCGCTATTTTAAGCACTGGCGTATTGATGAGTAATGTATACGGATATTTATGAAGACGCGATATATGATTGTCATTGGAGTGTATGACTATAGAAGTCAAAAAATACACATTTTGAAGCGTTTACGTGGAAAGGACGGAAAGGAATGAAAATCTTTGATTATCATTAATAAAATGAACGCCATATGAAAGTGTGTTGTAATATTAAAGTCCTGTTCACCCTAGAACGGGGTTGGGTGACAGAATCAAATAAGCAAACGGTTAAGTTTTTCCATTCGGTTCCTGTTATTTTTGTAAGCAAAATCAATGTTTTATAGTAATTAATCCTCAAATAAATAAATAAATAAATAAACACAGGGTGACCGGGGAAGTGACTTCCAAAGAAAAAAATAGAACCCCTGTATTAAGGGATACCCATATCACCCCCATGTATGCTCATCGACTTTTTGTAGTTTTCGGGTTATGATTTGTTAAATTGGTTTTTTGAGAATTTTCGGCCGGACAAGTCACAGTAAGGACATTTTTAAGTTTTTCTATTAAAATTTTTCGTTTTTTTTAAATCATAATTCTTATGAATTCTACTTTAAAGCATAAACTAACCAACTTCTTAACATCATCGCTAATTGCAATTTTTTGATCGAAAATTAATAATTTACGTTCGAGATAGTATTCGATTTTTGTACAGGGAATGAACCCGAAAGACCCATTTCTATTACAAATAACTCGCCACACTATAGTATCCTTGCAACATCCCCACGGCCAAGAGAAATCCGGAGATCTATTTTGAACGGCGCGATCCAAGATTAATCATCCCGGGCGGAGGCCGCCGCGTTTGATTTACATGTCGTAGCCGCGCCGTTTTCGAAATTTAGAGTGTGTCGCAATGGCGGTACATGCAATTCATAGACGTCAGTCAAATCGGCCGGGTGTAGTATATAAAAGTTCTCGGGCGGCAACTTCGAGATAAATTGACAGTACGCTTTTTGGCATTAGTCAGCGTCGTGTCGGACGGCGTCTACGTCCTCGCCGAGCAGGCGTCCATCGCGGAACTTTGACGGCGACGGAAATAGATTATTAGAGACGGGTTCATTGGGATGGAGCGCGATCTAATGTAAGGAACATGAAATAGTACAACCGGTAAAAAGAGAGGTTTTTCGAAACCCCAGTATTAATGACACATAACGAGAGGGCTCAATACAAGGAACCATATATATTTCTTTTTTTAAAATAAACTAGTTAGTAGGAGTTACTACTCACGGTACAGGATGGGCTAAAACGTTTGGTGGATTTAATAATAATAATAAAACGCTTTATGTGCAACCAAATTTGGTTGTTACGTAGCCGAAGGGTTAGAAAAGGCGAGCTTATTGCCTGCAGGCAATATTTCAAAGCTAACCTATACTATTGTATGAACATTATTTGCGAGTAGACTACATAGCTTAACCTTTCTAAAGAGTATGACAAATAAAATAAAAGAGGGTAGAAAGAAATATATACTTAACACTTTGTGGGCACAGGATGTGCCAAACCAAAATAATCTAATATATATAAGGACGCTATAGTTTAAAAAGAAAAGGAACGGGAGGGAAAATGCAATTTATCTGGATGATTTCAAATGCTCTCCGGGTGGGTTTTTAAAAATTGTTATGCTTTGGCGGGGTTCTCATATATTTCGTCAAAGCATTCCAAAGACGGGCTCCACGCACGGTGAAAGAAAATGAGAAGAAGTCAGTGCTATGACTAGGGATGGAGAGTAGCAGGTTGTTTTTTGATCTCAGAGGGCGTCCATGAGCCGATAGTGCAGTAAATCTGCCGGTAAGATAATTGGGAGCGACGCCAGCCAAGATCTTGAAAAGCATACAAAGAACTCGCATGTCTCTTTTCTCCCGGGTCGACAGCCAGTGAAGATTCTCTCTGTCCTCCGTCAAATTTTCTGAGGCCATGGATATAACGAATGCAAACATTTTGGAGACGCTCAATTTTGGTGGATAACTCCTCTGTGAGGTCGAGAAATGCGGATTTAAAGAATTCATTAAAAAAAAAGTACACAAACAAATCTATATTTAAATTAAAACAGAAAGCTGGGGTTTTTTTAAAAAATAGTATCATCAAGATGTTGCGAAAAAAAATCCGATGATTTTCAACTCAGTTTTTGGTGTAAAAATCCCCTTTGATTAAAATTCTCCTATATCCGACATACTGTTTTCAGGAAAATTTTAATTCAAAAAAAAATCTTGTTATATATATAATCTTATGAATCATTTCCTAAATTTAGGCAAATCCTGCCATAAGCAAGGAGTATTAACGTAATAATAACGTCGGTATAAGTTTGTGTTTCATGTGGAAGAATGCATTGAATTTCTTTAAATTCCGCCATGGGGTAACGGCCACAATCGCTGTCACTTAAACCCACGATTGCCGGGCCATGAAAAGTGTCTATTAAAAAGTCCTCGGCTATTGTATGTAGGGGGTATCGGAACGGTTCGGCTATTACCGGCGCGGGAAGCGCGACAGGGCGACTTCACGCAAATTGGACGTCTTTAGCGACACCGTCCGTACGTAAATGTCTGGCGCGAACTTTTAATGAGACCAAATTCGCCTGCAGCCTCTACCTGTTATACTGTTATACTAACTGCCAGGCAACTCTCTGTCGTAGATACCCTCGATAGCGAAGGTGCAGAGCGAACAACTAACACGTCTTAAAATAAAGGTCTATACAGACGCTTAAGTAGACAATGATTTTGAAGTTTTGTTTGATGATTTAGTACCGATTTTAATTGTCCATTTAACGGGATATCAAATCACAATTATTTTACGACTTATATGCGTCCAAATTGTATAATCGCCCCCAAATTGTACAACATACAAAAATTTCATTTAGAATTAAAAATATATTGATTGTATGTCTTCTAAATGGTAGAACTGAAGATATTGAACATCTTATTGGATAAATAAAACAAAAATAAATATTTTACAACTTAATTGCGTCTGAATTATACAAATGCCTACCACTGAACATTTAAGAAACTAAAATATCATATAGATTTAACAAATAAATATGTAAAAAAAATAAAAAACATGACTGCTGTTACAGAAAGTGAACTATTTATATTTTTATATTTTTATTATTATATACCGATTGAATTATACCGACTGTATGCCACCTAGGGCATTAAATGATCAATAGAGGCAGTGGTGATGAAGTGAAAAATATTACCTTTTTAATGAGGAAAGACCAAGTCGTAAGTACATACCTGAAACAAAGAAACGAAGAATTATTGAAAATTAACATTTATTTTAATTTTATTTTGGTCTAGTTGGGTGTATGATTTAAGCTTAATATAATATATAAATTGAGTTTATTTTGCTTTAAATTTAGCGATTACCTATGCCTACCTACCTTGTTACAATCAATCGTCATGCGCACCTGTAAGTTCAAATAACGACCTAATAAAAACCAGGATTCCGTTACATTCCTCGTTTTAAATTGGTTCTCAAATTTGGTGTAGGTATTATGACAGGCGTCCTCTCCGTTTTATTCTCTTCCTAATCCTGACTCCAACATTAAACGAAGCCACTAGGAATCGCCAACATTCGACAAGCGAGTTAGCCGTGAAAAAATAACCTTTCAAATGACTGGGGGCATAGTGGTTAGGTTACTTGCTCGTACCTTGTAAGGTTCCAGTTTCGATTCCCGCTGGGTCACCATTGAGGGATAAAATTAAGGGAATTGCATTTTAAATTCTGTAGATCAAGTGCAATAACAAGGCACACACTTACACTCATGTTACACGCACACATACAAATAAACACTTCATAGTAGGGTTGGCTGTAAAAGATTGTCGTATGATAATTAACCCATTGTGAAATTTCACAATAAAGAGTAGAAACAAACGAAAAAAGGTTATGTTCGCGCGAATGTTCAGGAGCAGTGCTCAAAGTTGAAAAATGACAGGGAAACAAGTATATTTGATAAAATTAGCGATAGGTACTTTAGGCTAACGGGTGCAACACGGTGTCACCCTCGGAGTGGGCAATCAATCAACGAGAAGAAAGATGGACAACGAGAAGAAAGATGGACAGAGGAAGAATCTCGAAAAAGACGATACTTCGGGCTAATTAGCGGACAGGCTTTATCGACTTGCATGGTTCCCCATAATCACATCAGTCTGATATCGGTTGCTACTTGGGAAGCTTGGTTTAGACGGCCAAAAAAAACACACGTTTTCTTGTTTTTTTTCTAACTTAAATTTGAAATATATTCATGAATCTTTTACCTCCGGAATAGCTAATAGTCTCAGATTGCTGTAAGTATTAAAATATACTACTTATATTTAAAGATAACTCAAACGCGTTCTTCTCGAAACCGTATTTTTCAGCTTTGTGCCGGTAATAAAAAAAACTACATACTTGACGGATCGAGTACCTACTTTAAAAAAAATGAAGGTTAATTAATTCTCTTCTATAAGAACTAAATCAAATCAGAAAAAAAAGATTTTTTTACTAGTTAAACAAAATTTTGGGGCGAAAATCGATTTTATTTCGTTAAGAACGATAACTTTTTGTTGTTTTAGTTCATCTACAAAACACATACGTAAAAATTAATATCTTAGGTAATTTTTGTTTCAGGAAAAATTACGCTCGCTATTGCCGGCGCAAGCAGTACCGTCATTTCTGCAGCGGTATATAGGTACATCTCATATATAGGTATATCTCAAAAATAGTCGCAAAAAAATATTTTTATCTTTCAATTTTTAATTAAATGGATATAAAAGATTCATGACCAGATTTTAACTTTAAGTTATGCCCCCCCTTAAGGAAGCTGTGCTCTTGTAGTATTGTTTACATGGGCGACTAGAATCAATTGCCCGTACGGCGGATTCCGTGGCAAACGTTAGCAGTATAAATCTGGCGTAGACGCGCGGAAATCAAATTGAAGTTGAATTAATCTGTCACTGGCGGCGATTGTTGGCGATCGAACGCGTCCGGTGACGGGATTTTCGCATTTCGCATTCCTTTTTTCCGCCTACCCCCTATTTAAACTGACACTGTTTGTTTGCGAGCGGGTCGATCGCCCAGGCCGGAAACTTTATTAAAAATTCCTTTGACAGGCAACCGCGCGATACAATCGTGATGTGTATATTTTCGCTGCGATCTGGACGCGTTGTTATTAAGCCCCGCGATTTCGGAACGCAATCGCTGCGATATTGCGACGGGCGGCGTCATTAATTGCGCTCTCGGAATTGGCAATTATACTATAGTTATGTATGTATTACATAAGTGGTCAGAAGTGGGTACTAAAAATAAATAAAAGCTAAAACAAGTAGTAGTAATATATTTCGATATTAAAGAAGATCTCGCTACCAGGGTTGAAATTGCTGCAAAATGTTTGCATTCCTTTCATTTATGACCTAAGAAAGTATGACCATATTACGGAGTACAGAAAGAGACTTCACTGGCTGACGACCCGAGAAATGTGAGATACGAGTCCTCGGCTTGCTCTTCAGAATCATCGAGGAGGCCACTATGATCTATCATCAAAGTAGGTTCATTGGCTCACGGGCTCTGAGATTTGAGGACAACCTACTGCTCCCGATCCCTGGTCCCCAGTAGTGATTAAAGTACACGAGAACCGATTCGCGTGAAACGTTAAGGCACTGAGTAGAGGACAAATAGAAGCTTAGGACAAAATAGAGGACAAATATTGCGTATGTTGGTCGGCATGCAGGTTCAACAGGATTTTTAGCTTCTATATAGGCAGGCCGCAGTCGACAACATGCCGTATTATTTATTTATTTATTCACTTATTTAAGAAATGATTTAAGAATTGCTTAAACACAATTATTCTGTGTAACTCCTAAATAGGCGGCACCTGTCCCTGTTCCCGGTAGACACCGATTTTATATGATAGAAATTTAAAATGTAATTTTATGAAAAAGATGTTTTCTAATATATCGGTTTCATAAACTATGTAAGATCAAAATGGTTACGAAAGTGACATAGTAACAAAAAACAAAGTAATCATTAAAAAACAAAATAATCATTAAATAATGAAAGTAGTCGAAAATAATTATAATACAAAATATTACGTAAACAATATAAAATAAAAATCTGTATTCACTCTTGTATATATATATATATATATATATATATATATATATATATATATATATATATATATATATATATATATATATATATATATATATATATATATATATATATATATATATATATATATATATATATATATATATATATATATATATATATATATATATATATATATATATATATATATATATATATATATATATATATATATATATATATATATATATATATATATATATATATATATATATATATATATATATATATATATATATATATATATATATATATATATATATATATATATATATATATATATATATATATATATATTGTTAATATTTGATTGGTTTTTTGTAAAATCTTTTTTTAAAGAATTCGTTTAAAGGATGACACTTTGATGAAAAAATAAAAATAATAAAAGCCACTTACATAGCTGGAAGGTTTTCCCGGACTGGACTGGGAAATGCTTATTTTAAATGAGATGTATGCCTGGATGAGCACCACTTTCGACAGTGCAATGTAGGTTTAATGGGATCCCTTTATCGCTATGATAAAGGGATAAAGCGATAAAGGGATCCCATTAAACCTACATTGCACTGTCGAAAGTGGTGCTCATCCAGGCATACATCTCATTTAAAATAAGCATTTCCCAGTCCAGTCCGGGAAAACCTTCCAGCTATGTAAGTGGCTTTTATTATTTTTATTTTTTCATCAAAGTGTCATCCTTTAAACGAATTCTTTAAAAAAATATATATATATATATATATATATATATATATATATATATATATATATATATATATATATATATATATATATATATATATATATATATATATATATATATATATATATATATATATATATATATATATATATATATATATATATATATATATATATATATATATATATATATATATATATATATATATATATATATATATAGGAAATATATCTTGTCAGAGATGTGAGGGTGTGTAAATTATATGTGTATAAACGCGTTGCTATTTTTGAAATGTCATGAGGATACATTAAGCTTCCTTTCTTCCTTTACTTAACTAACAGATGAATGAGGCATTTTTAAGAATCACCTGTGCCAGTCCTGAAAAATGAAAGAGTTTTCCTGAAATATTCAATAATCTCAGAGCAAGGTGATGATAATGTGGTTGTCCAAACGATGTAGACTTTGATGATTTATGGTTTCAGGTAAACAAAAACAAATTAAGTGTTCAATTAAATACTAAATTGGGAACGGTTCATGAGCGAAGCCACGAACAAAATTAATTCGAATTCGAGTTCATCAAACCACCATCTCCACTCTATCAGCAACCCAATAAGCACTCGCCAAGTGATCGCAGATAAAACTGCCCATTAATTCGTAAACGTCAAAACTAAAATCCTCCTAATGGAACGAACACACACACACACACACAATCACATACATCGGCCTCTGGAGTTTACATAATCCCGGGAGTGCGTATCCGAAGTGATTTTTAAATCTGATTACATTTTATCTCAAGTAAGCTTGGCCTGTCGCCAAACATTTGACCGGCTTCGCTTAGACGACATGACCGGATAAATTCTGAAATCATATTACCGAGATTATGAGAGCGAATGGGTGGGTGCATTTGCAAATTATGACACGGAGTTTTAGAGTGTTTTCGGATGAGATAAACGGTCCATCATGCTTGGACGATTTGAATTCATCTATGCTAATATTAGGGAGCTAATGAGCCTAGTGCAGTTGAACCATTATAACCCATGTGTTAGGGTCGGCCGAACTCTCAGGTTAACACTCCGGCAGCCCTCAAACAGAAGTGCGAGCCCGGGTAGGAATCTGTATCAGCGGGCCAGTTCCCCTGGGAATGGTAGTTCGGGCCCTTCTGGGCGGTTTGCGCACCGTGCGGCATTAGCCAATCGGCTGTGCATTCCGACAGATAGCCGAGGAAGTCTGGAAACGGCAATGTTTCCTATAGAGCGGGGGCGGTTGTTTACCTTGTGGCAGCCACTCTAGAAACGTCCATTCGGCTACCCGATACCGGGTGAAAAGCCGGGCAAAGGACGTCGCGGCCCGCGATAGATTCGGTAGATACCAAATCACCGGTATACAAGGGAGAGGATCGCGCAAGCGAGCTCGAACCCGAAACCAGTCGGGAGGCCGTAGAAATCTGTCTGTAACTGGAAGTGCCGGCCCGCTGGATGATAACCAGTTTTCTTGCGGTAAGGCGTTGGCTTCTTACGGGCGAGTTGTGTAACTAGACAGTGGACTGTTTCCACCCAAATCTTCTACACTAACCTTACGGGAGAAAGGACGATCAAATATCGTTAAACTGCCTGAGGTAACGGGTTTGCCCGCTGTAGTTGACAGCTCCAGTTATGCTTATATTAATCAAGAACCGTTTTCTCTCTGAATGATACATCAGCGAAAATGTTTTCCAACAGATTGAACATTTTTATTCATAAAACATTTCCAAGGATTACATTTAAATTGAACAAGGAGTTGAACAATAGTTCTTAAGTCAGATATCAATAAATCTAAATGCACACTGATAATTAAAAATACAAATCTTCTCTAATATCTTAGTTTTAAAAACGTGAGTTGTTAACAAAACGATTTGCAGTAGATGACAATATCTGTCATGGTAATTTTCACTTAAATAATTGTGTAATAATTGGTTGCTCGCCTCTTATACTAGACACATAACTTCAGGTTCTTAGTAGGGCTCTTTATTATTATCTCGTAATATGTCCATGTATTAAGAGCTTCGCTAATGTCATAAAAAATATTACGTGTGCCTTGTGATTATCAAAGATTATCATATTCAAAGATGTATCACTTTGAACAAAGATTTATTATAATTAAAAAAATCAAAAGATAATTAAACAAATTATCATAATCAAAATCTATCATATGGATGATGCATAACTATGAAGAAACTCACATTTTGCGCCTGCTAAAAAAAGGTTTTTACATAGTTTTCTAGAAATTTTGTTTTCACTGATTTCTCTGGCTTTAAGAGAAAATTAAATTAAATTAGCGGTTAAATTACAGGAAATTTACTGATACACAAACGACATATTATACCTACTATATAGTCCCTTAAACGTATTCGCTGCCCTTTAATAATAATTCAATAATCAAGGTTATATAAAGTTTGCAATCAGGACATGTGATAATTCTGTAAGTACTTAAAGATAAATATATAGGATAAACTGCCTGATTCCGAGCAGGAACTCTAAATCAGGCACTTTACTTTTCTTATTAAATCATAAACTATTCTTTATAGTTCACCGTGCAACGACGCCATTAATAAAGGTAGTTCGACGTCAAAATGTGTTGCGTTCCAGTGCAATGGTATTACCAGAATATCATTGCGAAAAATTGCATTAGGTCTAATCGAAATTTGGCCATTCGTGTCTTTTCGAAGCAATCAACGCGTTGCATGCAGATTTAAGTGTGTAATACAATTAGTCTGGCATTTTTCGTTTCACGATTGCGACTGTTGGAAGTTTTTCTCTCAGTGTATAGTATCTACATGTGGATAATGATAATAACTTTATCAGATATATTTTTTAAAATAAACTAACGAAGAAACAAAACTGAAGGTGGGTGACGGGTCGAAATGTTCGAGTGCATAATGTCAGGGAGTTTACATGTCATGTTTTCCGATGACAATAAAGGTCACAAAAAGTGGTTCTTAAAATGTGTGCTCATTTCTAAGCTAAACTCCTGAATAAACTACTAGAAAGATTCTTTGTATCGTTTTTCCACTCATTCGGTTCCAATTAGGAGACCGATTTAGCATCGAGAATCTATTTCCTTCACCTTTTGGATATGGCGAGGAAGCAAAAAATGATTTCTCTTGAATTACATAAAAATCTTTATAAACGGCCAACTAATCGAATAACCCCAATTAAGCCGTGTCGCCCGACGCACACTGGCCACAGACGAGCTCAATTTAGATGACAGAAAAACTGGAAATCATTCCATTAAGGGCAGGCAATACTCACATCGATCACAGTCCGGCCGCCTCCGATATAATTAATCAAACACAATCCGTGCATACTGCTGCATAGCGGGCGCACATACAAATTCGTTTATTTTATCGGCCCCGATCTGGACATTTTTCACAATAATTACGAAATGTGTCGTGTGATTGATTGGCACCGATACCGGAGATATATGCGGGAGCAATGTGCGTTTCCACGATTTTTATGCATTTGAAAAATTGCATTAAAGCTCATACACTTTCGATGCTTTCCATCCCTCTCCGTCCCGTGGATAATCAGAGGTCATGTCGCACGCAAGCGTCGCTTATGAATCGTCTACCAGTGCACTGAGAAAAATATAATGATGTAATACACGGACATACGCATATTTCAACAAGGATTACGTATATAAATCGGACTGTGGTACATACGTATGAATTAACATGACGCGTAACTGTGTTGGCGTGACGGTAGTTACCGTGCCGTAATGTTTTAACCCTTCAGGCCTCGGCCCCTCAACCGATTGACAAGTTGATGTCACAAAAAAAAATAAGTAAAAATTTGTAAAAAAATTGAATTATGACACTGTTGCACCAAAACATTAATTACTGCCAAAAGACTGTACCCATAATTAAAATAAAACATTAACATAATAAAACATAATAAAATAAAACAAATTAAATTAAAATAAAATTAAAACGGGGCCGTCACTCTGAATCGTGATATCGGCCAATTGGGGCTCTAGGGGTTAATATGATGTTATTTCATTACGTCGCGACCTTGGGATCTCGCTTCTAACATGACAGGATGTAGTATTATGTTAAATTTACAGTATACTGTTATTTCCGTATTAACCGTACGGAAAATGTTAATACATATAATCGAGTAATAAAGTTTCAACAAAATTCCTTGTAATTCAACAAAATTACGATTAAAACAGCGTTATTCTGTATTAAACTGTAATAACAAAATGATAATGTAAGAATCAATCCAATATTTTTTCAGTGTAGCCTAAAAAGAATGACGTATTTTCGTATTCCAAATACGAGTACGTCGATAGGTTCTCCCGCCACAAAATAGTTCATAGCCCTCCATAAAACCGGTCTTATATACAAATGACACGTCTGCATTCCAAAGTAACAAATTGACGACTATAGCAATCGGCTTGCCCTCCATACGATCGGTCTTATATACAATGGACGCAGCCGCTTTCCAACAATAGGAAGCTGACGGCTGTCAATCAGATTACTCATAACAACAAAAAAGTTTACCAGATCTAGGAAAGAGTATATAGTTTTGTCGTGAGTTGACAGATGGCGCGGTCGTCGATTTAAAACGTAGTGTCGATCACTCGATCGCAAACAGTGTCCCGTTGGACGAAAGTATTCCAAGATGGTCATTATAGTTGTTGGTTGGTTGGTTCAATCAAGGCGAATGCGCCTGGAAGGACTGGTAATGGAGGGATCATTTCAAGGTTTGCGTGGTAACGTGGTATTAAAGGACTGGTACTACATACTTGCATAATTACTTATACATAAATAAATACTTGTACACGGTATTTTTCGCAAGGTTTTATGTAAGTTAGTACGTTTATTTAGATTCCATCTTGAAAGCTGAATTAGAACAATTTCCTCTTGTCATATGAAGTTGAAATTTTACTTGTTGGTTCAGTTCCGATGACAATGCATTTTTATGGTGAGCATGACCTGTTTCTACACTCAGAATCGGCTCCCAACAAGGCAACTCTTCCACGGTCAACAGCACAAACACACAATTTTGTATACGCATTCAATTATGATAGCCCCTTCTAAATTTCAACATGACATGGCTGCTGCACCCAGGGTTGGCTCCCGACGAGGAGACTCCTCAACGGTCATCAGTACAGAAACGAAATTTTGTATACGCATTCAATTATGATAGCCCGTTTTAAGTTTCGCCGCGACAGGGCTGCTGCGCCCATGGTTGGCTTCCAACGAGGGGACTCCTCAAAGGTCGACAGCACAGAAACGGCATTCCGTATAGCATTCAAGTATGATAGCCGGTTCTAAGTTCCACTATGACATGGCTGCTGCAGCCAGGGTTGGCTCGAGACAAAATATTTTAATAAAAGCTTGTTTTTAAAAATGTGTTTTTACTATTACCTTATTTAAATTTTACGTCCTCCAGCTGTTTACCAGTGGTAGGGAGTAGATTATAGAATTTAATACGAAGGTATAAGAAGCTTGTCTGTACTTTTGCCAGTCTTATTCGGGGTACTTATCCTACACCTATCCCACCTGTTATCCCTGAGCTCTTGGGTGTCAGCCTTCGCGGCGTCATTTGTCCGCGCACGACTCAGCCACTAATAAGCTGTCGATCAAATTAATCAAACGTGAAAAATTGATGCATCATGCAACAGTCGGCCAGCGCACGCGCCCGACGACGGAGGAGGTCATTACGCAGCCTGGGCTTTGGGAGGAGGTCGACGTTTAAATAGATTGATCCTTCATGCGGGAATTAAAGCAGACGGTGGGTGGTTTATTTTTGAATGAAGGCTCTGCAAAGATTAAACTATAACTTTGTCTAAGAGCCAGTGAACATTTTTACTCACAGGGTTTTATAACATATTTTATGTTTATTTATTTTATTTAAATATTTGATTTATATATTTTATTTATATATTTTACAGATACTAATATTAGTATAGATCTTAAGTTATCACGAGAAACTGGAACAATCTCATGCTATCTTTCTAATCGCAATATCCATAGGTCAAAATGATTTGTATCTAGGCATGCATTAAAAATAGGGCATTGTTTTATCTTTGAACTATATTGTTTTGGAAATGCAATTACTTACTATATATTTAATATTAATGACTTTTATTTTTTTTTGTCATGACTTCAACTTTTATTTCTTTCTCTTTTGTTTCCTTTCTTACATTTTTTTTTGTTTTTTCTATTCTATTTGTCTCACTCTATCTAACAGAATTTTACGATCAATTTTATTGCCGATTTTATAATGGAATTGCGATGGAAAATTTTGTTTTATAAACTTACTACACGACAACGTTTAAATAAAATATAGTATTATTAAAGCCCTATCCACCCTAAAACCGGTTAGACCCTGTTGGGTGACAGAATCGAATGAGCATGAGGTTAAGGTTTTGCCATTCGGTTCCTGTTATTTTTGTAAGAAAAATCAATGTTTGTAGAAATTTATTTTTTAAATAAATAAATAAATGGTAATAGCAAAAGTGACGTAAGTATTCACGTTGTTCGTGAAATTATATATTAATACAAACACAATATACCTATTTTTTTATCCACACAATACATATTGTATATACATATATTATATTAATAAAAATACAAATATAAATAAAAATACTGAAAAGAAAATTAGCATGTAACTTGAATAATGCGATAATTATTTTATGCTTAATCAATTCGTTTCTCTTTAAATGATGATTTGGAGATGACTTTGGGTTCTGTTACGACCCACTTCATTTTTATGCGCACATGTTTAATAATTTTAAACGTGTCATCGAGTTCATCAAATATTATAGGAGCAATGAAGTACCCATTGCCTTTATGCAAAGTGGTTTTTACGCGGGAAATATTATAATTTAATTCGTGCGATGTTCTAGCTCCGGTCAGCTGGCTTTGTGCTTGCTCATCCAACGTCCGGTGGAAATGTACCGATGATTGTTTCACGAATAGTTGACGAAAATATAGAGTTGTCAACTACAAAGGACGAATCCGTCACCTCAGGAAGTTTTAACGATTAGTCGTTCTCTCTCCCGTGAAGTGAACGCAGAAGACTTGAAGAAAACAATCCACCGCTAAGCTCCGCCATACGCCCGCAAGAGGCCAACGCCTTAACCGCGAGATAGCCAGGAGTGTTACCCAGCGGGCTTACACTCACGCCCTTGCTTCCAATTGCGACCTGATTACTCCGGTCTCTCAATCGAGAGACCGGAGTAACTCGTAACCAATCGGTTACGACTGGACTCGTAACCAATCGGTTACGAGTTCGAGGTCGCTTGCGCGGTCCTCTCCCTTACGAAGCGGTGAAACGGTGTATACCGAATCTATCGCGGAACACGGCATCCTTTGCCCGGCTGTTCACCCAGGTCGTTTCAAGAGCAGTCGCCGTAAGGTCCGCAACCACCCCCGCTCTATAGGAAACAGTACTGCTTCCAGACTCCCCCAACTGTTAGTCAGAGTGAACAGTCCATTGGCTTACGCCGCACCGTCGTTCAGGAGCGCCAGAAGGTTGATTCCTGGGGGAAACTAGCCCTAAGGCTAGAATCCTACCCGGGCTCGCACTTCATGCTTGGAGGCTGCCGGATGGGTGTTGACCCGTGAAAGTGCCCAACCCTGAACAGAATGGGTCTTCGTGGCCAACTCAGCAAGGGCCCATTAGCTCCATTAGTTGACGAATGTCCAGGACGTTGGATTCTTGTCATTGATCGGAAATATAGCAGGGACGTTTCGTAATAATCAGCAATAAATTTGCGCCTTCCGAAGGGAATGGATAGTTTTTTTGTGAGAGCCCCAGTAGATATATAAGAGATGAAAGGCTCAGTCACGAGGCAAAATGCTCCACCCCTACACCATACTATATAAATATACAGAGTGGCTCAAATTCACATAAAGAATGAATAATTCCTCACCAGCGCAGACACACCGCTTACACTGAGTCTCGGAGCAGTTCGAGAAATGTCGCCCGAGGCTGCTACTTGGCGTTTGGCCCTCGGTAGTAACACAAACTGTGTCGTTGGCAAGCATTAATAATCACAATGTCATAATTGACACTGCTGTGCAATTGATGTGTTAAGTGTCGAGTCCTGCGCTGTCGTTATTTTACGCCTTCACTCGGGAATGTAATATGATTTCTTTTGTTTTGTTATCTTATTATAAAATGTGTATAAAAAGCATAGTTCCTCGTTACGCAGAGTTCCTTCAACACTTTTATGTGTTTGGCGTTGATAAAAAAGAGCAATAAATTTAAATTAAAAAAGGATTTTAAAAAAAGCTGTACTTTCCATCAGGGAGTTATGGGATTATTAGGATTAGTGGCAATCTCCCTGTTCCATCTAAAGACCTACGCTATCAAGTGTAATGGAAAGTACTCAAGACAACAAAACAAACGAGCCCAAACTCGGCTATCTTAGCACTTTCCATTAAGGAGATCCAGTAGCAATTTTCCGGGTCCATCTTCAGACCCTCGTCATCACGTATAACAAAAAGTAAGCCCAAATTCGACTGTCCTACCATTTGCCATCAGGGAGTTCCAGTCCCTACAGCACGGGTCCATCATCAAATCAGCTCGATGCATTGTCACCGAAATTACATAAGTATGTCAAATTTCAGATCAATCGAATACCAGCAAGTGGTTGTAAAATGATTTCAAAATTTTGAAATGGACAACTTACATACTAACATTGCATGGTAATATATAGCTTGTAAAAAAGATTCAATAGAATGTTGTGCTGTAGACATATACCTATGTGTGGACGCTAGTATATTATTTATCGATATATCGCCGTCATCGACATAATAATAAAGATTCAATGAATCAGAATCAGAAAATTCTGTTTTTTGAAACTTCCTCTGGCGATCATTATTGTTACTAGGTATACGTATATGTCTGAATACAAAATCGTTAGTTTGGATATTAGGAGGTTTTTTTAGTACGAGATTATTCAACATGAAAACTGAGTGGAACGTAATGTTTAACTTTTTTTGATTTATGCGTTTGTTACTGAGAAAAAAAGAATAACCGAAAGTTGAACAACAAAAAAAACTTCTCCTCTGCAACAAGGCATAAATGAAAAATAAGTTGAGAATGATTTTAGACTTAGTTTTTAACGAAGAAAAATTTTCTATAAAAAAATCTTCATATTTTTCAAGATAAAAAAAAAACAGTAAAAAATGCTTTACATAGTCACTAAGTTAAAGCTGAATAATATTAAATGCTGTCATCGACGAAAAACTAGCACAAATAAATTTATACCTTCATTTTAAGAGCTACAAACCCAGCGTTTCGGACGGCACAAGGTGTTCCGTTTCATACAAGCTAGACGCGAATAATTCATCATCGAATTCTGGAACGATGACGTCATAGAGATATTTCTGGATAGTTACAGCGATAAACAAAGTATTAATTACACGTCTGATGCACTTTCACTGATGAATAGAAATTTCGACACCCAATAATTGAATCAAATCGAAACCTCGAATGAAACCTCAAATCGAAACCTCGATGGAATGAAGTCGAGAGAAAGTATTTAAGTATGCTCACATATGTATGAATCCAATTATAAGCTTGAACGGAAGTTCTGATTTTTCAGGAACCATTTCTGTATGCTCTATACCCACTTTTTATTATATAATGTATTGCGGGTTCCAAATACTCAAAATTACTCTAGAACTCTAAAACACTGCGAAAATATGCACAGTTAAGATAGATAATACATTGCAGTCTAGTAAAAGGCTTAGAAATCTTCGAATTAAAATCTATATATTTAAAAAAAAACTTTATACCCCTAACAGTAAAGGCAGGAACAATCTACGCATACTGGTTAGGGCGCTCACGGGGTATTGTGGCCTGAACAAACACATGTTCAACCTCAAGCTCAGAGACACAAAAATATGCAGGTGGCCCGCTGATGCGTAAAAGATACACCCACTTGGGTGGTCATTACCTCCAACCTGAGGAGGTAAAACAATCTGGCGCCAAAAGCCTGCTGCGGTTCTTAAATGACACAAGGCTTAGCGCAGAACTATAGTAGGTGGCGAACACAATAGATCAGCAATGGTCGCAGTGTTACAAGGCTCATAAAGACCTTAGAAAAGCCCGACTCCAGTAAAGGCATACCTAAACGTCTAACGACAATTATCTCGTAGGCGGCCGGCTTTTATAACAACACGTAGCAGTAGGCAGCACTGAGCAGGCAGTCACCCATCCAATTACAGACCACACCCGACGCTGCTAAACTTCAGTGATCTGACGGGAACCATTGTTCTAACGCGGCTATAGACGTAAACAATTTTATGATACGTTACGAATTTTTTATGCTTTACGTACCGGACCATCAATATGTTGGTCGAATAATATTTATTTGTCCAATAACACACTAAAATCGCCCACACAGAGTTAGTTCCTTTAGAATGAAGTCTCCATTTATAATGAGCTTTTTACATTTATATAGTTCCTAGACAGAGCAAATTACGAGTGAGGAACGCAATAGAGCTATTTGCATGAAGAAGGCAAACCAGAGTTAACTGTAGATCAAAAGATGAAAGGAGGGGATTGGCATAGATGGTAGTACTGGGTCGTTAACAAAGGAGTAGAAATTATGTCGAAATGTCGTTTATCAATTACAGAAATAAAATAGGTCCTCCTCGATCGTAAAACAATCCACATCTCGGTTGTAATCAATATCCTCCATGTTCCCATTAAGGCTTCGCATCTAATTTACACGAAGTGTCATTTTAATGCCGTCGTATATTCTCGGTTCGGGTGATATGAGTAAAACGTCCAAAAATGTGTACATTGAGGAATCACAACACCCATTAGTCTGCGACCAAACGACCATTAATCACCGAATGAGCGCTAATTAATTACAGTATGTGAAATTGATTCTATCAAACGCGGAGCAATAAATCGACGGTTATCGCCGCGTCAAGATCAAGGCGAATGTCATCGTGACAAATTTCTACTTTGTCGTTAGGCGTAAAGATGGACTTTAAAGCGCCTAAATTTAGGCGAAGCGACTGTGGGAGGCGCTATGTTGTTTCACATGCCGGTATATGAAGAGATTTGGTGAAGGCATCCAAGATTACTGCTGTTGAAATGGAAATAGATTCTTTGTTGACAAATTTAACAGTTCTTGACAAAATATATTAGGTTTTCACACAGGTCTTTTTGAACTGGGATAACTTCGGTTTGAGTTGGAATTCAAAATCAAATCAATTTTAATTCTAATCTACGTTAATCCTTTTTTAAATCAGATGTCTTTAGTGTGTTAAGTCATGGACAGTTGAAAATTAGCGTATTTTTTCATATTAGGTCCTGCTTCGCGAACGAAGAAGGCTTCTTATTCGCGAACGAAGAAATTTGCATACGTTGTCGCTACTCTACAACATACTACATACTTAATAACCCCCACTTCGCCCTCCTATCTCAAGGATAAATTCCACCCTTTGGGATGCCACGGTCTTCCACTTCGATCAAGCCGGTTTATGGAATCAGCTCCCTCAACTATATCAGGCATGCACCTTCGTTGCACACTTTCAAAAAGTTGTTGAAGAAACATTTATTTTCACACAGCCACTAACCAAATACCTCATCCTGTCCTCTCCTTTATCATTCCCTGGGCAACATTAGCATAAGTTATTGACATGTGTATAAGTTAATTTTAAATTTACGTTTACAACTTCTGTGTATATGTGTATTGTACGGTGACAATCAAGAATTAGTTTATCAAATGGTTGACTGTACGATATCGCTATAGTGATAAGTCCGCCATTTGTGCATAAAATGTCTTTTTTTATAAAACAAGTGTAATATCAATTAAGTATTGTTTTTATAGGACGATAAAGTTATTCTATTCTATATTCTATTCTGTGCCGGTGTTATCCATAACAGCTTCTTACTATCTGGCGCAACAGTTAACGCAAATGTATACTGCAAACAATGATGGAGAAGTTCTAAGATATTTCTCAGAGATATATTTATTACAGTTGCTCTCATTCTTCTATTCCCTCGTATTATTCCAAATCATGTGTCAGTTATTCCACGTAGGAATATACCGGCACAGTATACCGTATACCACAGTATTCTGTATTAGTTTACCTATTTGGTAGGTTTGTGAATATTTTTAATTGATTTCATGACTTTCTTCAATCTATTATTTTATTTATCATTAGGCAGTATTTAATTAAAGTCATCTAAGACTGCCTTAGTACGGACGCCTCGTGTGATCTAGTTAGGTTAGGTCTAATTAATTTGTATCGGCTATTGTGATTTGTGAGAAAATAAAGAATTTTAATTTTAATTTTGTTACCTAAGTGTTGATTTTCTTGTAAAGCTTATTGTTTATTGACTGATTATTTTAAAATCTTTTGCTTTACTATTTTTAGAAACTTATTGATAGATTATTTTTAAAAAATGTTGATATTTTTTTGTAATTTGAGTCTGTTTGTTTTTTGTAATTGATCCGAAGCTGCCTTGCTTTAAAGTTTAAACCTTCCAACAAATGTAAAATAACGTATTCCACAGTACGTACTTTTTGGAATTAATATAGTATAACTATGACTATGACCATGAATCATTCATTACTTACTAAATTTCGAGACCCTTATCAACATTGCTTTCAATCGTGCCTAGTGTTCATTTTCTCTTAATCATGTCCTATTTGCTTGAGTTGGACTTCTTCAGCCTATAAATCATCTTCGGCAAAATCAAAATGTTTTATTCAGTGTAAATACAGTGTAAACACACTGAATGCCAAAAGACAATAACAGTATATTCGATATTTTTTCCAAGAATTACAAGAGTAAGATTCCACTGAAAAAAAAACGCCGTTATGGGCAGTATGTATATTAGCCAATGGTTTATTGGTTTTTAAAAAAAATATTTGTGTTTCATTTTCTACTTGATCTTAATGTCAGATACATTTCATAAGAGCTGGCTTTATAAGTGATTTTACCAACTAGAGTTGTCAACCACAACTGGCGAACCCGTCACCTCAGGAAGTTTTAACGATTAGTTGTTCTATCTCCCTGAAGTGAGTGCCGAAGACTTGGACAAAACAGTCCACCGTCAAGCTCCGCCACATGCCCGTAAGAGGCCAACGCCTTAACCCCAAGATAGCCAGGAGTGTTAACCAGCGGGCTTACACTCACGCCCTTACTTCCAATTGCGACCAGATTACTCCAGTCTCTCGATTGGTTACGAGTTTGAGGTCGCTTGCGCGGTCCTCTACCTTACGAAGCGGTGAAACGGTGTATACCGAATCTATCGCGGACCACGGCATCCTATTCCCGCCGATATAGCGAATGGTCGTTTCAAGAGCAGTCACCGTAAGGTCCGCAACCACCCCCGCTCTATAGGAAACAGTACTGCTTCCAGACTCCCCCGACTGTTAGTCAGAGTGCACAATCGATTGGCTTACGCCGCACGGTGCGCAGACCGTCCAGGAGCGCCAGAAGGTTGATTCCTGGGGGAAACTAGCCCTAAGGCCAGAGTCCTGCCCGGGCTCGCACTTCATGCGTGGGGGCCGCCGGATGGGTGTTGACCCGTGATTGTGACCAACCCTGAACAGAATGGGTCTTCGTGGCCAACTCAGCAAGGGCCCATTAACTCCCAAGTGATTTTACCAATAGTTTTGTCTTATTTTTACCGCAAAACATGTTTTACCATTAGGTAAGGGTTCTGTAAGATATTGCTTTAAGGCAATAAGCTGGCCGATTTGTTTCAACAAATAAAGCGTTTTATGATTATCATTATTATTATTAGTCGTATTATTAGACAATCCATTAACTTTTTTTTTTATACAAATCAAAGTTGTCAAATATTTATAAATAACCCCCATTGTGTCACCTATGTCTAATTTGATAGTCTTTATTCCCTCTCGTTTTCAGTCCGACTCCGTCCCAAATAATATTTCATATTTAGATGTTAACTAGTGTGCATATTATTATGACCGCATCACAAACACGATATGGTTCAAACTCGTTTAAGAATCTTGATCTACGGCATTTATTGTTTACATTTACAAAAAAACATTAAAAGGAAATAAAAGGCCGGCCTTTCTTTTCGAAACACCAAATACTGACACGGCGCGATAGCCATCTCTCGAATCGAGTGTGTCGGTTGGTATGTATTGCCATCGGTGCAGCGGGTGGTCCGATGCGGATACTAAAGTGGATTTATGTTAAGGCGATATTTTTCAAACGGACAAAGGACGTGCGCGTTTATGGCGTCCATCTTGATGACTCTAAAACGCACGATTTAATTGGACGCCGTGGACTGACTCGAGACGGAGACCTGGGAGGTTTACGGCCATTGCGTTCGGGTCGTATAAAAATTAGCGCTGCTCAACGTATTTCCATGCGTACTGTGAGCCACCGCCCGTTGTTGCCTTGGTGTACGTTTAATGTTCAATGAGGGCACATGATATCTTTTGGTGGGACTTCGTCGTCTGACCATCTGTCTGTCTGGATCTGCGTCACGGTTGATTATCTCGAACAATTTTTAAGTTAACGACATAAAATTTGGCATAGTCATAAAACTTGCATGCCCACACCATTGATTATATAGGGTATAACTAGCCCAGGAGTCTAGTGATGTTATAATTTTTTTTATTGGATCCTTACCTATAAAGTCGCTGATCTATAAAGGAAATTTAAGGCCAAAAACTTTGTATGAAAAATATATATTTAATTAATAGAAATATTGACCACTATTATCTATGCACATTTGTCATTTTAATGGTAAAACTCTTGTCGACAGGAACCAATGAATGCTTTGAAGGCGTTTTTTACCGACTCTTCAACGTTGATTTTTTCCCCTTCTAAAAACTTATCTACATTCCGAAAAAAAAAATAACTATTGGAGCAAGGTCTGGCAAGTACGGTGGGTGACCAATAGTCTGCAGCCGCAACTTTGCGATTGTTTGCAGTGAAATCTGTGATTATATGTTGTCATGCAGAAGCAGTGACGGTAAGCGATTGACCAGGCTCGGTTATTTAAGAGCCCTATCACATATTTTTTCCAGAAAGGCAAGAAAAGTGGATTTTTGGCGTTCTAATTCCAAGAAATGAAGAGATTTCTACAAACTTTAATTACTGAATTACCTAGACCATTTCTTGATGTTGACCATAGCGGCCTTTAATTTTAGATATAACGAATATTATTTACTTATTCAGCCCATTTTCCGAAAGTCGTTATTCGTAAAACGCTCGGAAGGCAAACTTTGAGCTCCTTAATACAGTAATATCACTACAACGAAAACCGTATACTATTTTTTTTTATGTCCGTCATGTATTCTTGATGTACACTACGGCTTTATTTTTTCGTTTTTTGACCACATATCCAAGGTATACATTACTTACAATTACACAAAATTAAAAAAAAATCTTCCTGTATCATTCTAATTTTCTCAGAAATAAAATAAGATTCTTATATAATACTTATACTATATTAAAGTTCACTCTTTTAGCAATACGACATAATATAAATTATTGTCATTAGAAAGGAGAAAACACTGCAAAAAACAATTAGAAATTGTGTATATATTTGCTTGCGCAAGAGAAGAGCGCTCAGTGCCGTGGTTTTCTCCCAGGGTTGAATAGTTATTTATTTATTTATTTATTTATTTATCCTATCTTTTATAGTTACATCCAAAAAAAAATGCGTTCATTTTTTCAACTCATTTTAAAAGAATACCTACCCTATTTTGTAATAAGGCTCTTAATCACGAGCTTCTCCATCATTTACGGTAACCGTATAGCCAGCCTGCAAGAAGCTGTTATAGAAAACAACGGCAGAGGATCTCATATTTGAAAATAATGCAAATTTTCAACTTTATCATGGTTGCACAAACAAAAATATTTGAGAAAAAACAAACGACGGAGTGACAAATGAAAAGCTGATTCTTTAAAAAGAATAACATGGCATTGAAATAAAATTTATTTGAATTTGGAATTTCAACTCAAACCAAGTTATCCAAGTTCAAAGTGGCCAGTGTGAAAAAAAATCAATTACATAGGTAAGGTTACAGAGGTAACCTGTTCTTAAATACAGCCAAATGTGCTCTCGTCAAAAAAAGTCTTTCACCATCCAAAGCCAGACACCAATTTTGGTTTTAGATGGCCGCTCCACAGGAGGAGCGCATCTATCATTTGTAGCGCATATATCAAGATTTTCGCCCGACAGTGAACTATTCACGGATAATTTTTAATTTATTATATTATTTATAATAAATTAATTTTTCTTTTCTAGCTGTCCGACTACACAATAGAATACATTCGGAATTAAAAGTGAAGTTAGATACCATACGAGGAAGAAAAATTATGACGGAATGGTTGATTGAGCTAGGAAGAAACGAAACGGAGATATTAGTTAATTATAGTGCTGTATAAGAATACCAAACTACATAAAATTACTGCTTTATGTATATGTATAGATTTTATGTATAAATGTATATATGTATATATGTGTATGTATATGTGTAGATGTATATGTTTATATGTGTATGTGTATATATGATTATTTAATATTATTATGTATATTATGTTACTAAATTATAAGTAGGTATATGTAAAATTTGTGTAAATATAGAGCTACCACGTAAAACAATGCTACATTATGTCACACTTACCAACTAAAAAAAAAAAGGAAAAAAAGAATACATAAAAGTCTACCTTAGTACGGGCATTACTCCAGCAAGGTAGATTTTAATCTTATTAATCTAGTATTATAAATGTGTGTGAAATATTAATAAATAAATAAATAAATAAATAAATTAAGACTCAAGAACTGCATTAGGCATAACCTGAAAGTTCAACCCTTTCCAATCACCAGTGGCGCATGTTAATATTACTATATTAATATTATTATCATTACTTTAGAAATATGTCCTCTTATTATAAATTACCGATATTATATTATTATTGTCATTTTGTTTGTCAGAAAAATAGGCTCACTTTAATTAATTGAGATTAAAAACTCATTCGTCTAAATGTTTTAATTTTAACTATAATTGTGTTTCATTTTAACTATAATTATAAGTTTTATTGTTCGGCTGTCCATAGGAATATGTATATTAATTATTTACCCGTGAGGAATGTTAATGAATACAATCAAACCTATATTTTAGACATTTGCAAACCCAGATTTGGTTATAGAAACCAATTGTTTGTACTTGTTTTCTGCTTTAAGAAAAAAAATGTACGCGTGACGATTTGCATCGTTTGTACGGTGATGCCATTGCTATCCATTTTGGAACGTACGCTACCGTATGAAATAACTTACAAAATTGTAGTGTGTAGTGGTATTGTTGAAATGTTGCTTCAGATGAGCACTGCACTATAGCTCCGGCTGAAAGTGAGAGGGGACAGGAACCTGCTCATCGTCGACATTATATAGTATTGCCTAAATGGTTAGCGATGTTTCAATCGTTCTGAAGTCTTGGAATCTGCGTTTAAACTCCTCGTGTAGTCTTCTTAAGTCAACATTGGAAATCCTGGAAACATCATTCCGGACTTAACCGTCACATGCTGCGCCAAGCCATGCTTCATGGCTCGTTTGAAGACTACGGTGGTAATCTACTCCTGGTATAGTGGTTTGTGGTAGCGGGCGCGGCTTTGCGTCGCGTCGTCGGGCCCCGCATGACAAATTCACGCGTTGATGTTGCGGCCGGGCGTCTCGCGGCGCTCTACGCTCAGATCTCGGCTAATGACGTTAAATACCGGGAACGTTAATAAATATCCGATCTAATTTTAGCACGATACGCGACGCTAACGAGAGTCGCTTTCATCGAGATGTTTACTCATCCGCACCGCGCAGGCCTGCGATTGAAATATCAAGACGCGAGAGAGTTTAGGGAAAAGAAAACGAGGAAATTTAACCCGAATCAGAGATATACGGTACTTATTGAGATACGGTATTTATTGGGTTATCATTTTATAGACAAATCGCGGATCTGAAAGACGTATTTGAAAGACACATGACTGTGAAATGCATGTTTGAAAAACTGTTTTATTTAATTGTCGAATGTGAAAGACTCATTTGAAAGACTAGGTATCCTAAGTAAAGAAAAATGATCAACCCCACTCACTTAGATAAGACGTCAACCTACATATAGGTATAAGCCGACCGCGACGCCAATACAAATCAGTACAACAGTTCGCCACTATTATAGATTACAGTGGAAACTCTCATAATGAGCATAATTCGTTCCAGACTCTTACTCTTAAGCGAAACAATTTTTCCCATACTTGTTATGAGAGGTGCGAATTACTCGTTATGAGGAATTACTGCGAATTACTCGTTATGAGAGGTTCCACTGTATTAAGTTTACTATTACATCACCATGATTTTAGTTCAGTATCAATAAGTACACTTTGAGCTGTCATCTTCGACTTGTCATCAGCTGACTTAGAAACAACACAGTCCACAGTCTAGCTTCGCCAACACGCCCGTAAGAGACCAAACGCCTTACCGCGAGGCACTACGAAGTGAAGACAGCGGGCTGACCTCACGCCATTACTACCAGATTTGGCCGGATTTCTCCGACCCCCGGTCTGGTCACGGGTTCGAGGTCGCTTGCGGGGCCTCTACATGTCGTAAGCGGTTATCCAGTATGAATATTTTGCGGACCGTGGCGCCCTTTTCTCGCCATGGTCACTTGGTACCGAGTGGCCAACAGATCGATTCAAGAGTTGAAGACGTCAGGTCGACTGTCGTAGGAAAAATACATTTCTAGACCCCCTGGTTATTATACGGAATGCGTATGCGTGGCTGATACAGGGTACATATTCCCCCGAATCCGCACATCTGTTCTCAACCACCTCTGACTGCAGGATAACAGCCGTGGCAGAAGCTCACAGAGTAAGCCCGTCTGCAAGGCGGCTACTAGATGGGAGTTAAATTGTGAGTTAGGTAGGCCAGATAACATGGATTTTGGCTAACACCATCCAAGCTGCACGGAACCAATTAGGAACCTTATCAATAAGTATAGTGTGTAATTACAATTACCTAATCAGTCAACGCTTGTGTTTTATATCGCCGCTCGCGCCCCGTGCTAAGGAACATAAATAACAGAGACAAGCTGTGAACGGGGACTCCATACAGGTCCATCTTCACCCCCTAGTTCTACAGACTCATTATATATATATATATATATATATATATATATATATATATATATATATATATATATATATATATATATATATATATATATATATATATATATATATATATATATATATATATATATATATATATATATATATATATATATATTTGATAGTTTTGTGTATATATTCTTTTTAGAATTGATCAATAAGATGATTATAAAGTAATTTTTAGAATTGATCAATAAGATGATTATATTGATCGCAGCTTCTTTATATCGCACCTTTAGAAAATAAAAAAACGAAATTCGAAATTTTAAATTCTTCCATCTGTCAAGTAGCTCGTCTTGTCTTGTTATTTCCCCTGAAATAATAGGAAATTGAGTGAGTTTACGTATAAAGAAGGATTGTAGCTTAATTTTTGAGATAATTGGATGAAGGGTGAGCGTTTACTAGTTGAAAAATGGGCCCAACTTAAACCTACTCCTCTTTCCGCAAGTGAGAGGCATTCATCATTCTCGTTAACACCTAAAGCATTCCCGAATCCGATCAAGGGAATCCTTCGTCACGATGTAAGTGGCTTTTATAATTATTTACTTTATAATCATCTTATTGATCAATTCTAAAAAGAATATATACACAAAACTATCAAATATTTCAAAATATTGAATTTTTACATATTTTATGTTTCGTTCATTGTAAATAATCCATTTAGGTTAAAGGTAATCTTTCCAACTAATAGGAAAGAGCTGACTGCTTCCTTTCATTGATATGAGGGCATGTCACGCTTTTAGTTTTAAGTTTTCAGCTGAATATTGATCGCAGCTTCTTTATATCGCACCTTTAGAAAATAAAAAAACGAAATTCGAAATTTTAAATTCTTCCATCTGTCAAGTAGCTCGTCTTGTCTTGTTATTTCCCCTGAAATAATAGGAAATTGAGTGAGTTTACGTATAAAGAAGGATTGTAGCTTAATTTTTGAGATAATTGGATGAAGGGTGAGCGTTTACTAGTTGAAAAATGGGCCCAACTTAAACCTACTCCTCTTTCCGCAAGTGAGAGGCATTCATCATTCTCGTTAACACCTAAAGCATTCCCGAATCCGATCAAGGGAATCCTTCGTCACGATGTAAGTGGCTTTTATAATTATTTACTTTATAATCATCTTATTGATCATATATATATATATATATATATATATATATATATATATATATATATATATATATATATATATATATATATATATATATATATACATATATATATATATATATATATATATATATATATATATATATATATATATATATATATATATATATATATATATATATATATATATATATATATATATATATATATATATATATATATATATATATATATATATATATCACTTCATTGATAATCTTCTATTTAGACATGGTGTTTATTTGTATTTTTTTTTTTAATAGTAATGCTTTATTTGAGAGAAAGTAGTATAAAAATTATGTCTTAAAAACTACCCAACTAGGTTAATGCCCGTACTAGGGTAGATTCTTTTCTTTTAAATTAAGATGCGCACGTAATTTTATACTGCAATTAAGAACTATGGTAATATTTTACATGTTTATATAATATTAAACATTATACATATATTATTCCCATTTATACATAATTATATACATTTACCTACTTGTATTATTTACATACTATTATTATTTACATACATTTGCATTTACATACACGAATTTATTAGTAATATATAATTGTAATATTAAATTAAATTGATAACGTCGTTTTAAACGAGGATATGTGTAAAAATTTCAGCTACCTTTTTCCTGCCGGTCTCAAACAGCCACAAAGTAAGTTTTCCCTTTTTCATATGTAAGCTTTTGCATTGTTTTAACTTATACTGAAAATAATTGTGGAGTTTAGGAGCTACACAACTAAAGTGCCTTTGCGCAAATTTAGTTTTGGTTTTTTTTAATTAGATGTTTTTCTGACGCGCAACCTCTAGTTAGAATGTTGTGGTCAGTGATGTTGTGTGTGTGCGGATTGTTGATATAATAAAGTAAGGTTACTTTTGCTTAAATCTGTCTAATGTCCAAAAGTCTCAGCTCTTTTAATAGTTCGTTTGTTGGATATCGATGTGGCTTTCTGGACATGACCCTCAGGAGAGCTTTCTGCGCTTTGACAAGCGGATCTAACGTCGCATCTGTAGAACCCCCCATCCTAATATTCCATATGTAATCGTGCTGTGGGCTAGCGCGTAGTAGACTTTAATGAGGCTTCTTAACGGTAGAACATTTCTAAGGGCCTATTCTAAGGGCCATTTCTAAGGGCCGTATATTTTAAGAGATTCGTCTAAGTAAACGGCTTTTGAAGGAGAGGAAATTTATCATTATTTATCACATTAATCAATTAAAAAATCCACAAAAGTTGAGAGATTGAAAAAATAAAGCATATTTTGTTTTCCGACATATCAAGATAGCAAAGTAGCGGACTTTCGGTATGAACTACTCTGAAAGGATAGAGCTCGGCGAACGAAGCAAAATGGTTATCGAAAGTAGGAGCACTTCACTTATTAGAGGAAAAGCGCTTCTAGCGCGAAGCTGGCAATCTTTCTATCGTCGCCGCCCTATAAACGCTCAATATAGTCTGCGCAGATTTTAATTGGCTCACTTATGCTTTAATCCTAACAAACATCTCGGCGCAGTGCACCTAAAGATACGACGCTGGATAACTCTGCATGAATCGAGTGCAAGTGCATTCCGCTTAAGCAGGAAATTGAAATGCATATCATAAATATTGACCAAGAGAACCGTAATGTGCTACCGGGAGCTCTTAATTAATTACACCCCTCGTATCATCAATAATCCCACTTATCTATAAAAATAAGAGAGCTGTTAATGGACACGAATTAAAGAGAGATGTTTTATTATGATATGTTGTATATAGGTGGATATTTTGTAAGAGAAACTCGTCTGTGTTCGTGCAATGCTCTCATCTCACTGTGGTTATTTCGCACATGCAATTGAAAGACTGTGATAATACACGTTTATTAAATTAGCGCAAAAACATATAAAAAATATATAATTTAGGTTCAGCCTTAGAACAGGTGTGCTGCCTAGTTAGGTGACCCTGAGGTGAAAGCTAGCAGTGCGGTATGTAACGTTATGCATTAAAAAAAACAGTATTACCATTACACTATATATATGTATTAACATTATATATGTATTAACATATGTATATAGGTATGTATTAACATATATACATATGTTAATATTATATACTTTATTAACATATATACATATGTATATATGTATTAACATATTATATATGTATATATGTATTAACATTACACTATATATCACGGTACAAAAGTAGGCGTGTTTACTTGCTTTAGTTGCAAAACTGCTGCCTTATGGGCTCTCTAGACGATCAAGCATGCTTGTCAAGCATCGCGTCGCGGGCTGGGAAGGGGTCGTAAACCGCAGGAAATATGCAAGTATTTTTATTTTTTTATACTTACCAAAAATGCCTAATTTTGTAGTTTATACCAGGGAATCAAGTCATTCGTCAATCAATTACGTCTAATTTACCTGTCTCCCTGGTATAAAACTACAAAATTAGGCATTTTTGGTAAATATTAAAAAAATATTTGCATATATCCTGTAGTTTACGATCCCCTCCCAGCCCGCGACGCGATGCTTGACAAAAATGCTTGATCGTCTAGAGAGCCCCTTAGATTCTACTGTATGTATTATTCCTTAAATAATAATCATTTCGTATTTTAATATTATATTATTAATTAATTAATAATTATTTCGTATTTCAAAGACAATAAAATGCAACTTTTAGGCTGTCTCCCTACAAGACACAACGACGACTGGCAGTCTGATTTATTACTCATACCAACGAAAAGGCTACAACCTATATATGAACGTAATTTTGTCGCACGTTAATAGAGTTCGTCTATTTTAAGCGTAATGACGATCAATGGAAAGCGAATAATATAATCACTTTCTTCTCGCTGTTCAAAGTATTACAAGATGGTCATTTTAGTTGGCTGGCTGGTTTAATGCAGGTGAACGCCGTTGAAACAATGCCGTTGAACTCAATTCACGGTTTGCATGGTGACACAGTATTAAAATACTGGTACTACTCACTTGCATAACTCGTAGCATTTTTATTGCCTAGCAAAATTGAGTTATCGCAATGGTGCTACATAGCGCTGTCACGGTTTTAAAATACGACGTTATGATACGACATTGCGGTAATTAATGGCATCGTAACATTCATAATTATTGGCAGGACCTATCTCACTGTGGAGAACAGTGACGTTACAATAATCCTAAATAACAACATTCAGTTTAGTGCAGAAATGCGGTGTGATAATACTGCTAGATTGTCAAGTCGGTACCGAACGACGTTTTAAATGTAAGAAATGGTCATACACTATTATGCTCCATATATTATCTAGCATGGCGACATGTATGGTCAGAACTATGTCTTTGTTTGACCATTATTTTTGCCAGGAAGGTCGTTATTTACAGAGCTCACGTATTTGATTTTTTTCTCAGTGCGTGTGATTTTTTTCTCATTCAAGCCAAGTGACATGTTGATCATTCGAAGGAAATCCGATTTTGTTTAACGAGATGGGGTTGCTACTTTCGCTGGGATCGATAAGGATCGTTTTACCCAGAGGGATGATTTATCACATCTTTCCCCTATAAAACAAGGCATGTGAAACTGCAGTGAGCTCTCTGACTATTACGGCTATCTCCGTTCGTATTAATTTCCGTATCATTCCATGTCTCGCGCAGACCGGGCGAGAACCGCGCGAATTTGCACGTACTTCTCAACAAAGTTGCTTGCAATTTTAACAACGCTCGTTGCGCTAATGAAGGGTGTATTTAAGTTATCCGATAAGTTTGTCTTGTGTATGGGCGCGATGGCTTCGCTGACATGCGCAGCTGAGGGTTGTGCCTCCGCTCAGCGGAACGAGCTTAATGAAGGACGCATCATCCGCTGTTTCTCGTTTAGCGTCGTTTTGGAAGAGTTTCAACTAATTAACAAGTAATTTAAGATGGGCCGAGAAGTTCTCATGGTCGGGAGCGAGGGAGGATTCTTGGTCGATGCTTCCTAACAGGACTCGGAGTAACTTTCCAATATACATAGGTCACACTGAAAGTCCAGAACTGGCCATTTACATAAATATTAATACATACAAAATACAAATACAACAAGGTGCGTCTGAGTAAGGTTCGGAATAGCTTTCTCTGCCAATCTTACTTATTCTACAACAAACTTCCATTACACATCAGGGGCATTGGGAAGGTTCACTTTAAGAAAAAGGTACAGGGTATTTTGACTAAAAACCCCATTTATAGCATTGAGGATTTCGACAATATCAATTTTTCGCAGCTCTATTGACCTACTTGACTATTATTATTCCTTATTCTTTCTATTATTGACTATTTTACAATTCCCTTTTTTTTGTTCGTCTTCTAACTATTTATTGACTATAATTATTATTACTGATTTCTTTGTATTTGTGTTTTTTCTTTAAAATATCTTCCCGTATGATAATTTGTGAAATTATCCAATATTTGTTTGATTATTTAGTACTTAGGATTATATAGAAAATTAGATAGAAAATTTTACGAAATTACTTAAGAATTTTGATTGAAAATATTGGAAAATGTTGTTTCCTCTACATATATAACCTAGAAAATCTGCGCTTGGATGTTCAACGTTCATACCTTGCAATACCGACGTTCATATCTTATACCTTAATAGGTATTTATATTATACTTGTTATTTTTATTACTTTTGACATAACCAAGTGTAGGAACTCCTATCAACTGGTTTAAAATAAAAGAATAAAATAAAAAAATTAAAAAGGAACTCTGGCTATAAAATCAGGTTTGTTTCATGTAACTGTCATTTGATTTTTCAATGTGACGTCATTTTTAAAATTGCGCGTCTGCATTGCGATGGATTTAAGTCGTGAAAATTTTCGTTGCATGATTGTCTACAATTTTAAGTGTAATTAAATGTAATTAAATACAGCTTAGCAGAGCCTCATCTGCTTCTAATTGCTTCTGGCGATGAAGCACCAAGCAAACCAGAATTCAGAATTCAAACGCGGTCGTGTGGCAATCTCAGTAAGGAATTTCGTGAAGGTCGTCTTCCACCGCTGTCACCAACAAAAAACATAAATATTAGCGCCGTATAATCGAAACCGGCATCTGACCTACCATGACGTTCGGGCATCCTTAGGTATAGGCATGTCAGGTACAACCAATCCTTTAAAACATATGACTCTGAGAAAACGGTGGATCCTACACAATTTGACTAAGGCTCAAGAAACGGGACGAGTAACAGTGCAATGCCATGCTTACCAGATTCAACGAAGGGGCGCCAAATTGGCGTGGAACTTAGTACCAGGTGACAAAGTATAGATTTACAGGTACGACCCCGAAACAAAGCAGCAGCCGACCATTTGGTTTAATTGGATCAATTGGTCGAAAAAAAAGAGAAATAAATAAAACCTCTAATACAAATAAAAAAGATCGTAAATGAAAAGATTTCATAGGTAGGTTTACTAAGATAAAAAGACACATTTAGTCTATATCACCTGTCTTCACATAAAATTAGTCATTAGGCCTTAAAACTGGCAACAAACAAGTGCATGATGACAGGTCCTTAATTCCTCATTGAATAGTCCTCCTTTGTCGTTGGGGATTCAAAAGGCTAAAACGATGTAAAATAAAAAAATAAAAAATCATAGGTTTTTTTCGTAGGTCCTTTATCCGCAGTCTTTGTATCAAGATCAGAGATAAATACATACCTATCTAAATCGTGTGGCAGAATTTGATTTAGAATATTTTTTTGCTTACATGTAAATCATTTTATCACTTCACGTGATAACTTTCGAAAAATGGCTAAATGGACGAAGCGACGCTTTGCCGAATTTAATAACACGCCCCAAGTGCGTTGAACTGTTCGGAAGGCGTGTCCGCTTCGACTACGTAGGTATGCATACACAGATTCTCCGTGAATTGAATTAAATAAAACCGGTTTTTATTACTTCTTGTAAACTCGAAACGTTTACGTAACAATGGAAGACTCCGGACGCGAGAGTGGGAAACAGCCAACGTTTTTGACTAATTAGATTTGATGGCAACGTTGACGTGTGTTTTAAGTGTGTATAAATCAATGCTGGAATGACTGATAATTATTCTTAACAGTAAAAAATCGCAGACTGCTCTGCGTAAAATTTGTAATAAGTATTGTTTCGGACTGTTATCATTATTGGTTCGATTTTAGAATGGGGTAAGAATTAGTACTCTCCGCAGTAGGCCAGCTGTATGGTAGTTAAAAGAAAGGAAGTCGAACACCCCAATGTCTAGGAGTGGAACATAGTAGAAAACTGTGACCAAAACCGACATCTGGTATACAGTAAAGTCATAAAACGGACGAGGGAACCGAAGCCGGAATCAAAGGACAAGAGCCAAAATAACAATGGCTCTAGGAAAATATGCAACAGAATTTAAATTCGAAGTTCATGCAATTAATATGTGCATGCGTTTAAACCTAAAGAAGCAATATAGCAACCAGACTATTGGCCAAAGGCCATAAGCAACACGGACAGCCTAGCGGAGCTGAAAGCAGTAAACGCGAGGAGTCACACCCAAACTAGTCTGGGATACCCTTAGAATCCTCAATGAACTTTCTTCCATAAGCACGGAAACCCTCGCGTGGGTACCGGGTCATAGCAATATACAAGGAAATGAGGAAGCCAGAGAAGGATCTTCAAAACTCATCCTAGGACCAGAACCGGCCATAGGCGACATTAGACTGTTTCCTAAAATTGACCACCAAAAAGAGTCTAGATACAGAACTGGAAATCTACTGGAGGGACGCGTCCGGAATGAGACAATCCAACGCCCTCATAAACCTGCTCTTCGCAAATAGATCAAGAGCACTGCTCAAACTGGGCAAACCCCAAAAAAGCACAGTCAGGACTAATGACAGGACATATTGCTTTCAAAAAATACCTCACAACCATCGGAAATAGGACCGATTCTCTTTGCAGGATGTGTGGAGAGGAAGATCTGACCGATGTACATATATTGTGCATCACGCGCTAACCAGCTTAAGGTTAAAACAACTAGGAGTCTCTTATCCTTATCCGGTTCCTAACGAATTGCTTATGGCGCTAAACCATAATTTCAGGTTACTGCGAACACCTGAGACGGCTCAAACACTTTTTCAGAGGCCGCAGCCATCAGGCGATGGGCTACACCATCAGTCGCTGCTCCCAGGAGATAAACAAGAAGGTGAGAAAAAAGAGAGAACAAGGAGGTACAACTCTAATACGGTCGAATGTCTTGGGAAAAAATATTTGAAGGTAGTTAAAAAAAATACATTTCTTAAGTACCTCTGAGAACTATTTTATATTGCACTTTTATAAATAGCACTTTTACATTATTAAAGAGGCTAAATTCACAGATGACGAACGAACTGACGAAGAAAATTCCTATAACTTTTTGGGAGCGTCGAAGAAGTGGGACTCACAGGAGAACTCGGGACACTGAAGTGCAATCTTTGCGGCGAATCTGGATTTGCTAAAAGAAAATTAGGATCAGCACAGATCGGCACGGTGAAGAAAATAGGTAAGAAATATAAACTATTGAAACTTGGAAAATGGGGAGAGGTTTATCCTTTAAGTGTCTTATTATTATTAACCCAGTGGTAATGTTTCCCATCATGGAAATGGGAACTTGGAAAATGGGGAGAGGTCTATCTATTGAGTGTCTTGTTATTATTAATCCAGTGAAAATGATTCCCAGCACGTCGTTTCCGGCACAGTGGAAATGATTCGTATTAATAGTAGATTACCAGTTATTAGCGATCAAATATCTGAAGCTATCTATTGATTGCGTACTTGGACCTCCTGTCGATATGGCAACTCCGTGGATGCTTGGGATATACCGACTCTGAAAATGATATTCAACGCACTGTCAAAAAGTCTCTAATATACATGATCATCGCATGGGAGAAGTATCGCTTTGGCTGCAATTAAACTTACGATGAATGCACAGATCTATCAATAAGGTTATTTATAGGAAGTCATTTCGCAGCAGCTCGGATTTGCTATTCACCGAATTATAAGAGCTTGATGTTCGCTAGCTTTTTGTAAAATATGCTGCTTGTTACGCCAAAGAGAAGCTATCAGATCCCTCATTAAGCGACCATCAGCGTCCATCCATCGGAAATGTAGCGCTAGCCAACATAACCATACTCGGTGAAGAACTTCTTTTGCACAAAGGCATATCACATCCTTTGGGACAAAGATACTCCATCATATCCCCTGTGTGTCCAATACAAGAAGCAAGTAACCCTCAAGACATCCTCAGGGTGGATTTTAGAATCAAGTAGATTATCTTGCCATGGCCTACTATGGACATTGTTTTTTTTTGTACTTAATTACATATTTATCTCGAAAAACGTTGGTTGACTAAGGAATTAAACAAATGAAAAATGCAAAAAAAAAATGTTGTATTTTTTTCCATCACTACATCAGCTTAACTGTGACATGATGTTCTAGTCTTCGTGGTCTAAGCTAAGATACGAACGGCGTGTGACTAGGCCGGCATTGTGTGGCTACATAGTATCGTAATGTAATCACTGAACAACTGCTCCACCACTAACAAGTAAACCCGTATGAAAATAGCGCCAAAACGCGATATTAAAACGATTATCACACTACCCTCCTCGCCGCACATACAAAATCATACTCGGGGAGTCGAGTCTACCTCCCGTATGTGGTTTATTATGGCCTGATAGAGACGTGCCAGAGAGGGGAATGGTGGGTGGGGAAGAGATAGTGAATACTGTGAGGGGGTGGGGAGGGGTAAGGGGGTAGAAGTGGGGGCGGTGTATCTCGTTTATTAGCTAACGATGTGGTAAGTACAATCGTAAGGGACGCACGGCGACGTGAGAGCGAGATGTACAGACCGCACTGGCTCTGCGTACCGATCATGAATCATATTTCGCTGGGGCGTCGACAACCATCGTCAGATTAGTGCTTATTACACAGGAATCAATACTAAATCACAGCAAATATCTCAGGGTATATTTTGAGAAAACAATGAACTCGGAGACAGTATAATGTTGGATTTCTTACGGGTAGATAAATGGTGTTCAGACCCCGATGCAACCAGAACGACCTATCACTAGTTTGAACTGCCTTAGCAAGAAGATACACTCGGCAAGAAGATACTAAGAGCTGTTTTTTTTTTTTTTTTTTTATCATTCTGTTATCACTACCCAAGTCCTTAGTCATGCAGGTACAGGCGAGATGTTTGAGATGGAAGTCGGGGTACATCAAGGCTCCAAGCTGAGCTTATTGATATTTAATACCACCATAGACCACCTAACAAAACACTGAAAAGTCACTGCCTTGGAACGTACTCTACGCCGATGATGTTGTTTTGGCCTCGGACGATGTAGACGACCTACAACGAAACGTCAACTCCTGGATCGAGACACTCGAAACAAATGGCCTTAAGATTAGTAAAAAGAAGACAGAACACATGTCGTGCATTTTTGATGACATCACTAACTTCAATAACATCAAGATCTCTTTAGGAATTACGCCTTTACCAACGGTGACGCAATTTAAACATTTAAGCTCAATACTAAGCAATGATGGCAAAATTGACAACGATCTTACTCATAGATCTACAACAGGGTGGATGAGTTGGATTCAACTAACAGGCGTTATGTGCGACAGAAAAATGCCCCTTAAGATCAAAGAGAAAACGTATAAGACAGCCACTAGACCTGCTGTCTTGTAAGGATCAGAATGTTGGGCGACTAACAAACAACATCTCAACAAACTACATACAACAGAAATGCGGGTGTCATACTATTAGGCAAAATCCGAAATGCGTAGATAAGGAGAAGTTTTAAAATCGCTCGGATAAATGATAAATTCAAAGAAAGACGCTTATGGTAGTACGGTCACGTCCAGCGACGCCCGATGATCACATGGTGAAGCTTGCCCTAGACCTGCCAACGATGAAACGTGCTCGTGGAAGGCCACCCGCCACCTGGTTGACGATGGTTGAAAAAAACCTGAGAGAAGCTCAACTCGACGCCGACACAGCACAAGATCGTTCTCAGTGGAGGAGGACAAGGAAGGCCGACCCCAAGTAAATAGGACAGGGTCTAGGAAGAAGAAGAAGTAAATTGGATAAATATGATTTTTAATCAATATATTTACATTTGCTCGGAGCAGCCGTAAAATTGGACACGATCGCGCTCCGGCCAGTTGGCCTACCCATGGTGAGACGTCATGACGACGATGAGCCGAGCGAGGAGGACGTGTCGTGGAGGGCGTGTGTGGACGGCCCTTTATTTTAATTGCATCGCTTGTTTTTACTGCTGAATAGTTCCATAAACGAATTACGTTGATATTGGTTCTGATAGAAGTAGCATTTTTAGGCTTACGACAAAGATTCACCCCTGGTTTTTTTTAAATATTCTACCCGGAATAACGAAAAATTAATGACGCCCAAAACTAAGACCGTAATGGAAAACGAATGCGATCATCTGAACGCTCTTTTGGTTAGCCGTCGCTGTTTATTTCCGAGCACGTCGCCGATGTGACAACCTAGAAATTATACACGAATAAGAATAGACCACGGGCGCCCGCTTGATGCGGCGCTGAATAGTCTGGCCTAGGCCGGCCAATGCAACGGCGGGCTGCCCGCCTGCTGCTGCCTATTTAGTTCAGAAGCCCATTTCAGTTTATACGCCGTTATCTGACACACGAATTAAACCCATAAAATATATATATATGACAGCTTGATGGTAAGTAAAAATCTGATTCTGAATCTTCAAATCCTTGTGGAATTCAAATCGATATTTTCCTTTTTTATAATGAAATTTTGTTAGTACATATTTAGATATTGTCAACATTCTTCCGTAAAAAAAATGAAACATGCATTTTCTGGCATTAGTTCGGAGCGTGGCGAGCGATACGTCCTCTGTCAACCACGAGACGGAGAGAGAAGAAAAACATCGCAAGTGTATAGGCCGTAAGTCGTTGAATTGCAAGGAAACACAACGAAGTGGAGTTGGTTATAGCGCGACTGTGAACAGTGACTATTCAGATTTTTTGATTGATAAATTGAACTTTCGATCAGATTTATGACGTAGAGTAAAATACGATGGGCTCCTGGATTATGCAGACCGTCTGAATGACGAGGACGCTACTCTGCGAGCGCCGCGACGCTCGCCACTCTCCTCACTTGACTGTCAAATGGACAATCACCGTTGTCGGTGACGTCATCGGCTTCTTTATCGCAGCTTTGACATTGAATAAACACAGTTCTGCTGGAGACTTATGAAAGCGACTCTGTTAACATAGTCTTCTAGTAATACAGACTGTGTCAAACTTGATCGAAATTTTGATCAAAACTTGATCGACATGAAATAGTGTTGTTTTCTGTTATTATCATCAGGTGGAAATATACATTGAAAGGTTAAACAAACATTGTCAATATAATTTACTATTTGACATGTTATAATAACATTTCATGTTATTTTAAGTTATTATAACAATATGTCATTGGTTAATATGTCATTTAATAATTAATAATAATATATAATTATATTATTAACAATATTTAATAGTTAACTATTAATAAATAATAATTAACTATTAATAAAATTATTGATATAAACGATTAAATATTAAGTATAAAAAATTACCTATTAATAATTAATATTAACTATAAATAATTAATTATAATTAATTATATATTATCAATACCTAATTATTAATAATTAATGACATTTATTAATAAAAGTTCATTATTGTTAACTTGACATGTTAATAATAATAGTATATTATACTTGCAATAAAGTCGATGAAGTACATTTTAATTTAAAATAAATGTATAAAAGTAAACAAATAAATGTAATTAGTTAAGGTCCACTGTAAGAGCACTCCACGTGGACATCAAACTTGAAAATGTAAAATCTATCTTTGTTAGTTTTTAAATATGAAATACGTTACCTTCAAACAATGTTCGTTATTTGCTATCTTGGATATATGCTGGCATCGGCGCACAGTAGGTCCCAATTATTGCATTTCTATCACTAAAATAATTTTATAAAGTTCTCAACAATAAATATATTTATAAATACTGTTTTCATATTTTTTTATGTAATATATAAAGTTAGAGTATTTTGAGGAATAATTTGATCCCACGAGTTCATAACTTCCTTATGTTCAACTGTAACAGAATACGAATATTGCTAGAATAGTCATTTTATAAAACTATTTCTAGTTATTAAGTTATTCGTCGTTTTATATAATAAATAATAAAGCATTTCTCGAACAGATACTTTAATGTGGAAAAATAAAATATCCAAAAATATAATACGCGTCTGAGAAAAGAAGTATGGGCCAATGGTTTATTTTAACAGCTGCCCCGTCTCTGCAACGGACTCTTTAAAGAAAACTATTTCGCGTCACTTAAAATGTTGCATAGATAAAGCAGGGTGACCAAAGACACTGAGAACAATATATTACATTGTAGTTCAATTTCTAGGAAATAAGTTCGATGTGGAGAAGCAAAAACCACAATATTTCCAACATAATCGACCAGCGAACCCGGCAACAAACATCGCTTTCATTCCGGCTCGTAAACAGGTTACAGTATCTCCAAACAGATCAACCTGTATTAATTGACCAAGATAAAATTCATTTATGCAATCCGTTTTTAAGACGACAGGTTAGGCTAATTTGGCCGAGAACCTGTCCGGCGCAATCTCGGCGATTCTCGTCACGGCCCACAATTTGTTACTCAATGTCGCCGCGGCGTCAGTCGTTTTGAATAAAAACACTCACGCAGAACGTGTACTACAATAACAGCCTAATGCGACATACAATAAATTATTTTATTGTGGCCAGGCCGATATGACTAGAGCTGGAGGGGGCTTTGCAAAGTGTACGCTGATTTAAACGTATCAGGCTAGCATACGTGAAGATAAATAGAAGGTGTGGCAAATTAATAATGGAAATTATCTGACAAATATGTTTTACTGTAAGATTATTAGAAATAGCTGTTAATCCCCTTTATATACAACGCTGTATACATGTTTTCCATTTTCCAACGCAGTGCTGCAGATCACTTTAATGACCTGCAGCACTGCGTAGCTTTATATTATATTAATTGACATACATTTTATTAATAAACATACATTATAATTATATGCATTCATTACATCGATACATATAAATTATAATAGGTATACATTATATCAATAGGCATACATTATATTAATAAACATATTACATTACATTAATAGACTTATATTATGTTAATAGACATATGTATATGATATTAATAGAAAAAAACATTATATTATTAGACATATATTATATTAGTGGACATATATTATATAGTGGACATATATTATATTAGTAGACATATGTTACATTAATAGACATACATCATATTAATAAGCGAAGGTTAAGTGTATTTAATTATATATTCTGGATGTTTAACACACCTGGCAGAAGGGATCTGGGGAGCAATCCCCTAGAAATGCGGGATCTACATGGTACATCGACGTATTAACCATTAAAACCACGAAATCCTGGGGTACCTATACTATAGGCAAAAGACACCGCGATGTGGAAATTGCATTCACGAAGTAGAGACCCGAGCAAGCGATCTCGGCCGTGACCTGTCGCAATGCATGGGCGTAGAAAACACAGGTAAGAAAGGGAGCGGGGGGGGGGGGGGGGGGGGTATAGAAAACTGGCCTCCAACGCCTTTCCGATTGGGTTTGGACTTTCATGGGTTCGTGGTTTCACTGCCCTTCCGGTACGCATGGTTGGAGTATGCCGACATCCCGGGCGGTTAAAACGAATATATACCAGGAATATAAACCAGTGTTTCAAAGTGGGTACGAAAGTTACATATTCCTACAGTGAAGTTAGCGTCTATTGGCGTCCGGTACCGCGACTATTATGATGGGTCGACTCGACGTGCAGTTCGTCGATTCGACTTCTCCCAGCTGACAACAGTTGTCGCGTCGCGTGGTCTGGCGGCGCCGCGGAGCCCCGTCCGCGTCCGCGTCGCGTCGCCGACGCGGTTGCAATATTAACTAGGCGCTGCCGCGACGCGACCGACTTGTCAACAAATTGAATGATAAAACAACGTTATCGGCGACAAGACATTTCGCCGCTCCATTAGACGGGGCGATTTGTTATTCGCGGCGCGCGGGACCGCGAGGGCGGCGACGAGAGGGCGGATTTGCATAAGCTCGATTGGGCGGTCGGGCGCGCGCTGACGACTCGAAAAAACACTTGCCAACTTCATCAAGCCTGATGTTCTTGAATGTACGATGATTGTGTATGCTTTGCTTATGTACGTAATGTTATAAAAGTAGTATATAATTCATTGTCTTGACCATAACATTTACACGTTGATCATAATATATGTATAGGCTCATGCGGGTCCAGCGTGAAAAAAACAAAGGGTTTACTAAATTGAAATTATGGTCAATATTTAAAGTGTTTATAATATGAATAACTGTTAATCTTATTACTCCGGACAAAAAACTAGTATCATACATTTTCGTTCATTTATCCCACGGTGTGAAGTAAGTGTACGCACTACTATAGGGTAGGTGTGCGCGCGTAATTACCTCAAAGTAAAATTAATGTTAATCATAAATCAAAAATATTTAAAGAACTATTCAAAATTCGCATGAAATTAAAAAAAAATGCGAGTCCCCGGGTTGTCCTCCACACATATAGCCCCGGCGCGCATTTGCGCTACACTACGCTTATTCTACGAAATGTATGGAATCGCCGTCAAACGCGCGCACTTGCCCGCGCGGCCCAAGTGCGCGCGCCCGACGGCGTTTCCCTACATTGAGCAGTATCTCCGTAGGCCGCAAGTGCGCGCCGGGACTTACCCCGAGAGCCTGTAACCAAAACATGGTAGTTTTAGGCCAAACACCGTGCTAACTCTGTTAAACTTAATTCAGTTTAAGCTACCTCAATAAACACACATTTTGTCGCCAATCAAATAAATATGCTATATCGCATTGCTTCAGAGTCACACGTGATGCAAAGTTGAAAGAAAATAACAAAATTGTTACGTAAAAAACCTTCCAGCCTACACAAACAACATGGCGCGGAGCAGGGCAGGCACAGGCGTCTCATTCGCGGGGCATGCGGGCGAGATTAACGCGACGGGAAGAGGAGGAAGAGAGGAAGAGGAGAGACGCGCTATGTTACCCCGGCCGACTCTATAATTATTAAAAAGCAAAGGGAAACCAGGCAAGTCACCTTCTAAGGTAAGGTATATTCTAAGTTAGCGATGATTTTCAAGATGTTTCGTTTGAGTTTAAGTCGTGTTTAAATCTAATCTACGAGTATATTACCAAACCGGGTATACATTGCTTATATACATGTAGGAGCCTACGGCCCTACATACCCACAACAAAAAAGTCAATTTCACAGAACAGAAAACTGCAGACTCACTCAAACTTGCACGCGCAGCTGCAGTTAATTTCCAGCTAAATTTGGCAAATATTGCCCAGGTTAGCGACACATGCGTCGCCCCACTCGTAGCTATTGCATCACCGATCACCCTATAAAACGCAGTACATTTCATTCGATCGGCATCATTCCTTTGGTGGTCAAGTACACCTACACACCTCTACACATCATTCCTTTGGCAGACAGTTGTCACGTGCTACATCATTCCTTTGGCAGGCCGTTGCCCTACTACATCATTACTTCGGCAGACAGTTACCGCGCTCTGCACATCGTCCCCTCAGTGGATAGATATCTCGACTACACACTTCGCTCCTCGACTACACACGGACCGCCACGGCTTCACCTCGCGCCCACACTACAACACAACGGCGAACACAACTCAAGGCGTTAAGAACTGGCGACTTCGACTCACTTCTGAATAAACTCTTCTACACGGACATCTACGACTCTCATTTACGGAGCAACCTTCATGCTGAGAACCACCCTTCGCTCACAAGCAATTGGAGTGTAGTGAAGGGTGGCCATTCTCACATACATATTCGTAATTATTTTGCATACTTATAGGGCTTAGGCTGACTTAAGAATATTTCTAGAAGAATAATTAATTGAGCGCAAAATCTAGCGGGAATATTAGGGTAAGACAGCTGGAAAACTAGGGAGTAACTTATTAAGCCTTAGAAGATACGATAAATTTTAATTTGAGCCTCCGGTCGTTCGAATTGGTCTGCAAAAAGCATAGTCTTCAAGGATTTCTTGAGCCCTACAGCTGAGGTCGCCGCTCTTATGAGTCTTTTTCAGGTTACGGCAGCATGACAGATAAACATCCGTTAGAGCTTGCTCATCTAGCCAAAAAGGGGTGCAGAAACGCGCAGCGTGCGATTACTCGTCCCCGGGCCAACGGAATTTGGACAGAGATGTCCGAGTGTGATACTGTGCACGATTATCGTTCACGAAACTATTATATAATTATCGAACCGCCCTTGAAGCTGCAGCGACAACTGCCAGTAATTACTGATTTGTAATATGTATGTATAAATATAATATATTATACATACATATTATTACTTATTTTGAATTTATGTTGTATAAGTTTATATGTTTGCGGTTAACTCTACAACTTTTGCGGTCATTTGATTAATAAATATTTACGGATGTATTGTATTTTTTGTTTCATAATTTAGTTTGTGGTTATAAAATCCATCAGTTATTTTTCTGTGAGTTTCTCCCACTGCTGAAGGGTGGTTTTTGTGGACTGTAAATGTTATTTACCTTCGCGTTCTCTCGTTCTTCCTGGCCGCCGAGTAGTCTCCCGTATCTGGTTCACACTCTATTAGATGATCACACAGTGAAAGAGTTTATTTCAAAAGAACGTTTATTGTCCCTCAATTTACTCGTGAGTTACAGTATACACTTAAATTATGCGCGCGAGTACGAGACCAGCCAAGGGCTGCCGTATGTACAACTATTATCCCGCCGCTTAAGGGTCGTTCATTCTCGACCTCGGTATTTTTGTGACTGTTCGATTTTCCAAAATCGTTCACTAGCCTCGCTAAAGCCCCGCCACTCTAACCCGTGATTGGTTAAAAGGCAATGGCGGCGGTAAGAGACCGGCCTACTGAGGGTTAAGGGGTGTGGCTTAGCGAGAGTACATATTATTCAATCAGGCTTACATTTTTAACTTAAATTAATCTCACCTTAATTGAAGGTAATTTTCTATAATATGTATTACTACTACATTATCATTAGGTTTATAGCGAAAATATGTAGATTAAACATTAACAATACATCATATTTAGTACTTAAAATTCCTTCGAATAGCTAGCAAAATTATAAGTATTTGATTTTATCCAAGCTTTCAGTCGAATAATTAATAGCCTCCTAATTACCTCAAACATTGCGATTATTTTGAGATTACCACATTTGTTTTAATATAAGAGGGTTGCGCGAGCGGCTTGCCGCGTTTACGATTTTTTGTTATCGGTCGACACCCTCGATATATCCACTGCGAGAAATGACAGGCTGATAATTAATTAGGGGTCTTCGGCCCTTAAAGACGGCGATATATTATTACCAGGACCTTTCATGGAATTTTGTCCTGCGTATTTAGTTAGGACTTCCTTGCGGATGATTTTAATATTTGAATGAGCCGTATTTTGTTTCAGTGTCTGTTATTTATGTCTGTTATGGGGTGGCTCGAGCGTGTGAAAGAGGAATATAAGCTTCTAAGAATCGATCTCTCGCGAACAGCCACCCATATTAGATAATGCAAGTGATAATTCGTACATTTCCCCGCTCATGGCAACGTGCCATTAACTTATTTTACGAATTATTTACCTTAAATCTACGTTATTTATATCTATGGCTTATTCTATTCGGGCGGACAATTCTAATCTAACTAGTTTGCTTATTGACCTGCGATAATTTTTTCCGTCGACTTTTACATCTACTATCCTGACAACACCTGTTTTGTCAGGGTAGACTTCCGTTACTATAGCGCGAGGCCATCTTCCTCTTTCTAGAGAGGGATCCAATATTAACACCAGTTCCCCCACCCTTAGTGGAGGTTGTACCTCCTTCCATTTAGGTCGAGAGACTAGCATAGGTAGTACTTCTTTAGACCACCTATTCCAAAAGCGTCAGCTAGAGCTTGGGTCTGTCTCCACTGTTTACGGTTACATAAATCTCCAATGGTAAATTTACCCATAGCGGTGCTGTAAGAGTGTCCTAACAAAAAGTTTTGCGGCGTAAGTGGCTCCTGGTCTCGACTGTCTATAGTAATGTGCGAGATAGGCCGCTGATTAAGGATTGACTCCACTTCAGCCAATAAAGTCTGCATCATTTCCACAGAAGGCGCTCTTTCTTTCAATATGGCGTACAAAGCTCTTTTGGCTGACTTAACCATCGATTCCCAGCAGCCGCCATGATGGGGAGAAGCAGGTGGTATAAACCTCCAGTCAATCTGGTCGTTACTTAAACGTTCACGGATACGTTCATCGTCAATCTCTGAAACGACCTTCTTCAATTCGGCACTCGCACCTTTTAGATTAGATCCATTATCTGACATTATCACCCTTGGTTTGCCCCGCCGGGCTATGAATCTTCTTATCGCTTGTATTGTCGAATTAGTAGACAAATCATATGCTAATTCAATGTGAACCGCTCGTGTGGTTAGACAAGAGAACAACACGCCATATCGTTTCTCCACTTTTCTTCGTATAGTCACCTGAACCGGCCCGAAGTAGTCTACGCCTAAGGCGTTAAAACACCTCGTATGATGCTGCAAACGTGACATCGGGAGTTGTCCCATCAACGCTGTGACTGGTTTTGCCCTTCTCATTTTGCACAGCATACACTGGTATATAAATTTTTTGACCGTTTGACGGGGACTAATTAGCCAGAACCTCTGGCGTAGGCTGGCCAATGTCGTTTCAACCCCGGAATGAGCCATCTCCTCATGAGTTCTTACCACCAGTAGTTGTGTATAGCGATCCCGGCCGTCAAGTATTATGGGATACTTAGTGTCGTGTGGTATACCCGGCGCATTTGCGATGCGGCCGCCTACTCTTATTAAGCCCCGCTCGTCTAAGTACGCATTTAAACCTATCAAACGGCTATTCCTAGGTAAAGTCCCTTTCACTCGTATAAGTTCTATTTCTTTCTTAAAAGAACGACTCTGCGACTCCTTTAATAATATTATTTCAGCGCTGGCAATGTCTTGTCCGTTTAAAATGCAGTTATTCGTGGCACCTCTACATAGTTGAATAAACTTCCTAACGTATGCGGCTACGCGCAATAATCTGCGATGTTGGGAGAATCTCGCGACATCTATTGTGCTCGTAGGTACAGCGTGTAGCGCAAATACCGCCAATGGTTTATACTCGAGGGATATCTTATCCTTTTCCCCGGGTTGATGGGGAACCTTTGCCGGCCATACCTCTGGTGGCTGTCTAAGGTATTCAGGACCATTCAGCCAACGGCTCTCGGGCGAGAGGTCAATTTTTGACTTCGCTCTCGTAGCTTCATCTGCAGGATTACTATTTCCGCTTAACCATCTCCACTCCTCCGGGGTAGTCAGTTCGTCCAATACTCCCAGACGGTTGGAGACAAATTGTTGGTGGTCGGAGCTACGTGAACGTATCCACCAAAGTACGTTCATCGAGTCTGTCCATAAAATCTTTTCATGAAATTTAATTTTGTACTCGCTAGTGATTTTTTTTCGCTAGTTCGGCGCCTAATAGTGCTGCTGTCAGTTCTAAACGCGGTATTGTCATTTTTTTTAACGGCGCGACTCTGGTTTTACTTGCGATAAAGGATGTGGTCGGTTCTTCGCCTGGTCTGGCTATTCTCATATACGCGACAGCGCACATAGCCTCTTGAGACGCGTCACAATATATGTGTAATTGTCTATTTTCGGAGGGATTCTTTGTCACGCCGTGATAGCGTGAAATCCTTACGTCCTTCGCCGAGCGAAGGGCATTTATCCATTCACCCCAACCTTTGAAAATATCTTGTGTGACCTCCTCATCCCAGGCTACACCGCTGGTCCACACCTTTTGCATTAGAATTTTGGCTCGGATAGTTATTGGGCTTAATACCCCGAGTGGGTCATAAATTGACATTACTACCTTAAGAGCCTCTCGTTTCGTTGGCACTCTCTGGCCCGTTTTTAAGGCGTCATCGAGTTTTTCTAACCTAAAATTAAATGTAAGTTGGTCACTTTCTGGCAACCATTCTAACCCTAAAAGCCGTTGAGAGCTTATCTCTCCTTTCTCCAGAGCAATATTATGGGTAGCTTTCCTTTCTTCGGGTATTTCGTTCAAAACGCTTTGATAATTAGACGCCCAGCCCTTTAAGAAAAAATTCCCTTGTTGATGGATGTAAATTATGTTTTTTATCACGTTACGAGCTTCTTCTATTGAAGAAGACCCGAAAGCAAGGTCGTCCATAAAGTGATGGTCTGTGATAGCCTCCACTGCTAGAGGGTACTGATTCTTGAAACGTTCAGCGTTTTTATTTCGGATATAGAGGGCTGATGTCGGGGATGACCGAGAACCGAATATTAAAGAGGACATTTTTAGGATACGAGGTTCTATATCGCGCCGATATCCCCGCCAAAGGAACAACTGACTATAGGTATCGTCCTCGATCACCTTAATACGCATGAACATGTCCCCAATATCGGCGGTAAAAGCCACCGGATGCTCGCGGAACCTAAAAAGTATACCTGTTATGCTTTGATTATAGTCTGGCCCCGTTATCAGTAAGCTATTTAGAGATACTCCCTTTACGCTAGCAGCAGCGTCATGCACGATCCTAAGCTTGTTTCCTTTGGCGGCGCTACAGACACCCAAGTGTGGTAAAAACCATATATCAGTTCGGCCGGCTAATTTGGAAGGGTCTACTTCTTCGGCGTAACCTTCTGCTAAGTACTTGTCCATTTTCTGACAATAAGCGTCTCCATAAGTCCGATCTCTGTCCATTTTTCTCTCGACGGCGTGAAGTCGAGCTAGCGCCATAGGTCGGCTATCAGGAAGAACACGTCTGTCATCTCGCCAGAGCAACCCCGTGTGCCATACCCCGCCGTTTAACGAAGTAGTGGATTCCAATAATTTTTTAGACCTTACCGAGTCCGCAAGTTCTCGCTTTTTATTCGGCCAGTCTTGCTCTAATCTGAGGTTTTCCTCGAGTAATCTCTGAAGAGACGCGTCATTGCTACCGCTATCACTTAGGCAGAAGCTATGTAATGCGTCATTTTGCCTATCTACAGATACTCGTCCCACTGGAACCCAGCCCAGTAGTGTTTTTGACAACGATAATTCGTCATTAATGCGCCTTAATCCGCGTGAAACGATTAATTCCCAACAATTAGCCCCGATTAGTAGGCGCGGTTGGACATCTGATATTTTGTCGACTTTCACCGCAGTCAAAGTGTCAAAATCAGAGGCGGCCGCCGATAAATTTTTTAATTTCGGAAGGTTTAACGCCGCAATACTATAAGCCTGCACGTCGAAAACATTACGGCCCAATTCCCCCCTTATTTGAAACGAGACTGTTTCAGCCCCTTTAGAAGAAGTTTTCATACTTCCTATACCACATACCTCCATATTGGTGGGAGGCCCTCTAATACTCAGCTCTTGCGCGACTTCGCGGTCTATTATAGAGACCGTCGATCCGCTGTCTAAAAGCGCGTAAACTACCTTTCTCCCCTTTGGTCCTATTAACGTTATCGGTAAAACCTGCAAGAGGACTCTGTTGTTGGCTACTGTATGCGCGACAATAGCCCCGGTCTGTGTTTCACCTTCGGCTGTTGCCGTAATTATCTCGGTTCCGCCGAGCGCCGCGTCCGCGGCAGTAAGTAAGAAATGATACTTAAATCGAGGAAACCTTTTATAGGCTGGGCAGTTTTTCCTGCCGTGCGAAGGTGCAAGGCATTTAAAGCATCGCTTAAGTGATTTTACGACTCCCCAGCGAGAGTCTAGGGAAAGTTTTTTAAACCTTTCGCATTTGCTGAGAAAATGATCGCCGGTACAATTTGGGCATTTCATACGAGACTGCTCAGTCATGTTAAGAACGTAATTTTTATGATTTTGCTGTTTATACTTTTTATCGCGCGCTACTACTTGATTTTTTCTACCGCTGTCTAATGGACCTATTCCCGCATCTTGCGAGTCTATCGCTAGTGTTTCTAGCCAAGATGCGAATCGTATGATAACCGGTTCCTCTGGTTTACCCTTTCCTTTATCTCCTAGCCACAATGTTAATAGGTTTTTTGGCAACTTCGCTACAAGAGAACCTAAAAGTTCTGGGTTCCATAGGTGCTCAATCCTATTTACTGATTTTACTGTGGCCACCAGATTCTTAACTTGGCAAGCAAATTGCAACAATTCCTCTGCTTCTATAAATTCAGAGAGGTCCCTGGTTTTACGTAAATCAGCTAGTGTGCGCTGAATAATTACATTTGGATTTCCAAATAACGTCTCTAATGTTTTCATTATTTCGCCAACGTTCGCAGGGGATAAAAGTAACCCTGAAACGCAATCTCTTGCTCGTCCGCGTATCGCGGATTGCAAGCGAAGTAAGTTTTGTTCGTCATTCAGACCTATAACTTCGGTGGACTGGTTAAAAATCGATTTAAAGGCTAAAAACTGAAGTGGATCTCCACTAAAGGGTGGAAGTTCTTTGTTATATTGCGGCTTCGAGGAGGCTATTGAAATTACTCGACATACCTGGCTTATTAATTTTTTGCTCGCGCTGTCATCGGACCCGTCTCCTGTGCTGGAGCCAGCGGCCGCGGCGGCGTCTGTGGCCGCCGCGTCCGCTTCGGTCGCGATTTCGCCGCCCGCTGCGCGATGCGCTGCTCCGTGAGGTGCCGCCGCGCTCGCCTCGAGCCGCATCCCCTCGTGCGCCGCGCGATGTGTTGCTCCGTGAGGTGCCACCGCGCCCGCCTCGAGCCGCATCCCCTCGTGTGCCGCGCGATGTGTTGCCCCGTGAGGTGCCGCCGCGCCCGCCTCGAGCTGCATCGCCTCGTCCGATTCTTCTTCTCTCCTGCCGCGGTATCGCTCTTCATTTCGTGGTTTTATTTGGTCGGGTTCACTATATGAAGTCAGCGGTGCTTGCGTCTCTGCCCACAGCGTAGTACGACCTGCTGTTTCTTCAAGATCGGCGTAACTTCTTGTCTCCCATTCTCCGCTTTTTTCTGAGTCGTAAGCTTCGGAAACTACGTCTAACACTCTAAGTGCGTGCTGACGGTCTGCTTCTAGCATCTGCAATTCAGCTTCTAAATCTGCATGTTGCACTTGAATCGCAGCCGCCGCCCCTGCCGCCTCCGATCTGCGTTTTGCCGTCGCTATCTCTTCGGTCGCACGGAGTTGTTCCCTTTGCGTTATCGCCTCTGATTCCAATTTTTTCTTTTCCGCGGCTACCTTTGCTTGTTCTCTGGTGACCCGCCTCAGCTGTTCTGATGCTTCTTTCACTTCCTGAACTCTTTCACTCCTCCTGCTGCTTTGTGACCAGGTCCGCCTCGATACGTTCGATTTTTCTGCGGTCGACTCCATCGTACAATTTATTTTTCAAGGTTCTTTTCTTTATTTTTCATCCGGCTGCGATGGATCACTTATGGTTATAAAATCCATCAGTTATTTTTCTGTGAGTTTCTCCCACTGCTGAAGGGTGGTTTTTGTGGACTGTAAATGTTATTTACCTTCGCGTTCTCTCGTTCTTCCTGGCCGCCGAGTAGTCTCCCGTATCTGGTTCACACTCTATTAGATGATCACACAGTGAAAGAGTTTATTTCAAAAGAACGTTTATTGTCCCTCAATTTACTCGTGAGTTACAGTATACACTTAAATTATGCGCGCGAGTACGAGACCAGCCAAGGGCTGCCGTATGTACAACTATTATCCCGCCGCTTAAGGGTCGTTCATTCTCGACCTCGGTATTTTTGTGACTGTTCGATTTTCCAAAATCGTTCACTAGCCTCGCTAAAGCCCCGCCACTCTAACCCGTGATTGGTTAAAAGGCAATGGCGGCGGTAAGAGACCGGCCTACTGAGGGTTAAGGGGTGTGGCTTAGCGAGAGTACATATTATTCAATCAGGCTTACATTTTTAACTTAAATTAATCTCACCTTAATTGAAGGTAATTTTCTATAATATGTATTACTACTACATTATCATTAGGTTTATAGCGAAAATATGTAGATTAAACATTAACAATACATCATATTTAGTACTTAAAATTCCTTCGAATAGCTAGCAAAATTATAAGTATTTGATTTTATCCAAGCTTTCAGTCGAATAATTAATAGCCTCCTAATTACCTCAAACATTGCGATTATTTTGAGATTACCACATTTGTTTTAATATAAGAGGGTTGCGCGAGCGGCTTGCCGCGTTTACGATTTTTTGTTATCGGTCGACACCCTCGATATATCCACTGCGAGAAATGACAGGCTGATAATTAATTAGGGGTCTTCGGCCCTTAAAGACGGCGATATATTATTACCAGGACCTTTCATGGAATTTTGTCCTGCGTATTTAGTTAGGACTTCCTTGCGGATGATTTTAATATTTGAATGAGCCGTATTTTGTTTCAGTGTCTGTTATTTATGTCTGTTATGGGGTGGCTCGAGCGTGTGAAAGAGGAATATAAGCTTCTAAGAATCGATCTCTCGCGAACAGCCACCCATATTAGATAATGCAAGTGATAATTCGTACAGTTTGTAAAATATTTTTCAAATAATTTCGAACGGCGTAAGTTATAATCGGCATAAGAACATGTTTTTTTTAAAGAATTACGTATCTAATTATAAGTTCATGCTGTTACTTATCTAAAAAAATAAAATAAAATAAAAATAAACTCACATTTCCTCTTCATATTTAAAATTGTAGCCCAGATAATAGATATGGCATAACCTGATGTGGCAGAATTGGAAAACAATATCTCACGCAAATATTATACCGAGGTTAGGAGCGTTAGCCCCGGCGCGCACTTGCGGCCTGGCCGCGTCGGCCAACGAGATACTACGAAATGTATGGAATCGCCGTCGACCGCGCGCACCTAAGCTTAGCGACGTTGAGCTGCGAGGAAATGTTTATATCAGGAAAGCGATGACCGTGTAGGGTTTAGTAGCGGAAGCCCATGTTTTTTTGTAATAGTAATCTGGCCACCGCGCACGATTTCTATGTCTAGTAGGATTGATTGTCTTCAAAAGGATTCTTATTATTATAATAAAACCGGACATGTGCGGGTTCTACTCGTAAACCGAGGGTTCCGATATTTTAAAGTGGTTCATTTTCACACAAATTCAATAGAAAAAGAGTTTTAGCAGTTCGATCACAACGAAAATTTTCATAAGCTTATTCCATATGAATTTATAAACACTCTTGTTTTATAAGGTCGAGAAGAAATTTTATTCGAAACATAGTTATTGGTAATGCGTTTTTTTTTCATTTTTTATAGTTCATATCATTAAAACATTTTTAAAATGAAAATCAATTTTTATAATAGACGAAAAGATTTAATTAAAATGTGTCCATTTTTTTTAAATCCAAACAATAAATAAATTTTCCTTTGTAGGTATATAAATTTGTATTTTTTCAAACATGTTTTTTTTGTAATCTACATTTTGTACTGTTATATTTAAAGAAGTAGTAGCCTAAGTATTGTTATATTAAAAAAAAAAACAAAATTTGACAAAAGACAAAAACAACCGGACGAGAAACATCGAAGAAAAAGAGAGGAGAGAGGGAGGCGGCATACTTTTTACATCCGTTTTTATCATTTTTCTTAAATGGAGATACAAAACAATAATAAAAAATTCCGACGCCTTTGGCCGTCTTCTGAAGCTGGATAAACAATATTTTCTTCAAGTATGACTTAACGGTGCGGGCAAACAATTTCTACGACTTCAACATTTCATGTCGCTAGCATTAAAAAAGTGTCAGAGATAATAGACTAAGAGGATTCCGATTGTTCGTAACCCTATATCAATATAAATATATATCTCAAGAAATTAAAAGAAAAGTATCATCTAATAGAAAAGAGGCTGGTAGAAAAAAACGACTCCCGCGACATCTACGGGGCTCCAGACCTGTGCTTGTTTTAGCCACGTTTCAAAACCATTCATGCCATAAATTCGGTATTGGTTTGGTTTTTGCGGACTATATAATCTCAAATGTAATAATATCGATATATTTCTTCTTGGCAAATGACATCTTACTTGTTCTTTATACACTGGATGGCTATTCGATGGAACATCATTATAGTTATCGGATATGACATACATAATCTAAGCAACAACTTACCAAACGCCTTACAATATTGAGAGAAGAGATATCCATGATAAAGACGAATACATACCTGAAACAATGAAAAAAAAATCGTAAGCATGCTGTTTCAACAAATTTGGAGTGAGATATATTTTATTTATTATATTAAGTAACGAACAAAGAAAAGAACTGGACATGCAGATTGTTGATAATAGTTACAGATTGATAAAAAATAGTTTAAAAAATATATTATTAAGTGAAAATTATAGCTATATCCATATACTCATATTTATGCGAGCATACTCAAGGTGAGGAGAAATCGCACAACTAACTAGACATCGCACAAGAAATCGAATAGAAATCGCACAACAAATTTAAAAAAAAAATCAATTCCATTCCATGTTATTCTTCTTTAAGAAACAGCTGTTTATTTGTCTTGCCGTCGTTTGTTTTTTCTCAAATAATTTCGTTTGTGCAACCATGGTAAAGGTTAAAATTTGCATTATTTTCAAATATGAGATCCTGTGCCGGTGTTTTCTATTACAGCTTCTTGCAGTCTTGCTATACAGTTACACCGTAAATGTGTACTGTTAAGAACTGCAAACAATGATGAAGAAGCTCGTGATTAAATAACCGAGTCTGGTCAATCGCTCATAGCCACTGCTTCTGCATGACAACGTATAACCACAGATTTCACTGTAAACAGTCGCAAAGTTGCAGGAGTTGCGGCTGGAGACAGTCGGTCACCCACCGTACTTGCCAGACCTTGCTCCAATAGAGTTTGGTTTTTATTTCAGAATTTAGATAACATTTTACAAGGTAAAACAATCAACTTTGAAGAGTTTGCGAAAAACGCCTTCAAAGCTTTCATTGGTTTCTGTCCTCGAGAGTTTTACAGCAGAGGAATTAAGCAACTCCCGTTGAAATGGCATATCTTCATAGATAATAAGGGTTAATATTTCTATTAATTAAATATATATTTTTCATGCAAAATTTTTGGCCTTAAATTTCTATTATAGAACAGCAACTTCATAGGTAAGGACCCTATATTTTTATTGAGCCTAAATATTGTAAAGCAATGTCAAACAACCAAATTTGATTTTAATACATGTAAGTATTGTATTTCAGTGTTCACTAGTGTCAGTTAAATTTCGCTATAGTATCTGGAAGTACAATAGCCACAAATGCGGTGGCAAATGCCGCTGAAAGCAAAGAATCAACACGTCGTCGTCGCCTTCAGCTACAGCTGATAGGCGCTACGTGTCTCGCCGTCTCGCCCCCTCTCTCTCTTTCTTCCTGACCTCCCCCCCCCCCCCTCCACCCTCCCCCGGTCCGCCGACGCTAATCAAATCGACGCCTTTTGTGCGTCCCAACGAGGGCTAATTCGCTCTCTAATTCGTGAGGAACGACGACAATTTGCCTCATTAGGGCGGGCGGCCGCGGCGGGCAGATCCTTTACAGGGCGGGCGGCCCGCGCGTCGCAACCTACACCTCGCCGCATTTATGCTAACGAGGGACGATTTTTTTTCAGAAACGAGATAAGCAAATAAACGACACATTCTGGAAATATTTAGGTAATAGGCAGATATATATTTTTCTGCTACTATTTTTATTTAATCTGTTTTATTTTCATGTTCACAATTTTGATACGAATTACAACACTATGAGGTCCATTTTTTCTCAAATTGGGAGATAACGCCGCCTTACTCTTTCGCCTACAACCACGTGCGAGGCTCGTGGTCAGGTTTTCGAGCCAACGCTGTTTATCACGTGCCTGGCCCTTGGTATAAAAGCCGAGCCTAAACTGTATTAGTAGTTTTATAGAGTCTCACCAAGAAGTTCTTGTAAGCCGCTATTTGTAGAATCAGGAATAATGACTCTATTTTCTTCTCACATCTACCAAAATATTATGTACGCTCGTAGACACCTAACAGAAGTTTCGGTAAATAGTGATTTTCATAAATTTAATTGAGGACCATCAATTTAATTGAGGAGAGGTCCAATTTAAAAAGATAATTATAAATAATTTGGAAAGAAACCCAATTTATGGTATAAAGGAGTTTGAAATTCTGAGTTTATTTTCCATGTTGATGATTAATGAAATGTGTTAAGTTTTAAACATAATGGTATTATGATAGCTGACATTCTAATTTTCATATAATTTATTATACATCTATTCATTTTTTTTTAAATACGAAGGCATATTGCTGGATTGACAATAAAAAAAAAATTATTTTTTGGATTATTCTACATAGAATTTGCATTTCTATTTTAATATATTTTTCTCCCGACTCTTAAATCACCTTAATTTTGATTATTTGTATGTAGGTAATATTAAATATAATATTACAGCCATGACAACTATCATGATAGTTACGTTTTTAATAATTAAATTTTTAGCATTTAATTTTGTGACGCATCCAAGTGTAGGAATGCCTATCTACTGGAGTAGTTGATTGTATTGTATTGTATTACGAGCCTGGCACGTGGTTCGTCAGTCGCGCCAAATGTAAGACAGATTTGAAATCTCGGCAGTTTTGTTTACGTTTTGGCACAATGCTGTCGTATCTTAAATGGTAGGCCAAGGGGTTAAGGGCGCCGGAGGCTTTCAGGGAGGCGGTAGAAATCTCAGAGAAAATTAGGGGGCTTTAAGGTTGTCTAAGAGGCAAAGGCAGAATAAAAAATGGCGAAAAATTATGTTTTTATGTTAAAGTGCATCATTCAAAGTTGTTTTTATGTTAATAAAATACTTCTAAATATGATTAGGTATGCATTTTAATTGCTCTCATTGAAACATTCTACTTTGAACTCGAGATAGGCTCGATTGAAATAGGATATGGGCCATATCCTATCTGCCCTATCCATATGCTAGGAAGCTAATGGACCCTTGCTGAGTTGGCCACGAAGACCCATTCTGTTCAGGGTTGGTCACACTCACGGGTCTACACCCATTCGGCGGCCTTCACGCATGAAGTGCGAGCCTGGGCAGGACTCTGGCCTTAGGGCTAGTATCCCCTAAGAGTCAACCTTCTCGCGCTCCTGGACGGTCTACGCACCGTGCGACGTAAGCCAATCGATTGTGCACTCTAACAGTCGGGGGAGTCTGGAAGCAGTACTGTTTCCTATAGAGCGGGGGTGGTTGCGGACCTTACGGCGACTGCTCTTGAAACGACCATCGGCTACCCGATCCTGGGTGAACAGCCGGGCAAAGGATGCCGTGGTCCGCGATATGCCGTTTCACCGCTTCGTAAGGGAGAGGAGGACCGCGCAAGCGACCTCGAACTCGTAACCAATCGAGAGACCGGAGTAATCTGGTCGCAATTGGAAGTAAGTTTGTTATCTCGCGGATAAGGCGTTGGCCTCTTACGGGCTTGTGGCGAAGCTTGACGGTGGACTATTTTGTCCAAGTCTTCTTCGCTCACTTCACGAGAGATCGAACGAACAATTGTTAAAACTTCCTGAGGTGACGGGTTCGCCCGTTGTAGTTGGCAACTCTATTTGTCCTATTAAAAATATTATTTGCAATACCTTTTTTAAATATAAATCCTGAACAATTCCTTTGCCTTTCCAGATATGCCATGGCATTTAATGTCAAAAAACTGCGATAGTCTTCCATAATAAAAATATTGTAATTTTAGACATTGTAAATTTTTTACAACGAAATCAAAGTACTATATGATAATTATCAGAGGCTCTTTAAATGTCAAAAGTAAAAATGTATTAATTGAATCTGATATTTTGCAGGGTACATCTCTTCGGTAGATTTCATATTTATGTATATCCTCAGGTAAATTGCCGAAAATCACCAATCTCGACATTTTCTGAGATCCCGATTACAACTCATCACCACTAGTTTGCGCTGTGTAATAATGCCATTATACATGTACATAAGTGACTCGCACTAGCCGAAATAAAATCACTGTACACGTTAATGCTCGCACGCATTCTTCTCCTCGTTTCCGCCGATCAGTGTCGGATCCTCCTACTAAGTCCCATTATGGTAGACCAGATGAGAATAGAATGAAATACAGTTATTATTGTCATTATAGAATGAAAATGTCTTCATTGACTACAACGACAGCGTGTCCGAAATCCGTGACGAATTGTCGGCAAACGAAATAGCGGGTATCAACGGTGGGAGACGATTATGGGGGAGAGATGAACTTCCGAAATGCGAAGGCATTAAGGCGCGTTCAGACGACATCATATTGTTCTGATAAGCTATAATAACAGGGCAATGTATAGACTGAAGAAAAATAGCAGAAAACGCGTTAGATGAAAAAGTTATTAGGGCCTGGCAAAATTGCGATGTTTACCTTCGGCGTTACCGTAAAATAAATACCGGGATTCGTTCATCTAAAAAGTAGTACATAAAAGCTACGCAAAAACTAAAAAATGCTGTAAGTTGATAAGCAATGTATTTAATTATTGAATAGGTTTTGGCACAATCTGTCAACCAGTTTATTTACAGATGTTGATCAGATTAGTCGTCCGCAATTGTATTATGTGATTTTCATCGAAAAATTCAACGCAAAAAGGTTGAAGACGTACTTGCTAGAGGCAATTCTCACCCAATATTCCTGCAAAAGCGCATCATAACAGGAGAAAAAACATGGGTTTAAGAGTTCGATATACAAACCAGCCACAAGTCTCGAAATGGCTATTCCACGCCAAAGTCGCACGAAAATCTAAGTGGCGGTGTTGTCCATGGTGAGCTACAGAGAAGCAAACAGCCGACAAACAATATTTTTTAGACGTTTTGAGGCGATTACGAGAAAATATCTGCCGAGAACATATTTCTTGGATATTGTACCTCGATAATGCGTCATCCGACATATACATTATACTTATCCGACTTGCACATGATTTTTTAAAAAAAACATTGACCAAAAAGGACTTTTCCTGTTCCCAGAACTTAAACGATAATTTTAAGGAAGGCGTTTCCAGTCTCTTAATGCCTTAAAACTTAATTCGCAGAGGAAGCTCAAAACTATATCAGAAAAAGTTTGTCGATTATTTGTGCATTATTCGTCAGCGTAAATACAGGTATATCACATCAAATGGGGTAAATTTTAAAAGAAACTAAATACATTTGGATGACTAAGGCAATATTTTGTGTTTTATCGCAAAAATTCCGATATTTATCAGCCCCCCTAGATTCGGGCGTTTTTGCTTAATTAGGTATGCGATGAGTCAATTGCTATAAGTTTATGTTGTATTTCCTGCACAATTTATTATAATGTATACCGAATAGCGTAGCCCCTCTGCTGAAAATCTTATTGTTTGTAATAAAATTAAATTTAAAAAAAATATTATTTGACAGACCTAAAAAATAATCAACTCTTTGCCTCTTTCGATATAAAGATCTATATTTGAGTATGGAGAGAATTTCATAATTTCTAAGGATAAAAATAGTCAAAATAAACGAATACTGAATACTGAATACTTCGTTAACCCTCACAAATACGCCATTTTCAATTCTTGTTTGCCCTCAGAATATCGTTCTAATTTAATGTGAATTATTAAGGACCAGAATGACACCAAAATTATTAGAATTATCGGACATATGACTACGATTACTCTGTTTTGTTTTATCGGGATTAGAAACATTAATATTTTTCCTATACAGGAATTAATATGTATGAGCAATGCAATAAATTAATGTTCGCATAACTGCTCTCTCTCTCTCTCACAAACACACACATCCTATCAGACACATCTCTCCAGACATTCAGGCATTAGGAATAATGCATAAGGTGCGATACTTTCTAAACACACTGTATAAAGCGTTCCACGCACGCACTGTACAGTAGTCTAAGCGCGCCTTAATGCTCGCTCTGCTTGAAGTGCGTGTCGAATTGAAACAAATTTTGTAATCACGTTGGGACCCCCTGTAGCGAGCGGAGGACGATACGTATAAATTAATCCGGGAATACGCATTACTGTGATTACTAACGACGAATAACTTACTTGGATAGAATAACCACTAATCGAACGACTGCCGCATGCGTACATAGTTGCTTATATCAGTGGGCGTAAATGAATAAGTTCGAGTCATTTGATAGGAAAACCTTTTCGTAAATCAGAGATTTCCTTGTTTCCTACCCCAATCATAATATTCATTAATCATTAATTTCATCACGAATAGTGGCCGTATACCTACATTGTATAATAAATGTTTACATTAAGAAAAATGTCTACATTAAGATACGCAAACTATTTAAAAATACATCATCAAATATAAAAATATTATTTGAGCCCAGGTTATATCAGATTATCCAATCTTATAACAACTATGATCCTAATAGGTATATACATAAATTTGTAATGGGTGAAATGGTACATACCATAAATAATATAAATATTTGATATTAATTAGAGATCATATAGTTAGGAGATATTTGTGACTGTCTTAAATAGTGATCTTATAAATTAAAGCATAACAATTGAATATATATCGTCAATTTAAGTGTATACTTCATGAAATTAAAAACAATGGTAAAGAGATAATGAAAGAAAAGTCGAAATATATATTAAATTCAACTGGTTAAGATTAATGAAGTATTATTTAATCATAGAATAAAACCTATTTTATTTTGTTATTCGCAAAAAAATGACAAATAGTACCTATATTTTACAGAGAATAGTCAAACAGTATAATCAAAATATCAACATCATAACAAAATAATCAAATTAAACAACATATTATGGTAACAATAGCACAGTCAAAGAAAATGGTGCAAGCTGTTATAATCCATAATAGTCACAACGTAACGTTTTGTTGATATATTTACCTTGATATGGTTTCATAATACTTTCCCTCCTCCTTGGTTGTGGGGCCGGGAAAGAAAAATGTTAATATATATCCCAAAAGAGACTTATATAATCTGTCATATTCAATTCAATCAAGAACTGTAAATCGTACGAAGACAAAACGTTGATTCTCCAAAGTTTACTTCATTCTATTAAATAGAAGAATTTACAGGGGTTCAAATGTGTGGTGAAAAGTCACGAGGGGTGAAAGATTAGGTCGGCCGCGCGAGCTAACGAAGAGAGGCCTTGAACGGCGGTGAAGGGGAGGGAGGAAGGTGGTTAGAGATGGGGGGACTCAGGATGTGTTCCGTCTCGCTCTCTCTCGGCGTGCACCCCTCACCCCTTTCCGCAACCTTGATTGCTGATTCACCGTGGCCAATTGCTGCCGATTGATAAAATTAAAGCAAGACCAGGCCGGGGATAACGAAGCCCTTTGCCCGCGTGGCAATTTGGTCGCATTCTCTGTGCCGAGAGGAGTCACAGCGCAACTATCAGGCCCACAGCTAGTTACAACTAGCCTTCCAAACCCAACCACGTTCATTTCAACAATTTATTCTTCAGTCAATGTGTCCATATAAATATGATTTCACAAAAAGTACGGGTCGATAAAACAGAATAAAATACAAACGGAACTGTCATGGAATTTAACGATCGGAGTCGGGCCCATCATAATACTATACATCATAACACAGTGGTTTCTGGACTAACGACCGGCTGTGGTAGATTTAGAACAGCAGGTCTGCCACATGTGAGCATACACCTTACCACGAATTCAATCCTCCTTCGAAGCCATAGAATTTGAGACGCGGAAATTGCGGTTTTAGATATTTTTTCTAGACAAAACGTTTCCTGGAAAGACCAAGATCTTTGAAGAGGTGAAACAGAGATTTGGCTGGCAGGTCACGAGCGCCAAATTCCACCGCGTGAAGGTGAACAGTGAAGACGTTTTGAGTAACGGCATTTATTTAATTATTACGAATGGTCTTATATTTGAGCCATTTGAATGTATTTAGTACACATAATTAGAATACAAGAGAGGCCATATTCCTATATAGACGACGTGCTTTAAACTAGAAATTGTGTCAATAGAAACAAATAAAAACATTCTGTATTATTTTACGGATACGCGTGGTATCTTGCGAGTTGCGAGGGAAAACATAATAATATCCTTTCACCAAATAACGCTCCGTCCTTTTTCAAATATAATACAAAATTTCTCGTACTAATAGTGTTGCAGACCGATTCCAGAAGTGCCGTCACCTTTTCGAGACATTCCCAATTTCTATTCCGATTGTTGCCGCTCGTAATAGAGACATAAATTCGAATTATTCTTCTTCTTCTGTTGTCATGTCTGAGATAATAGTTTGAAGTCCAATGACAGAATATTATTTACAGTACTTTTAGTACTACGGTTTTGATACGGATATTTATACTTTCAGCATTTAGTTCGGGGGAATCTGAGTGTGCGGAGAGTACGCGGGGAAGCTACTTATCATAAATAATAGATCGTTCTTCTAATCACTTGATTTCGCACTTGCACTTATCACATAACAGCAAGACTGTTCACACGTTGCTTATACTAATTACTTAACATCTGCACCTTCCGCCAGCATTTGCCACTTAACAAAATGTAAATTGGTCTTTAGTTTAGATTCGATTTATGTTTATTTTTTTATGCACTCTTCGGTGGGATACATTTTTAAATGAGCACCTTTATAAAAATAGGTTTTCGACTATTACTCTTAAGGTGTTTATCCACATCCAGTATCATGACATCAAAAAACAAAGTCTTGAAAGAAGATCGTCCCAGAATCAGCTGACGTTGACCCGTTAGGTGGCGTGTGTGAAAGGAAGAAGGGGGGGGGGGGGAAGGAAGAGAGGGAGGTACATGTTAGGAAGAGAGGACCTGTCCGCTCTCGTTATTTATTGTTTGCTGAGTGTCGCGGTTCAATCAGTGGCGGCGGAATAACAACCTGGGACAATTCATCCCGGGACCTATGGCCTCAACCGGAGATAATGGCACAGTGGCGGCGAGTGGATAAATAAAAGTTAGATAAAATTACCCGTAGTTAAAAACGACGTGACAGTATGAGGATAATAAACTGAAATAACTACCCTACTAAGGATACTAAACGTATAAGAAATGTATAATTTTGATGCAAACGTGCCAAAAATTCCTTTAAGAAAAAATAGCTCCAAATGAGTAAAACTTACATTAAGGGCCTCTATAGAAGGGCTGCTTGGAGCATACGTGGCCACATGTACGAGAACAGCCGTGTTGCGGTTAGAGTCGACTGCAACACGACTACTCCAAGTAAACCAGTTAAATTCTACCACAACACAATGACAAAGGTATACCATGAACCAATCATGAACATTAATATTAGCTCGAAGAGTATCACGACAAAGAGGATAGGTTTTTTTAACATAGGATTGTCATAAGCCTGTAGGATGGCTGCAAGTAGCGGTGCGCTCAGCACACTACATCTATCTATATATATATAAAACAAAGTCGGGTTTGTTCGAACACCTATAACTCGAGAACGGCTGGACCGATTTTCATGGTTTTTGTTTTGTTGTATTTGTCTCCGTTCCGAATAGCAGAATAACTATTAAAAACGAAAATTGGAGAATTGACGAAAAATTAAAATAAAAGAAAAACATTTTCCCATACAAAATATAAATCCGTGTTTTTCTCATGGTCAATTGTACGTGGCATGTTCACGTGTCGGCTAATCATCCGCTTTATTTGTTCTTGCGCCTGATAAAACGTGCCGTGACAAAAAGTGTCGTATATCACAAGGTGCTTCAATGAAGAGAATTAAACCGAATGCATCCCATGCTGCACAATATGTAAATAGTTTAATTCAATCATGTCTTGCTGACACGCGATTGATATACTCAATTTTTGTACTTTTATATTTCTTTTTGTGTTATTATCTTAATAAACTAGTGAACTTAATATTTATTTTGTATTCATTGTATTACTTTCATAAAATCATAAATTAAGTTCAGCTAATCTGTAACACGACATTCATTGACTGTTAGGCGGTACGAAGTTCGCCGGGTCAGCTAGTATTAGCATAAACAAGCAACCAAAAAAAAAGAGAAAGGTGACAAAAATGTCTTTGTCAACAAATCAACTTTAGTCTTAAGCGTTATATGCTTGAAGTTGTAGGTAAAGCCCAAAATTGAAGCCCAAAAGTTTAAGTAACTTCATTTGCGGATGTGTCTAAATTGGTACATATTTGCGAACATTATAGGTATGTTATTCTATCCATGACTTTTATGATTGACAAATGATTTTTACTGCATCTACGTTTAAGTGATTAAACATAAATGCAGTAATGATTAATATGTGTTAATGTAAGAATAAAATCCGAGTAATAAGAAATTTGAAAGATCACGTGATAATAATTGTAAAATTATCCTAGGCATTTTATATTATGATCAATAAAAATCTCAGCAAACTCTAAACAAAAAGTATTTCATTTTGGTATTATATTTCCTACGTATCTCTCTTATACATAAATAAGTAACTGCATTAGCAACTAAACTTTACCATGAATATTGTGTATGTTTAATTTTCATTATCTGATAAATAAAAAAAAACAATCTCAACGAACATTTTCCTTTGTACGCTACTTACTCTTTACGCCCGGGCCACACTGCCGGAAAATTCCGTTAATTATCGCAATAATTTAGGTGTGGCCGCAGCAAAAACGCCCATCATCGCCGTTATTAACGGCATTTCCCGGCAGTGTGGCCAGGGCATATTGTGAAACTTCACAATGGGCTGGTTTAACATCATACGACAATCTCTTGAATCAACCCTTATATAAAACGTTTATATGTATGTCAACATGTAGTTCATAAGTGTAGTCTTGTAATTGCATTCGATCGAAATCATACTCATGTAATTTCGTTAATTTTATCCCAAAGGAAAACGGTAACCCATCCGGAAATCGAGCCCGGAACTTACAATTTAAGATCATATGTCTAATGCACAACAATGTAATAAGTTTTAAGTAATGCGAAATTTTACCATGTTGATATTTAATCGTAGTTCATCAAGGTCCATAATAAATATTTAAGGTTTGTAAACTAAACCGTTGATACCTTAAAAAAAACTTAATCATAGTGACGAAAGCATATTGTTAGATTTGACAGTTGATCTCAATATTAATTAATTTTATATTCTTATTTGATTTCATAAGTATCGTTAATTTTTATCTTATATGTTTCCGTGAAATATTTCATTATTATTTGATTCCATAATTATTAATAATCCTGTTTTTTATTCATACTTCCTTTTTCTCCTGGGTTGTTTTTTCCTACATTCTTTCCCATTTCATCATTTAATGATCATTTCTTTTTTTTTATTTTTAAAACCATGTTACTTATTTTAAAACTCGAATGTTACTTACCAAAATAATACTTTAACCATAATAATGTTGATTATGTATAGCTATTATGACAGTTTATTTAGAGTAGGAGCGCCTATCTATTGGATAAACTGAACGAAACAAAGTACTCAGAATAAAATTTTATTGCGGTAAAACGAGCCGCCACTGGGCGTGTGGGAAGGAAAGAAAGGCCCGTTTGATTGCCGACTGATTTGCAGTCTGCAGGCCCTGATTGGAAGACTCGCGACAGAAAAATATTCAAGTCTACTCTCAAATTGGGGCTTCACACAAACATACAAAGTCCGGGTCTTCAAAGGAAGTAGATGCGCATGCGCTCTCTTATATAACATTTACTACTCGCGAGGACAGCTCGCAGATAATAAATCCAAATTTCAACCACGCTCGCGTGCTTGTATACCGATCGAAAGATTCATTCATGCATGACTAAATCATGATGCCACATGCACTGTACTGGTGTTACTCAATTATTAATCTACTTCTTCTTCATCCACTCCTATTCCCATTATTTGGGGTCTTGTCTTCTCACTTTTCTGCGCCACGTCAAACTATCTTGGGCTGTCGGCTCGGACAATCGGGCTTTCTTGAGGTCTCTTTCGATGTTAAACCACCAGGTCAGTGGTGGGCGGCCTCTTCCTTTCTTTTTCCTCAGGTAGTTTCATAGAAATTTGTACCACATGGTCGTTTCTTCGTCTTTTGATATGCAAATACCAGCGACTGGTGCAACCTTGAAACTACCTAGTGTGTGTTCATTGTGGATTCTGTCCAGCCTAGTTACACCTCCCGCCCACCTTAGCATCTTCATTTCGTTAGTAAATGCTTTTTGTTCATGCGTCTTCGTCGTTGTCCAGCATTCGGAGCCATACAGTAGCGCCGGACGGACTGCCGTTATGTACACTTTGCTCTTAGTTTTTATGGGAATGTGTGGGTTACACCGGACACCAGTAAGTGATCGACATTTTCGCCATGCGACCTTAATTCTATGAGACACATCAGCGTCGACGTTGGCATCGAGTGTCATCATAGAGGCTAGGTATTTTAACTTCTCTATTGTGGGAATGGTGTCGACCGAACGAAGATAGTTTCTAGTGTAGTGTATGTAATGAACATATTCTTCTTCTTCTTCTTCCACAGCCTAGTTTGGTCCACTCATGGACGAAGGCTTCTTCCTTCTTTTTCCATGTTTGTCTGTCAGCTGCTGCGCTCAGCCAGTTGAAAATATTATTATATAATATTTATTTATATTAATATTGAATTATTAATACAAATAAAAAAATAAAAAATGTTCCTTCTCCTTCTTCTGGTGATACCTATAATGGCAGAGCATTTTAGAGTTTTCTCATGCTAGGCAAGAGTTCAGAATCCATGTTTTATTTAATATTATTTCTAACACAAAGACTTACTAAACGGGCATACACGAGAAAGTCTCACATTTTACTCGCTGTATTCGAATGAGTTGTGCGTTCCAGTGCAATTGAGAGATGGTCCTGCGATAATTTATAAACATGTATGTTTATAAATCGTTGTGATTTTATCTGTAGATCGAGTAATAAACAATTGAGTGGTTCATTTCTATTTAAAAATATTGAGGTGTTTTTTAATTATGCTGTTTAATTTTATTATTCAAGCGTTTTGAAAAACTACGTCGACGTATTTTTTCGTTTATGGAAAAATCAACAACTTTACAATCTATGTAATATCATAACACAGGTAAAACAGTTTTTACTTAATAAGTTACGTGTAATGTTTTCGGTTTCACGATGAATGTAAATACATAGATACATACACAGATAATAAAAGTAAATACAAGAGTGATCATACAGACATTAAGTAAATACGAATTGCCTAAACTGCGATTTGTAATATGTTAGTGTATCACAGCAACTTATGAGCTCGTGGTTAACAGCGAAATGAGAGCGTTGTTCGTGGAACAGCAGCGCGGGAGACGGAACACATCAAGACGGCGAGTTCGTGGGTCGAAGGAAGCGTAAGCAGGCCCAGAGGTCGGGATGATCAATTTTGTGATTCAACAAGACTTCAGAGCCGTTTGCAACGAGATCATTAGTTCTTTGTTATTTACAATGTAAGCAAAATGAGATTATATAAGTTATGGTAATATGTGGTTTAATATATTGTGATAAAAGAGGGTTGGTTCAAAAAAACTTCCATAAATATTAAAAAAAAACAGATACGTAGGAATTCTGATCAAACATTATGATATTAGTAGGTACTTTCCTATGCGTCTTTCCTAATATCACGATTGTCCACGATACCGAATTAATCAAGTATACAGTTATAGATGCCAATAAGGGTATGTCTTATTTCTAGACTCGTACAGCGAAATAAATCTGTTTTATAACAGTAAGCGCAATAACTTGAAGTGTCCCGATAAAGACGGTAGTTTTTTATATATCAAAAGATCGCTAAAAGTCTGTCGTATGTCTGCGCGGCTCGTGCGCTCATAGACGAAGTACAGAATAAACAGAAATACAGAATAAACGATGACCCGGCAAGCCTAGAATGGCATACTAATTCTTCAAATAAATCCCGATAACAAAGAAATAATTCGACGTCTTGGATGTGAGACAGTTATACGTGAGAAATATTATTACGCATTTCCATAGCAGCACTGATCGTCATAAAGCAGCACTTCGCTAAACCACTCATACGACACTCGAAATAAAAAAAAAACAAGTCCACCAGCGAGTGAATTAGTGATTTGCACAGAGGCATTACGCGTTTCTGGCACCGCGTCTTTATGATTCCTTCTGCTCTTCCTTGGGGGAGGCTAAAGTGCAGAGTGCGAAGAAATGGTGACTCACATCCTGACTTAGGCCATATTTGACATATCTGTCAACTGATACTTGACAAGAAATATGTTTCAGTTGATTATGTTTAAAATAAATTGATAATATTTATATTAATTATTTAGATTTACAATTTTATATGTGCATAGTAAGAAACCTTTTTAGGCTACTTAATTTATTGGTCAATTTAGTTACTTATTGTATGTATGTATGTATGTATGTATGTATGTATGTATGTATGTACGTATGTACGTACGTACGTACGTACGTACGCACGCACGCAAGCACGCACGCACGCACGCACGCACGCACGCACGCACGCACGCACGCACGCACGCACGCACGCACACACACACACACACACACACACACACACACACACACACACACACACACACACACACACACACACACACACACACACACACACACACACACACACACACACACACACACACACACATACATACATACATACATACATACATACATACATACATATATATATATATATATATATATATATATATATATATATATATATATATATATATATATATATATATATATATATATATATATATATATATATATATATATATATATATATATATATATATATATATATATATATAATCTTAGTGCTAATATTAGTTCTTTATTTATATACACATTTTTTTAAGAATGAATGAGCGATTGGAATGAATGAATGGAAAAAAAATAAAAAGGGAAGTCACTATGTCTTAAATACTATCACCCCAGAACAGATATACAATCTAGTGGGGTGATAAAATCCACACAAATGTAATTTTATCTGTTTCGCAAAAAAAAGTGTAAAAAATAAAAACTTATTTATACTTTTGTTATTTTTGCTAAAATTAATTTTCTTGTATTGGATAATTAAAAAAAAAAAAAATAATAATCAAGAAATTTTAATCACTCGTGAATTCATCACAATAAAAGTGCGTGGTCTCCAGAAACAAGTAACTTTCTATCTCAGGTGAATGCCACGCGGCAGACCGGTCCAAGTGGTAGTAACAGTGGCAACCCGAGGCAGAGTCGACCGGCCGCTCCAACAAGTTGTCATAACGATTTCACCGTCATAACATTACAGTATTTCTCGGTAACCCGCCCAAGTACCTCTAGGGAGAGCCACGCTTTTGAATTACGGCGTATGCCTTAATCACTCTGTGCATATGGCGAGAGCGCTACTTATACAGATTGCTTTCCTATGAGTTTTTTTGTTACTTAGGACTTTGCAACTGAAGAAAAACAACTGAGGTATAGATAATTCAAATCAAATCAAATAATTTACTGTCCTAAACCCTAATACATAGTTGTATAGACAGTTGTATTACATTTACATTTGGCCATGATTGAATTCTTCATTAATGATCAAATTCTATTATTAATAATCAAAACATAAAAGGTTACTCCTAAGAATAAAGAAGATATTATTGTAGAATTACTCAACATTTAGTTCACCAGATAAAAAACACAGAGCAAGATATGTAAAAAGTAAGATATAGAGATGTAAGATATAGAGAAGATATGTAGAAATTAACTCAATAAGTAGTGATTCTATTACATTGAATATAATGAATAATGTAATGAGAAAAAAATAAGGCTATAATGAACATAATTAATTCTTTAAAATACCGATAAAAATAAGTTTTTTAGTATAAAATAAATAAATGTAATGTCAAAATGAACCAAAAAAATGTTGTCAGATTGTCAAAAGTAAAATAAAATGTCTTAGTGATTATATTGCAAATAAAAATAGTCAAGACATAATTAATATGTGCCTACCTAATAATAGACCTAATAATAGACAAATTTTCGACTCATTTTATATGTAGGTACTATACGTACTACAACAAACAAAAACTACCTAAAGTGAAAAAGATGAGTTATTTTGTTTTTTTTTTATTTAGAAACCCACTCGTCTGGCGCTCACCTATAAAAACTAATGTAGTTGTATATAAAGTACATACGTATGCGTATAAGCGTGTGACTGAGTTTGGCGCTACCGGTACTTTCGGTAGTGCAGTCAGCAACAATACAGTCATATAATTGGCACCACAGACACGAGAATTAGATGTATTTACTCGAGGGTGGCAGTTCACATTTCATAGACGAATGTCGGAGAGCTAACGAGCTCGTCCCAATAATTAAAAGCACATGTCTGTATCGGAGGCGAGCCAGGGCGGCGGGGGTAGATGGGTACAGTGGGTACAGTCGGCGCACGAGAAACAGGCAGCCAATTATAGAGCCCGGGGGCAGTAAGACGAGGCGGTAGTCTCTAATTAACAACATCTTCATTACTGCAGAGGGAGCGGGAAGGGTGCGCGGGCGGGGCGAAGGCGGAGGAGGGGGAGGAGGGGCTGTCAGAAGCACACTCTCATTTCGGGACCCGTTGCCAGTTTTCTGGGGTACCAATTACACTAATTAACGTTACATAAGAATTTCAGACAATCGAGGCTTATTTGCGTTAATGGATATTCGCGATAAACTTTGTCGAAAGTATAGACTGTGTGCGAACTTTGGCGACGCTAATTAAAATGGCGAGAGTTGGCTGATATTTTGTAGCCTTTAGCTATAAAATATACGCAAAATGTCCAGTGGCTTTTGCCTAATTGCGATCGTTACAGAGAAGTGTAATGAATGCCGCCGGTACCTTATCGTCTTCGAAAATTACAGTTTCAAATTCCGTTTTAATAAATAAAATATATTTTCCGAACGAACGAACTGTGTTACCCAGTGTGCTTCTGACACGGTAGGAGTGCTTCTGACACGGTAAACAGAATACATCAGGTGGCACATTTTTTATAGTAGAGGAGCACCTGTCTTTAAGAAAAGGAGTGAAAGATAAATCAATGGACCTGTATACTAGCAACTTAGCCGATATAGAAAAGTAGGAGGGTGTGGATCTAGGGTTGTAAGGCAGTAAATAATAATTGTTGTCTTTTGGTCTATCTTTCTGGTTTGTTTCGTCTATATTAAGCATATTCAAGAACTTTCTGTTTTGTCTTTTGTTTGATGATTCCTGGTATCGGGTATCCTTTTCTATATTCCTCTTCATTAGTTTCCGTATCTTTTCTACCATTTCGTATACTTCCTTCAATGCTTTCCTCATTTTGGCGTTGTCTTGTGTCAATACTTCCCATTCCTCTCTCGCTATGTCAACGTATTCCATGTCATGATTAAGAGAATCTTCCAATGTGTATCGGTATTCCTACCTTTCGTTGTCGTACTCAACTGCTGAGTATCTCCATACGGCTGTAAGTAGGTATATACGGTGACTTTCAGCGAAGAATATGACAGTAGGTTTTAATCTGAAGGTTTTATCATCCTTCATCCGGGTTTCATCATTCATCCTGTAGGTTTTAATCTTGTTTTTGTGATTTTCTTTCCTTTGCGGATGACAGGTTTCTAGCTTGTTCGAGATTTTTTCTCATATGTATTTTCGTAACTCCCAAGTATTGAACAATTAGCCTTAGTCAGTGCTGCTTCTTTCAAGGTGTATAACAAGACTGGATTTATTGTTATTGTATAGATCAGTATAAAGATTCTCTAATCCATAAACTTATTCCTTATAAAAGGCACAACTCCTGAGTAACTTATTATTAAATACGAGTATTAACGACATACCCGTCTAAAATGATAAACTTCAAGAATCAAACGTAAGTAACGTGACACGATGAACGTTTACTTAACTGGCGCACAATCGTCAGAGGGAGTGGGGTTGGAGGGGGGGGGGGGGGTTGAACGAGTGGTCGGAAATAGGGAGGGTTCAGGCCGCGGCCAGGCGTTGCCAGCACTGCTGTGTGAGGCTTCGAGAAGAATTAGCTCCCTTGGGGGCATTACAAACTTTCCCTTACTTTCTTCGTGCCACTAATGCCGTGTATCGGATAGTTGCCAAGTGCGGGCGGGGCGCTGGTGTCTGCGTAATAGCGGCTTTAGAATATATTCATATAGTTACATTTCATTCAGGAGTCCACACTTGTATGTATTGATTTCGTACGCCCGATATCGCGAAATTCCAAATAGAAGGGTTATTTTAAATATAACGCTGTAGTTGCGCAGCTCACAGGCTGCGTGAGTACAATGCAAAGCGTTGTGAAACTGATAATGTGTTTTGCTTTTGATTATTGAAACTATCAGTACTATTAGAGCCGGTCCACACGATGCGGTGCGGCGCTGCACCGCAAAGATTTCGCCGTATGGGCGTACACACGTATAGTGCACGGTGCGGTGCGGCGCCGCATCGCAAAGATTTAGCCGCATGGGCGTACACACGTACAGTGCACGGTGCGGTGCCGCAACGTTACTACGACGCCGCAGTGGGCAAATAGTATTGTAGTTAATTGTACGTAGAACTAGTGAAATGAGGTAGTCAATGCCAAAATCTTCTTCGTTAGTACTCATTTTAAACTCTTCGATTAAAAATTAACAAAAATACGTGAAAACAATTGAAACAGGCAAGCATGTACCCTCCTTCGACTGCACTTAACAACTGAGCGGTGCCGCTCCGGCGCATATTACCGGTTTGGGTGCGGTGCGACGCCGGAACGCACCGTGTGACATACCATGAATATTTGTATGTAGGACGCTACAGCGGCACCGCTAAGGAGCCGCGCCGCAACCGCACCGCATCGTGTGGTCCGGCCCTTACTGTTAGGTGAATCGTACCAATGGGAAAATCATACCAAATTGCATTGCAAAAGACACACGACGGGTACGGTCAATTATAATCGTTAATACATATATCTAAGCTCCATCTAGAACCTCGATGATATTCTGATCTGGAAATAGAAGGGGTCGCCGTCTCGGAGTGGTCGAAATCAATTTTCGCACATCAACGCCGCCACGACAATATTAGTTTCGGATAAATTAGTAAATATACATCAGATGGCTCAAGGCAGTTACTAATTATCGGATACATTATGCGATAAAATTATGTAACGTAATGAAGGTAATGTCTATTTGATTCGTCGAGGTATAATAAACACATTTAACATAAGAATTTAATTCTAATCGTGAATTTATCGAGGTTCATCCAACGCAGTTCTTTATAAAGCGACTAGAAAAGGCCTTATTCTAAAAAGGTATGGGTAAATAGCAGAAAAAATAATTAAAGAAAACTGACGGTTTTACTTTTACAACTCAAATCTACCTTCTTCTTTCATCATAAGAAATGCGGCACAACTACCTGTATTTAGCGACTAGAGAGGAGCTAGGTTATTTATTTAACTTTCGGTTTTGCAGTAGGAAAATAAAAAAAACATGTTTTCTTATGCCGGCGGAAGCGCCAGTGGCACAGTCCGTCCGTTTCTCTGTGATAGTGACAAAACGAGAGGGGGAGAGATAAAGATATAACTAAAATGCTCACAGCGAAATTGGACTAGTTTAAAAGTGTATAGGTACATATATTTTTAATTCTTACATTCTTGAACTTAATATTCGTTATGATTGGAACTTCAAGAACAAAAAAAAACACAGTAACAGAATACGCGTGTGTTACTCTTTATATTAATCCTGCTTCCACTCCTAGGCGAAGCCCTCTCCTCCTTTCTTTTCAGTCGGACTATTCGAAAGAGAAAGCACTCGATAGTATATATCGCATACTCGCTAAATAGCATACAGTTACCGTTTGGATGTTATTTCGTACTCGGTAAATACATGATGTTTTAAACAACCTCTTGAACAGCTACATTTTATATAAATATAGATACGGTATATATATATATATATATATATATATATATATATATATATATATATATATATATATATATATATATATATATATATATATATATATATATATATATATATATATATATATATATATATATAATATATATATAGATACGGTAAACACGACCGCACTTTTCACGCTCTAGAAGCCGACTGACAAGTCACAACTTGTTCTGACATTCACTATCTCAAATTGATGCTTACTATCTCAAAGAATCAGACGCATTACTTCAAATAGATATAGCGTGAGCAGTTCTGCTATGAACATTTTTGATCAGAAATTACAGTACATATATTTTTTAGGAATTTAAAAAAACTGACGATATACGATATAGTTGATAGATCTTACAACTCCAAAAAAAACGTTTAAATGAGATTTCAATTGTACATATGGCAACTTGCTGGTTCACTCGCCCTTTGGTGGGAAAAATTAGCAGCGCGACTGTCATCTCAAACTAAAGGTTATATGGAAAAATATATCACAAATTTTATATTTACTCCTATTAAGGATTGTGTTTCGGCACCGTATATTTGTTCGACGTTTCAAACCGGGCGCAATTTGCGCATGCGTCAATAGTAGACGAAAATAGTGACCCTTGCGGAAGCAACGGAAAATTGAACTAATTAAAGAAATAGATTAAAAAGTAAATAAATAAAACATAATAAGATGCGAGGAACTAATTTCAGACCATACAGAAATGTTTACTATAAACTTTTTTACAAGCTTTTACTTACCTTGCATTTTTTGTCAGTTGTTAGGATCGATTCTTACAAGCTGTATTAGAACAACTTCCTCTTATCCTATGAAGTTGAAATTTTACAAGTTGGTTCAGTTCCGATGACAATGCATTTTTATGGTAAGCACTTGATTCTACACCTAGAAATGGCTCCCGACGAAACTACTCTTCCACGGCCACAGCACAGACACGAAATTGTGTATATGCATTCAATTATGATAGCCCGTTTTAAACGTCAACATTACATGGCTGCTGCACCCATTGTTGGCTTCCAACGAGGGAATTCCTCAACGGACAACAGCACTGACACGAAATGTTGTTTAGCATTCAATTACGATAGGCCGTTCTAAGTTCCACCATGACATGGCTACTGCACTCAGGGTTGGCTCCCGACGAGGGGACTCCTCAACGGTCAACAGCACATACACAAAATTTTGTATACGCATTCAATTACGGTAGCCCGTTCTTTCTTCTTTTCAGAGCATTTTAATAAAAACTGGTTTTTAAACATGCTTTTTACTATGTATCTTATCCTCTAAGACTTATATAGTTACTGACGGACGGACGGACAGAGTCGTCATAACATTTTTTTTAAAAACAAAAAGTCTAAAACTAAATTATACGAAAAAACCGTTTCAGTGTATTTCTTTAGTTATTATAAAATCGAAGACTATCGCGGTTGTTTGACATTATAAATAGGATAGAAACGAATTTACCGTGTGAAATTTGTACCACCCGACGTTTCGGTGAAGTTGCAGACACCGAACGCCGGACGCAAGGACGTAAGACAGGATACAGTGAGTGTTGTGTGCAAGACGGATTCTCGAAATTCGCGCGCTCCGAGCCCGGCCCCCCACCGCCGTTATAACCTACTCAGCAGTGGCAGCGGTATGCGGCCTACCCGCAAAACAACGGATTGACAGCTCTTTCAGTCTACCCTGGACAACGGCGGCTGCAACGTCACCGAAACGTCGGGTGCTACAAATTTCACGCGGTAAATTCGTTTCTATCCTATCTTTAGTTATTATTCCAGATCCGCATGACATACTTTATTCCGAGCAAATGCGCCTTGAACTGTTTGTAGTGTAATCACAGAGGCGCTGAATTCGAGCACGATCGTAATGTCACACAGGAAATAGCTTTGAAGCCTAAGTATTCCAATTCGGAAAGCGTATCCGAGTGGAATGTATTGCACGGATAATGCAGTAGTTTAAGTTTCGCCCATTAGAAAACTGCAATATGCCGTTAGGCAAACTTCGCCGGGCGACGGCGACGCCTCGGCGAGAGGCGCGGGGCGTCGCGACGCCGCCCGGGGCAACTTCGCAAGGCCCTCTAAGTCCCCGGCCATAAACGTTTCCGAAACACCGATAAAACCGCACGCGGATTCGAAATTGATTCTGCGACGGAGGAACAAACGATCGTGAAATCGGCGCCGGTGAGTAAAGGCCCCGAAAGATGGGGCATTAAAGAAAATGGGTCCAGAGGAGGCAGATTCGACGTGGATGCCGCGGAAAGAATCCCACCGAGGGATAAAAACGACACTTGTTGAAGAAAAACTGTCCTCATTCATGTACAGTAGAACATCGAGTTCATAAGGGGATTTTTAATTAAATATACCAATATTATAATCCAAGATAGTGGCCGTAACACGGACCGGCGACATAGTAGTTAGGTCGCCTGGTCTTACTTTGTAAGGTTCCGGGTTCGATTCCCGGTTGGGTTACCATTTTCCGTTGGGATAAAATTAACGGAATTGCATTTGAATTCTGTCGATCGAATGCAATAACAAGACACACTCTTACACACATGTTACACGCACACATACATATAAAAACTTTATAGCAGAGTTGGTTTTAAGAGATTGTCGAATGACAATAAACCCGCCCATTGTCAAATTTCACAATAAAGAGTAGAAACAAACAAGATAGTGAAAATATAATTGAATTGTCCTCTATTACATTATAAGTTATAGCGATTAAAATTTAGTGAACTGCAGGGAATTTAGAATACAATACTTTACGAATAGCTTTGTAAGTATCTTCTTCTTCTTCTTCATCAGCCTAATTTGGTCCATTCCTGGACGTAGGCCTCTTCCTTCTTCTTCCATGTCTGTCTGTCAGCTGCTGTCATCAGCCAGTTGGTCCCTGCTGCTTTTCTGATGTCGTTCAGCCATCGTAGTTGTGGTCTCCCTACGCCTCGCTTTGTGGTTCTTGGTTTCCACTGGACAAACGAGAAGCGGGCAAATGAACCCTTTCAAGCAGATGTACCAAACACACGTGGCATCGTCAAATAGCTAATTTGTTCTCAATGGCGCAGTAGGTACCTGCGCTAGTTATACCGCACGTTTCGCGGGTTCGATTTGGAAAACGAGCGCTATTTAGTAATTTAGCAGGTGGCCTGTAGAAGTTCCTTTAACGCGTCGTGGGCGTGACGATATTAATTATCGTTCGTACGAGCGACGGCCGACGCCGACAGCGATATGCTCTCACATTTGTTTGGCTTACACTGCACGAATGCACGTATGACCTTTACTGGAACTATCGTACATACGATTATGCTATTGACGGATCGACGACTACACCCGACCAAACAGAAATAGAGCTGCGTGATTTCGAGAAATAACCTGTTGCTATAACAAGTAACGCCGAATATTGAACTCGGTCATGATAATTTTGGTAGCACAATTAAGTAAAATAATAGGAAAACATACTTTGATATCCCAGTTGTTTGATATACTTTTTTGGAAATATAATACTTTTTTGCGAATAAGTTCTGAAATGCACATTTGTTATGCATTGCAAATATTGTAGTTTTAAAACATTGAGTGAATTTTAAACTAGGAATATCTGTTTTTCTTACTTTGAAGCGACATTGCGTTATGTTATTGCGATTTGTGGAAACTGTTATTACGTCACAGAAAAGAAAAAGAGCAATGCGAATTATCGCTAAGGTTTAATGGAATGATACATGTAGACCTATTTTAAACGATTGAACATTATGACGATAACATCACTTTACTTTTATAGGAATGTAGAAGAATTTGATTCGGAAAAAGAAAAATATAATAAAATTTTCTGATATTTTTAATCAAAACACCCGAAATAAACACAATTTTATCTTACCATGCAAAACGTTGAATACTGCTAGGGAAGGCACCAAACTCTCAGGACCATATTATATCAATCACTTACCAGGTCACATAAAAGACATTCAGAATCACAGGACCTTCCAAAAAGTTTTAAAGGAATTATATAAAATGCATTTTATTCTATTAAAGCATTTTTAAATTGTACAAAATACGCACATACGCATTTTAAAGACCATTTGTATATTAAATTTAATTTATTTTGATTATAATTGCGATTTTTATTAGCATCATTATCAATTAGTGTTGATTTTTGAAGTTGACTTCTAATTATAATTTTTTTTTTGCCAATGTATTATTTTTGTTTTCTGTTGATTATTGCTTGTTTTTTTATTTGGATTTTTAATCCTTTATATGATAATACGATAATATTATTATGATAATATGTACCTAACTTAAATGAGTACTTTTATACTTATCATAAAATATTGAATGCTCTATGGGCTATTATAATATTGCAAATCTGCATAGGTATTGTAATACAATAGAGGACTTTGGGTATAATAATTTAGCCATGCACCCTCTACGTTAGATTTTATTAAATATAAATTGCCGTGTTCAGAAATTATTTGCTCATAATAACACACTTCGTGCTATACATTTGAAACAATTGAAATGAGTGGATGACAGGCATTTAAAAAATATATATTATAAACAAAAATATATAGCAGGAACTCTGCATCCACAATCTGAGGAATATCTAAACGTCCTAATGCTACATGGTCTCCGACCAGAGATAATTCATCCAACGCGCGAATATAACAATAGCAGCAGTTGCATAGATCACGTCATGGTTCGAACCAAAAACCTAATCTCGACCATTGTATACAAAAATTCAATTACAGATCACTATACAATCTTCTTTAAGTTGGCCGCTAAGGGAAGTAATAACGTTGTACATCCAAACAAGCAAATAAAGAAAATAATTAATTATGATAAAATAGTTTACGAATTCAGCCAATATGATTGGAATCAGTTATATCAGATTAGAGATGCTATCGACGCCTATAACTTATTTTTTTCCATCTTGAGTAACATTATACAGAAACATACAACATCGAAAACTGTAATTATAAAACATAAAAATAAAAAAATTACACCGTGGATTACTGATGGACTCCTCTTTTGTATTCACAGGCGTGATAAAATGCACGCAGCGTTAAGAAAAACACCGGACAATGCAATGCTGAGGCAGAAATACACTCGTTATCGAAATTTATGTAATAAAATTATTAAATTGACTAAGCAGCAATACTTTAAAAAACAAATAACTGACTCAGCCGGGGACCCACGAAAAATCTGGATAAATATAAAAGAAGCGGCGAATTATAAAAATAGAAAGGATGTAAATTTAAATAGTATTAAAATTGACAATCAAATTATTACAATGAAAGATAATCCTGAAAAGTTACTAAATTGTACAAATAGTCACTTTTGTAATGTTGGCTCCAAATTAGCAGAAAAGTTTCGTGGGATAAATAGCTCTGTAATTACTGACCTAAGTAAATCTGATACGTTACCTGTGTCCATGTACCTAACGCCTACAAATAGAGACGAAGTTAAGAAAGTAATAGGCAGCCTTAAAAATAGGTCAGCGGTGGGGGATGATGGGGTCGGGACATGCGTATTTAAACTAGCTGAAACCTATCTCAGCCAGCCTATTGCTTTTATCATTAATGTGAGTTTTAAAAGCGGAATTTTTCCTGACAAATTAAAAATTGCCAAAGTAATTCCAATACATAAAGGGGGAGATAAGCAGGACCTCAATAACTATCGACCTATCTCCATTTTAAACACGATCTCCAAGATCTTCGAGAAAGTTGCAAAGGCGAGACTCTATACATTTTTAATTGAAAATAAAATACTCTCAGACAATCAGTTCGGTTTTAGGGAAGGTCAACAGACGCTATAGCAGCCTTAACTGAATTTATAGTCAAAACGGTGGATAAAGGAGACAAGTGTCTAGGAGTTTTCCTTGACCTTGCAAAGGCTTTTGACTCCGTTCCTCATAATATATTATTATGCAAACTGAGCAGTGTAGGAATTAACTATACAAGTCTTAAATGGTTTGATAGTTACCTATCCAACAGGGTACAAAGTGTCACCATCCAGGGCCTCCAGAGTAAAAGCCAGCATCTCACGTATGGTGTGCCACAGGGTAGCGTTTTGGGACCCATTTTATTCCTCGTCTACATAAATGACCTATGTCAGTTACCAGTAGGTAAAATCATCACATATGCCGATGACACTGTTATACTATTCAAGGGTTCAAACTGGGATTACACATTTGAGAAAGCAAACGAGGGCATGGAAATTGTTAAAAATTGGCTAGGAAACTTTATGTTGACGCTTAATGTTGGCAAAACCAAATACATGCCATTTAGTATAACAACCAGAGGTCAACCCACTACTAATAAAACTATTGTAATACACGAGTGCGATAGCGTAGAGTCTTGTAACTGTCAGCCTATACAAAGAGAAATATCTTGGAAATATCTAGGCATCACTTTAGATTGCTTTCTCCGTTGGGATTCTCATATACATAACGTGGCTACGAAGGTGCGAATCCTTGGATATGTTTTCAAAGAACTGAGGAATATTCTGGATTCCAAAACACTAAAAACTGTTTATTATGCTTTATGTGAATCGCTTACTACTTACGGCATAATTGGATGGGTTGGATGTGGTAAAACCCTGCTAGAGCCATTGCAAGTTGCGCAGAAATTTATATTAAAAATTATTCTACGTAGACCATATCGCCATCCCACTAATGAACTTTATAAGGAAGCTAAAGTTCTTGACTGTAGGCAACTTTTTCTAAAAACTTCCCTCTTAAGGCTATTTTTGGACAGTAACTCAAATTTAGGAATAATTCAGAACCGGCGACCAACGAGACAAGTTTTAGAAAATAGCTCAATAATACCCAGAAGGAAAACATCATTTGGACAAAGACATTACTCTTTCATTGCGCCGAGATTTTACAATCTGATCCATATGGAAATAAAAATGAACTTGACATTCAGGGAATTCAAAAATAAACTAAAGAAATGGTTATCGAATCATGACAGACTAACCATACATCAAATGTTAGAAATAATAGTATAATAAAACTTAGGTGCACAAATTATTAACATATTTTTAAACATATATGTTAAGTATATTTTAACATTGAACTAACTACCAAAAATTATTTGACTTTGACAATGAAGTATACTTTTTAGACTAGGTAATTTTATATTAATAAATATTAATGACCGTTTCTTCCTTTTCTCACATATAACTTTATTTATTTTATTTAATCGAATTTTATATGATATTTATTGCAGATTAAATAATGGAATTGCATTTTATTTATTATATTATCTTTTAATATTTTTTTATTATTATTATTTTTTTTTTTTATTCTGAAGACCACATTTTAGGGCAATTTAGTGTCATTAGCTTTTTACTAAAACTTATATATTTGTAAGCAACCAAGCAATCAAGCAATCTTGACTGTAATATTGGAGTCCTGTCCACCCTAGAACGGGCTAGTCCCAGTTGGGTGACAGAAACAAATAAGCAAAAGGTTAAGGGTTTGCCATTCGGTTCCTGTTATTTTTATAAGCTAATCAATGTTTCATAGTAATTAATTCTTAAATAAATAAATAAAATAAATAAACTATTACGTTTGACTCATGTTTGTCAGTAGCTTCGATCCCGCTTCCGATCGGCAGTCGCAGTAGAAAGGTGATATTCTCAAAACCCACAAAGTTTCATGACAAATTGTGTTGACCCGGTTCCGATCGGGCCATTCGGTGCCGACAAATTCGACCCTCAAGTTGAAATATTGTTTTAAATTCACTTCCACGGAAAACGGTGAGATAACCGGCCAACACATTCTAGCTGAAATAAGCTACATAAAATAAGCTATAAGAAATAAGCTAGTGGGCTATCCGCGCAAAAGTCGATTTTGAGTTAAGTATACAGAAATGTCATATAATTAGAGCTCTATCCAAGACAACAGTGGATTTCCTGAAAAAAAGTTACCCACCTTATCGCGATAATTTATTATTAAATGTTAGGTATGCATAATGCAACACTGTGCTATTTTTATGCAATTTCAAACACAGCCCGCTTCATCTGCGAAAGGTGAAAGGCAACACTTAGTTATTTATGACATTTTAGACATATTTCACTGTTGTATTAGATTAATCATGAGAAAACCCTCCTCACTGAGATACGACAAAGTGTAATGCAAGAGTGGGTCATTTCCCCATTTCTCCAGATATTCATAAAATTAAGGTTTTCATTTTAAGAATATGAGTGTTTTGTCTATAATGATTATTTGAATTTAAAATAAAAGTATATAATACCCGTAAAAATAAAAATGCTAACTAAACTAAAAATGCAGAACTTAGGAAAACTAAAAATGCATTTATCTCAATACTAGTTTTTTTCAAGATAACCCACAATCGCTTTCAGCTAGCGACATCCAGTACCTATTATTATATTAGGTCACGTGAATAGATGGGGGGGGGGGGGGAGGGGGGGGGGGTGCATATATGATCCGATAGGGTTGGTTCATTTTCGTGGATGCATTGTTAGGACCATTTCGTGGATGCATTGAAGTGTTCGGCGAGGACAGCGTTCGCAGCCATCGATGGCCGCTTTAATTTGACGGCCGCACAATACCTACGCAATACATGCACGGGCCCGGGTACAAAGTACAAAACAACGTCGCAGGACGTTGGCTCAGTTTATGACGATATACAGGACCGCAGGACAATAGATACGATGGTCATTTCAAGTGGAAGGCGAATGGATATTTCAGAGAAATTTGATCAAGCAGCGAGCGCGGTAATTAAACTGACCAACCTACTAGGGGTGCAAGCCATGCGTAATTTGAAATAGATAACGTTAAAATGGTTTGTAAGTTGGAAGTGTACACAAATAAGCTTCATGGGACTGGGTGATATAATCCCCCCTTCCCGACCAAGAGCGAGTGGGGGGGGGGGGGGGGGGGGCAATACCAAGTGTTTTAATATTTTATTAATATGTATTAGATACTAATCATGCGATAAAAAGTGTGAGATAGGTAGTCAAGACTGTAAAATAGACAACAAGATTTTTTGAAAGGTCGATTATATATATTTTTTAAATTGCCTATTTAGCCTACCTATATAGGTTTGTTATAAATACAAAATCACCGGCTTTCAAGTCCATAAGTGCAGGGTGATAGAATCCCCCCCCCCTCCGACCGGGGGTGGGGGGTGGGAGCGTGGGTGAAAACAGAATGGGAAGTGGATGGGGGGGGGGGGGGGATAAAGACGAGTTTATAATCCTCGACCCGCTGGCCTGCTATTATTTAGGCACGTTTAATTTATTACCTTATCGCCGTCCCTGTCCACATGTCCTCCCTCTCCCTCGCACACTGGGCTCAGCCGGGTTGAGTGTCCGGAGCAAATTAACAATAAATTTGTTAATTAAATTTATGGTTCGTTCGTGTATAGGTAGATGGATATACGTAGTCAGCCTGCCACTTACGTGTGTAATGAAGCACTTTAGGAAAGACGATGATTTTTATATTCATTATCTCAGGAACCGTATTCCGTAACTTTTTGTATCCACCAAAGAATAGAACATTTATAATTCGTCGGTAAAGAACGAAAAGTTACAAACATTTAAAAATATATATATATACTTAATTTCACATTATACTTAATTTTTCGTCCTCTTTCTGGTCATAGGATCACTGGCAGATGTTTGTATGAAAAAATCTGTGTAGTAGAGCATTAACAATTCATTATATCCAAATATCTATTAGATAAAACACACAAATCTATATAATATTATGACTGTATGCTCATACATTTACTTTAGGCCAACCTCTAGGTTCACGCTTCTTAATTATTTGTTGTGTAGAGTTGCTGTAGTCAATAGAGGATTGACCCATTCGAGACTAAATTATCAATCACGAGAAACAGTCGTATATATATATATATATATAAGAGCGAGATGACATTACAGCTTTTGTCGGTGTATAGTCACACATTTAATATATACAGAAAGTCACTGTATATATTAAATGCAGATTTTAATGTACTTAGTGGCTTTTTAAATATTGTATCAATTAATTTGATAAATGAATAATAACCCTACATAAAATGATTCTATCTGATAATTATAACAAATATATGTTTAAAAAAAATAAAATATTTTCCTTTTATTTTAGTAATAGGGTTGTAATATTTAGAAAATATTATTCAAAAAATTTCAAACAGCTGTCCTGAAAAATGTTGTTTTGTCAGTTGGGACCTTTCCGCTCTATATCGACGATATATACTACTGCAGTGGTGATTGTTTAAATATTTAAGTAAGTATGAGGTTTTCATGGAACGATGCATTTTTAATTTAGGCCCTATATTAATTACAAATAATTAATACGTGAGAGCGCTCTGAGAGTTACGCTAAATATGCTTTACCATTACCACCCTTATACCACCACTGCGCAAAGATAGTTTTACTGTGTGAGCGCTGCGATCGAACGTTTAGTATCCGCTCGCTCGCCGGTGTGTACGCACGTGGAATCTAAATCGGACGCTTTGTCAACGCTGGATTTTTATTTGTCAAACTCTACAAAAGTGACCCCGCCTACTTCTTCGCGGGTCCGGCCACTTCAGATATGTTTCTCAGGTCTTATGTCGCCTTAATTCCAACATTGTAAACCTTCTTCATGGACTTTTGTAAAAAAAAATAATTATATAAAATTCACTCGAACTATAAATTATCTGTCATTCGCACTCTTTAGTAGTTTCGTTCCGCAGGCCATCCGGCCTATTTGTGACACTACAATAAGCAGAGCGTCATCAAAGGCGAACAACTACCGACCAAACAGCATCCCTTGCACTCAGCAAGCACTCAAAGCGGCCAGGTAGCCGCCAAACTCAGCGGCTAACGGGCGTTCCAACTTAAATAACAAACTTAATTATACGGTCGGTTGATTTTTCGGGACGTTTTGTATTATTCTACCAAATAGATTTAATAAATACGAGCGGTAATAAAGATCCTCGTTCGAGATTTCCGTCAGCATAGGTGGGTACCTGGACCAGTCTCTGCTCTCCGGTAAACTGGTATTATTAAACGCCGTTAAAGAGGACAAAAAAGAAAGAGCGAGAGAGAAAGGGATGTCGGCTGCGATTGAAATAAACTGACGCGTCGTTAATTTTTAAACTTTTTGTGTTGTGCAAGACTTCGCACTCGTTTACAACAAGCGATTCAAATCTTTAATGTAAACATTTTAATAAGTTGTATTATGTACAGTACTGGCGAAAAGTATTGTAAGATTGAAATTTATACCATTTTTTCCTTGAAGAAGCCCAATAAAAATTAAATTTGATTTTTTAAATGTCAATAAGTTAAATTAGCTTAAAGACAACATTTAAGTAATTTTCTAAGCGTGTTTTCCAATACCACGATACTGAAATACCTAACCAAAACTTAAGTATACATACCAACTGGAGCTGTCGACTACAACGGGCGAACACGTCACCTCAGGAAGTTTTAACGAAATTTGATCGTTCTGTCTCCTGTGAGGCGAGCGCAGAAGACTTCAAGTTCCGCTATATACCCGTAAGAGACCAACGCCTTACCGCGAGATAGCCAGGTATGTTAAACAGAGGGCCGACGCTCGCGCCTTTACTACCATAAGCTGTAACCAGATTACTCCGGTCTACCGACTGTGTCTACTGAATCGGTGTCTACCGAATCTATCGCGGACCACGGCATCCTTTGCCCGGTGGTTCACCCGAAATCGGCAAGCCGATGGTCGTTTCAGGAGCAGTCACCGTAAGGTGAACAAATACCCCCGCTCTACAGAAGACATTACTGTTTCCAGAACCCCCCCTGACTGTTAGTCAGAATGCACATCGATTGGCTGACGCCGCACGTTGCGCAAACCATCCAGGAGCGCCACAAGATTGACTCCTGGGAAAAAAATAGCCCTCAGGCTAGAGTCCTGCCCGGGCTCGCACTTCATGTGTGGAGGCCACCGGATGGGTGTTCTCCACGAATGAAGTGCGAGCCCGGATAAAGTATACATACCAAACGACCACGCATGAAGTATACATACCAAATTATTTTCAATGAAAACTTTCAAATTACCTCCCTAATGATTTTCAAATTCAATGGTTATTATTTGCAGGTGTGTTTTCAAATAAAATGGTTATTATTTGCAGGTGCCACCGACAGCACATGTACATACCTACTTATCTACCTAGCCAATTACCTACTTAACCTGTAATGAACCTTCCATTGCAATATTTCTGTGTACCTGCCGCAAAATCAATTTTTATGCTTGACGCCGAAGAGTACGTAGTATCTACAATTATAAGCTTAAATCCTGTCTTTCTATGCGCTATTACTGTTTTTTGCCGTAATAACAACGCCCCTATTTTATAAAAAGTAACTTACAAAAATAAATTAAAATTATATTAGGATCTTCCTTAAGCAGATCTGAATTGTATTATAAATTAAATTAACTGTTGCTGTTTTAAAGTCGTTGAAAGAATTCAGAAAATATTTATCGATAATTTGACTTTTCGTAACTGCATGACTGAATTCGGAAAGACAAACTATACTATTTTAAAATTATCACATTAGAAATAAGACGCAAATGGGCAGATACGACTTTTTGTATAATACTGTAAATAATAAAATTCAGACCTACACGACGTACCAGAACGATCAATTTGTTTTCTGTACCAAAACAAAGTACAAATCACGCGAGTAACTTACAAAAATAAATAAAAATTATATTAGGATCTTCCTTAAGCAGATCTGAATTGATAAATTAAATTAACTGTTGATGTTTTAAAGTCGTTGAAAGAATTCAGAAAATATTTATCGATAATTTGACTTTTCGTAACTGCATGACTGAATTCGGAAAGACAAACTATACTATTTTAAAATTATCACATTAGAAATAAGACGCAAATGGGCAGATAGGACTTTTTGTATAATACTGTAAATAATAAAATTCAGACCTACACGACGTACCAGAACGATCAATTTGTTTTCTGTACCAAACCAAAGTACAAATCACGCGGGTAACTGTCTCATTAATAGAGCTATTTCCACATACGATAACGAATTCTACAACATCAATGTTTTTAATATTTCTTCAAGAGAACTTTAATAGATCTATCACAATTTTGTGAAACAGAGCGAGATACACAAACACGCATAAACGGAATCACATAAACAAAACGTTCGATAAAATATACGATAAATTATAATTAACTCACACGCACTATTCATCCTCACAATAACTTTCTTACCTCATCACGCACATTTGTACGCACCCTGACACCGATCTGCTAGGTCTATAAATTAAATTACATCTATGTATATCTTTTACTTTGTTTCCTAAAGTTAATGATTGTTTCTGTTCATTTATTTTATACATAACTAGCTGACTCGGCGAACTTCGTACCGCCTAACAGTCAATGAATGTCGTGTTACAGATTAGCTGAAGTTAATTTATGATTTTATGAAAGTAATACAATGAATACAAAATAAATATTAAGTTTACTACTTTATTAAGATAATAACACAAGAAGAAATATAAAACTACAAAAATTAAGTACATTAATCGCGTGTCAGCAAGACATGATTGAATTAAACTATTTACATATTGTGCAGCATGGGATGCACACGGTTTAATTCTCTTCATTAAAGCACCCTGTGATATACGACATTATTTGTTTTTTTATCAGGCGCAAGAACAAATAAAGCGGATGATTTGCCGACACGTGAACATGCCACGTACAAATGACCAAGAGAAAAACACGGATTTACATTCTGTATGGGAAAATGTTTTTCTTTTATTTAAATTTTTCGCCAACTTTCCAATTTTCGTTTTTAATAGTTATTCTGCTATTCGGGGCGGAGACAAATACTACAAATAAAAAACCATGAAAATCGGTCTAGCCGTTCTCGAGTTATAAGTGTTCGAACAAACCCGACTTTGTTTAATTATATAGATAACGTCCTCTCTTACGATTAAATTTCTAAATTTTGCATAACTGCCAAACATCGATTGGCTTTGTTTTAGATAATTCCTTACCATGTAATTTAAGACTGTATAATGCTGTATGTTTCTGACAACACAATAAATTAATAAATAAATTAAAATTAACCTAAGACTGCCTAAACGTTGGTAAAAGATTTAGGATAGTGGAGACATAAAATTAAGTTTAAGTCTAGCCTTGACATTTGATTCTGTTATTCAGTCGACGAACCTTGTCCAAGGCCCATGAAGCAGTTTGCTAGGCAATTGCCCTTTAGTGGGATTTCACGTGAGCCGGGCCCATTGAGCCGGGCCCATTTCCGGGTGTGGCGTCGTAGAGCTGCGCGCCTTGCGGCAGGTTTCTCGCGATGGTACAGGCGCTTTATAGCGTGGATAGCATCCTTTGTAACACTTGATATGAGAGATCGGCATGGACTTCATAAACAAAATCCGCTAGAAACAGCTTGAAACTAAAGGAAAAGACGTTGCATGTGTAGCATTTTCTAAATGATGATGATTATGATATCTTGCAAAAGATTTCCCTTAATTTTCTTGATTTTTTTTCTCTCCATGTTTCTAATTTTCTGCGACGAATTTTTTTCGACTTACAAATGTTGGGGACGGGGCTAGGACTAGGACCAAAGCTGAAAACAAGGAATCAAAACCACAAAAATGAATATTCGTCTATTTTCCATAAAAAAATAATGTTTAAATAGCCATAATTAAAACGTATAAACTGTTAATGTTGCAATAAAGAATATTATAATTCCTAACCTATTTCATAAATTTCTTGATACATTATTAGTCGTTAAAATTGACAAAACACAGCTCCAGAAATTATAGTGATCAGGTTAAGCGAATCAGTTACACAGTTAACAGATCGAACAAGTCCGGTTGTATGGGGGCGGCATCTCGTGTTACAGACCCAAAACACGACGCCATTATGTTTTTATGCAAGACTGTTCAATGGGATATTTATATTGGAAAGGACGTTATTATAGACGATGAAATCTTGTACCAATTTGGATTAAAATCAGGAAAACAGAGTAGCGACATGTGCATTCCGGTACATTTTTAGTCTTACATATTAGTGTTTTGTTTCGCGAATGTGTCGAATAATGAGCTTTATTAAACTTCTGAGATGAGACTGCAATTAAGGAAAGATGTAGTCATTAAAAAAATGATAGGAAAACCAATCTGGATCGAAGTCAATGCGAGTTTGACTCGCGGGCCGAGGATTCCAACCAAGTGCTTTCTGCTATGAATCATTTTTTAAAATATTTTTAATTTTTATTTTTCGGAAAACTTACAGCGTTTTATACTTAATGCTAACACATATTATACGAATCTAAGGCCAATTAAAAGTTTTCACAATTAAACAAAATCTTTTGTTACAGCGCAAGGAGCTATGAAAAAAATGCAGGTAAATAAGGGGAAAGGGATAGGGAAGCCACAATATGAGTTATGTGTATTTAAGATATATGATGATATATAACATACATACATATATACATACATACACGTGCACAAATAATAATAATAATTTTCACACAAATTTACTCGAAAAGTAGTTCCAGCAGTCCATAACATTGATATATATATATATTCTCTTTATAAGTAAGTAAGCTAAGTAATTATTATGAGTTTATATAACTATGAATTTGCAGAGAAGTTTCATTCGAAAAACTTGTTAAATATTTTTTTTTTTATATATAAACTAGTATAGGTCATTTTAAAATGCATAGAAATTGTTTTTTTTTCTTCAAATATATTTTACTTTGACGTAAAATCCATGTTTCTGTTTGTAGATACATTTGTTATTTTGGTCACAAATTTAAGAAAATTACAAATTAAAAAAAATAATCAATCACATAAAAAAAACCAGATAAAAAACTTTGGAGATAAGAGATAAATAGGGAGACGTACTTTACCGCGTACCTACATTGTATGCCACAAAAACAGTGTTACCAAGAAATGAGCCCTTTCAAATGATATCCGACATGACTGGTTAAGAAATAAGAAGTCCGGCACTACTCGGACCAAATACCCATGTACGAGAAAATACGTGTATTCTATTGGGATACTATTCTACGAGAAAATACGACTATCAAATTTTTTATCAAAAAAATATACTTTAATTTTAGTTTCTATGGCAACTGCCCTTAATTTTGTGTCTAAAACGATAATTTCAAAACGACAAATTTTATTTTCTTTTACGCCTTTTGGTATTCTTTTATGTAAATAACTCCATTCTTAAGCTACCAAAGGTTAGCTGTTGGATATTCTCAGGTGGTAATAAGCTCGTCTCTTTGCTGAAAATTTTACGCAAATAAAGTTATTATTATTACTATTAATAGTATGGAGGGAGTTATCAACAAGGGGTGGGGGGTCCCCACTTAACACAGTATCAAACCACACAACGTGAAACATTGAAAAGGAGAAACGGTGTTAACATGTTATTGAAGGCGATAAAATCAAATTTGAAACTCTCCCCTCTAGAACATTTCATTACGTACTACAATTGCCTCCCCCAGTAGATCAATAACAATGACGGTTTTGATAACGCAAATACTGTTATTTCAATCAATAACACGCACCGGCAGTAATAAGATCAATTACATTATGACATCGAAGATAACCCAGAAACCGCAATCGGTGCTATCTCGAGCATGAGCACTTGAAAATTCCAAATAATACAGGAAAACTCGATGATAAAATCACATTCTCACAAGACGCAGTACCTGCTATTGATGAAAGCATGCGAAGGTACTTCTGGGTCACACAAAGATTTTAAAAGCGTTCCGAAGATTTACAACGGTTCTGTTTTTTTAGGGCCAAACCTATGGCCTTTCATTCTACTTTCAAAAGCAAGGGCAACAAAGGATCGTCCCACGCATTCAATAACGTTTGGTTCGCTGCAGATGGCAATACAATTTTAGCGTTAGTTAGTATGTAAGAGAGAAATGGAAAGTATGGTGAATGCAGCCACGGTATAAACGGTATAAAGCCACGGGTTTCTCGAGTAATCTGCTGAGTTTTTTGCTGATTACTTGAGAGATAGGCAGCAGTATGTGAAACTCGGAGTTTTTGATTCTAAGGTGTACCACACCTGCTCTGGTGTGAGTCAGGTGTCAAACCTCGGGCCTTTGATGTTCAATCTCTTTGTTAACGATCTAAGTAAAGTTGTCAGCAAAATGTTTAATGTTTGCCGACGATATTAAATTGTACATGTCCATTGGAACTGCTGAGGCCTTCAAGCTTTTCCAGCGCGATATTGATGCCGTCTGGTCTTGGAGCCAGATAAAAATCTCTCATTCAATATATCCAAATGTTCAGTGATGACATATACTAGATCGACCGCACCTCTGATGTATGATCACCCCATCACTGATGAGGTGCTAACCAGGATTGAGAAGGTAAAGCATCTAGGAGTTCTCTGTTATGATCTGATTCCCAGCTTACGTTCAAGGAGCACATTGCTGATTTCTTCAAGTCCTCTTTTAAGCTACAAGGGTTTGTTATTCGCACCTAAAGCATTTTTACAATGTACGGGTTATGCATACATACGTTTTTTACTAGGCATAGTGGGCTATAACTCTCTCAAATTGCGTAGAGAAATGCTCGCTATGGCCTACGTTTTCAAGCTGATCCAAGGAAGAGTTGATAATCTTAGCATGCTAGCGAAGGTATGTCTCTTTTTTTCCGGACAATTATAATCGTGCTCGCAGTCGTAATCTATTTGCAGAGCTTTGCGTCTGCTTACCCGAGCTTTGCGGCACATAACTGCGCTATGTTCGACAGCGTCAGACCTTGATATTTTTTCAGCGAGCCCGCATCTCTTCCAGGTGTGGGCATTGCACTACTTGTTTATGTCAGAATAAGATAAATTGTTTTCATTCTTTATAGTTTGTAAGTTTATAAGTTTTTCTTTTCTTAATGCCTGTATTTGTATTTAATGCTTATTTAAACATGTTGGGTATATACTTGTAATAAATATTTTTTATATTTATGTTTATATTGCAAATCAACGGATTGGTATAAACTGTTATGTTGATTTGCTTATGAAATTAATAAATAAATCATACTTCCGTTAGCCATAGTATGAAAAACTATGTTTCCTTTGACTTTATAAAGCTGCTCGCATATCTATTTGATCCGCTTGAGTTAGTTAAATAACTAAGTAACCGTTCTCGATTAAACTTTACACACATATCCATTAAAACTAGGGCAAAATACATTCTAAATTGGTTTTACAAAAACCCACCCTCACCACCCTTTTCCACACCCCTTAAGCAAAATCCACACTTTTTACACTATCTCGATGAAACGTTCAAGATTATGCGGTCGTTTTAATACAGACCGTTTCCCGTACACGATGGTTTTGATTGAGTTTCTTCGTGAACTAAAATCGTATATTAGTTCATACGAACGAGACAGGGCAACGCATTAGAGCGGAATATGAAATGAACGGTAGTTGTTCGCATTAAAACTACCCACCTAACGCATTGCTCTGTCCCGTTCGCATGAACTGATTTTCAGTTTTAGTTCATGAAGAAACGCATTAGCTTGTCAAAAGGTGTCAGAGTCGAACCGAATTTTATACAAAATATATATTCCGAATATGTCGGGGGAACGTGGATTCAAAATGAGTTTAGATGATTCAAAATGCAATCACTATACTACAGCACATTCAAGTGACCATGCATCTCCATCTTATCATTGACCGCTCGTATGCGTCAATTAATCTTGAAAATGTGTATAGTAGTATCTGAGTGAAAGCGATTGTTACACCTTTGAAGCGCTCGAAATTGCTTTTAGCATCCATTAACTCCAATCTCGGCGATCGTAATGATATGCGTGGCCGTGGGTACGTGGCACTCGTAAAGTACCTATACAAGGACAGCAGATGTGAACAGGTGCATCGGCAGCGGCAGCGGTGACGGTCAGAACTGCCATGATTAAGAAAAACACAGTATACCTATGATAAATATCGAAATCCTGCAATGGGAAACGGATATTTGAGCATTCTTTTATGTTACAAGTATCAATACCATTGAATAAGTTAAATGTTTAATTTATTAAAAAACAACATTTTATATTTTTCCTTATGACAAGTAACTATAACAATGAATGTTGCAAGTTTATAACCATTGATCATATAGCGTCAACGTCGTACTACAATTTGGCAACTAGTATTTTATTACGAAACACACCGGGTAGATAGTTAAAAAAATATCTTCTATTATTATGTTCAATATGGCGAATTCCATGGTATAACAGTATAGCAGCGCACTGTATACTCCTATACCCCTATACCCCAGTTATACTCAAATACTCCTATACCCCAGTTATACTGAAATACTCCTATACCCCAGTTATACTTAGCTAACTCGCAGTCTTATACTTTACTAGAACATTTTTCTTTCGAAATTATCTGATCGGTGGAAACATGAATAATATACGTATTACTCGTAGTTAATTGATAGAAAGAAATAAATTTGTTTACCAGTACTGGCCGCGTCAGATTTATTTATCACACGTATTGCATTTCTTGAACACCAATGCAGTAAAACCAATAATAGACTAAATTTTAACAAAAAACAACCGACTACATTTTTATAAATATGTGCAGCAGCCATGTTATGGTGAAACACAAATATACACAATGTCGTGGCTGTTGACCGTTGAGGAGTTCCCTCATCAGGAGCCAACCCTGGGTGCAGCAGCCATGTCAGGGTAAAACTTAGAACGGGCTATCATAACTGAATGCGTATACAAAATTTCGTGTCTCTGCTGTTGACCGTTGAGGAGTCCCCTCGTCGGGAGCCAACCCTGAGTGTAGAATCAGGTCATGCTTACCATAAAAAAATGTATTGTCATCGGAACTCAATCATCATGTAATTTTTCAGCTTCATATGATAATATTTGAGGATTTCCCTCAATTCCTCATGGATCCCATCACCAGAAAAGGATTTGATAAAAATGGGACCAATCTGGAAGTATATACTTTCGTTTTTTTAATTTTAGCTTTAATTTTAAAATTGTATTCACGTATTAGATAAGACTTGCCCTCTCGTCTCAAAATAAGTTACCGATGTTAGTACCACCTCAACACAGGTTCATACCTAATAAGGTGGTAAACCGATATGTCAACGATGAATTTCCTTTCTAAGCTAGGTACAATATGTACACTTATTATAAAATGTTGAATTAGGATAAGGATTTTCTTTTTGTAAATTGTAACTTCAATTATTATGAAAATAAATAAATAAAATAAATAAAAATAAATAAACTAAAAAATATTTTCCAAATCTGTTCTGAGGTAACAACGGAGTTCTGAGGTAACAAACATTAAAAAAAAGATACAACCGAATTGATAACCTCCTCCTTTCTTTTGAAGTCGCTTAAAAAGGGATAGAAGTCCGAATCCTTTAAAGGATTTCTATCCTTTTTCGGCTTCAGTGCATTGGCGTTCAATAAATGCAATGCGTGTGATCTGAGCAAGTGAGCGAGGAACCAAGAAATTGGGCGCGGCCAATAAATAAATTGAAATTAATTGATTTAAATTATTATCATAACTAAAAATGCAGTATTTTACTTTTGTTGTGCTCCCTATCTAAATAAAATGTGAGATTAAAATTTTAACCTTTGCACATTTACAAATTTGTGTTTTTGCTCCAAAATATTACAGTTATCTGGAGAATTATGTAAATAACAGACTGAATAACATTTTTGGAAGGAATAGCTTGAGGGTCGGCCATCACATTTACGTTTTAAAATATTGATACTATCATCAGTATACAGTCAGTATGCAAACAATTATATGACATTGTATGTACATATATCGACGTCATTGTATGTTACTTACTGTTTCTTTGATTATAAGTTTACACTGTACCTACTGCAATAACGCTTATGATGACTTGTTATTTAAGTAAATGTGACTAACGGCTTAACAATTTTTAAAATGAATTTGTTTAATACTGTTTTCTCTTTATTGAATAAACGTTTTACTACTTGCCGAGTTATTGCCTATGTTGATTATGTAATTAAAAAAAGCATCAAAATGCTCGGTCTTATTTTCCGAACGATCAAATATTTTTAAAACTACATTAACATTGTAAACCTTATACAATGCCTAATACAACCTTATGTCAGTAGTGTCGCTGAAATTGCCTCATCGGCTTAGGGTTCGCAATATAAGGGCCATAGTGTAAAACAAATTAGGCAGAAATTCAGCAAATTCAGCTACACTGACTCCTAACTACAAAATGGTATTCCTCTTGGACATTTATTGTGATACTTTTACTAGCACAGAATACCATTAAACTTGAGCAATATTTAATAATGAATGATTTTTGGGCTTACTGTGTTTTTGCTCATTTTGGTAGAGTGGGGCTACGAGCCACGCTGTCTGATCACCACCCAGTCCGCGTAATGAAAACGTCAGTCGCCATTACCTCCGCCCGAAATACTTTCAAAATGATGGATTCCGACGGGTACGGACGTATCAATAAATTGGGTACGCGTCAATTAATTGTTTGATTCCGGCCGCACGGTGTATGCACAAATTAATCTACTTTTATTAAACTTCTTATACTGAGCCTATGCCCATGCAATATTCGAATTCGAGTTCATAGTATGGGACCCGAAGACGTTAAGAGAGGAGTGTCAGTTTACTCGGCCGAACTTCAGTATATCAGTCGCCGGGCCCAGTTGACATTAGCCCGGGACGTCTTCCGCTAGCTTAAAAGCTGTGAGCTGGGAATCTCATGAGCCGGGTCCATAGCCCCGTCTCCCTGTGGCAGGTTCCCAATGTTCTCTGCGCGGTGTGTACTAGTTCTGGATGTCTTCGGGTGATGGTGCACGCCGAATAATTGCGGCTTTAATCGCAAATACTTCCTAATCTGAAGGCTACTAGCGCGCTTCCCTCTCCGACGCGGGCTTTAGGCTTTCCGAACTAGGTACTTACGCGGTTCTCGCGCTGGATTGGGCGTTGAGGCGTTCCCAGTATTGACCCATACAAGTCCGTACTCATGCGGTTCCCGCGCAGACGGAACCGCGCGACGCGACCGCTCGCGACCGTCCCGCCGAATCGCGAGCGAAAGCTACGCGTCCATGTGACAATTCCGGTCGGGGCGGCCTATCGCGACGGGCTGACCGGGTCGGACCGGGGCGCTCATGGCGACCTCTCGCCGGTTAATTCTGCGTTGCCGCAAACATCTGTTATTTTTTTGGCAGCACGAGTCGCCCAGTCTACAATAGACGCATATCTATATGTGCACGTATGCGGATTCCGACGCGTGCGTAGTCGCCGCTATCCTTCAATGAATTAGTCGACGCTATTGTTTAAGAATAGCGTCGACTATCCACGACTAAGGACGGGCCGGGACTGAGCTCAAGCCTCAAACTGTGTGAACATGTGCGGATGCGCAGCGGTGGTACTGTCATAGATCCCTAAAACCTGGCATGTCGAACTCTGAGAAGAGCCAAAGTATAAAATTAAATAAAAGCATCGAATTCTAAACGACCGTCCAAATCGCGCTATTATTCAAAACGTACCATAAACGTCTCAAACCAAGAAACGTCGCCTAGTATCAATGCAATGCGAGCGAGCTATACAAAACTTCTGTCTATCTCGCTTCCTCTCGTAGGATCAAGTCCCAAGCCTCCTATCTCTATCGCACCATACTCACAGTGCATATCACACCACAGCGCAGGGCGATCAAAAGCACTCTATCGCCACTTTTGATTACTTGTCTCCCTCCCTCTCGTTGGCTTTTATTGGGCTCTTGCCGAAAAGAAATTTGTATGAGAAATCTAACACAAATGTATACATGTCATATAAATGTATAAAGCGTATACGTACCGTCGGTATACGTACTGCCATAGTCGGTACGCATAGGCTTTAAGTATGAAAATTTATTCTAAGCATTTAATCATTGACCCGCGGGGTCAAGCATGGTTGTCCCCATTCCACCCCTATTGTTTGCACCATCTATTCACCCCTCCCTGCTGGACCACGTATCTACTTATAAAGATAATCTTTTGATCGATATCAATAATGATCGACTCACCTAGTATAGTCATTCTTGCAGAGAATCATGCCGCCTTTCGTGAAGCACGACGCGCCGATATCGGCCAACATCGCGCCGCAGCACGAGCACTTTAGGCAGCCGTGGTGCCAGTAGCGGTCGAGCGCGTGCAGCAGGAACCGCTCGACGATTTTGCCGCCGCAGCCCGCGCACTGCTTCAGCGGCGGCTGGTTGTTGTTGTTGTGTGCGTGCGGCGCGTAGTCGTGGCCGTTGCCCTGCGCGTGCTGCGCGTGCTGGGCGTGCGCGTGCTGCGCGTGCTGCTGCGCGTGCTGCGCGTGCTGCGCGTGCGCGTGCGCCGCGGCCGCGTGCGCCGCCGCGAAGCCGCCGCCGTCCGGGCTCGGCGGATGCGGCGACGCGAGCTCCGCGTGGTACGGATGGTAGTGGGGGTTCATGCTCAACGCCGCGCCGGCTGCCAGCTTGAGGCCTGCTTAGCGACGCGGGGACTGACCCACGCGCACCACGGACTTAAAGGCAAATTAGCGGCCCTGTGGACAAACAGAAGACAACAATAAGTTCCGGAACACATGAACATCAATTCCTTAAGGTTCACTTTCTAAGACTTCTCGACATGCGACGTGTCGCAACTGCGTAGTGTCCACATCACTAATTTATTTATTTATTTTATTTATTTATTTATTATTATTTCACACACATTTAAAACACTAGGTTAATAAGATTAAAATCTACCTTGCTGGAGTGATGCCCGTACTAAGTTAGACTTTTATGAATTCTTTATTCCTTTTTTTTTTAGTTGCTAAGTGTAACTTAATGTAGCATTGTTTTATGTGGTAGCTCTATATTTACACAGATATTACATATACTTAGTCTATTTTACTAACATAATATACATAATAATATTAAATAATCATATCTACACATATACATACTTATATATGTTCAAAATAAATTGATAATATTATATTAATTAATTAAATTCACAATTTTATATGTGCATAGTAAAAAACCTTTTTAGGCTACTTAATGTATTGGTCAATTTAGATATATATTAATCTATATATGTATTTATTTTACCTATCTATAAACTTAAATATTTTCATTTTCTTTATTTAATATTATTTCTTTATTTATATACACATTTATATATTTATATTAACCTTAAAATTTATAAGAATGAATGAGCGATCGGAATGAATGAGGGAAAAAAAAGAAAAAAAAAAAGAAAGTGAAGTCACTATGATTAAAGTGAAGTCTTAAATACTATCACCTCAGAACAGATATACAATCTAGTGGGGTGATAAAATCCACACAAATGTTATCTTATCTGCTTCGCAAAATCAACTGTATTGTATAGGATAATTTTTTAAAATAAAATATATACATATATACATATAATCTATACATATACATATGTTTTACATCTATATTTATATACATAAAAGTGGTAATTTTATGTAGTTAGGTATTCTTATACAGCACTATAATTAACCAATTTCTCCGTTTCATTCCTTCCTAGCTCAATCAACCATTCCGTCATAATTTTTCTTCCTCGTATGGTATCTAACTTCATTTTTAATTCCGAATGTATTCTATTGTGTAGTCGGACAGCTAGAAAAGAAAAATGTCCTTGGGCGAATTTAGTTTTCTTAAGGGGGACATCATGTTGCATGGCTGTAACTGCGCGTGTTCTGGTAGTGTGAGATTTAATAATATGCCGCTCTGTGTGGGTGTAATAAAATATTGTTGATACTTTCACATATAATTGGCGTATGTCTAGTACTTGGAACTCTTTAATTGCCACTCTTGGAATTGCCACAAGGATTTTCAGGAATCCGGTTTGGAGATCGTGTCACAAGCGAAATGCATAGACTTTACAAATGCTATTCAAAATAATATGTATAGAAAGTGGCTGGCGAGGTAAGAGCGGATTTGTGTGCCATTGCGATAATCAATAGTCAATAGTATTTTATTCATCCAAAATTGCAAATAGACTTGGATATGTCAAATTAAAAAATACCTTAAACGCAAATAATAAAAAAACACATCAAAGAAATCAATAGCTTAAAAGTAATGCAACAAATAATCAATACAAATAATAACCAAAGCCAGACCAAATAAGAGATAAAAGATAAATTCGCAGTGTTCAAATATACCTAACATGAGAGTTTTTTTTTTCTAATTCATGGGCCACTCTAGAAGTACCTACGTATAATGGTTTTATCGATGAGACTAATTCAATGTATGTAAGTCATGTATGCAAATATCTAGACATAAGATATATATGTTTATATATCCAGAGTAGGTACAAGCCGTGCTTCCTCCCTCGGAGCCTCGCCCCCGTAGATCTTAGCCCATGCTAGCGCAATGAAGCGGGCCTGTCGCCATAAAACTTAATTAAACGTCTTAAAACAAGTATTCATTAAGGAATAATGAGCCTTATTTACTAATAAATAAACCGGATTGTCCCGTGCCGGGCGCGGCTATCGGCCGACCGCTTCGCTCCGCCGCAATATCGCCTTTAATTAATGGCTGGGGCGGGCTGATAATACAATTACACGCTTTTTATTAACGACCACTCTCAAAATAAACAGTACCAAACCGGGGATTAAGATATGTATATACATTTATACAAATCGGTAGATGGGGGTGAATGTTTAAACCAAAAATAGGAGTGGTTCAAAGTTAAAATGGACCAACATGACTATATTAAAAAGTGTACAAAATTCAAACTTTCGTCGGGATAGAAACCAGTTTATATTAAAATATTCATAATCTCATAAAGATTATCCACTCTATCTTGTTTGCTAAGCTTGGATAGATTGGTCTACGGGGTAACTTTAAAATTAGAATTAGGAAGTAGTGGTATGAGGTCATGTGCAGTGCCATCTGGCGTCCTTCAAGAATCCCAATTGGTACCCTTCTCTTTAATGTATATATTGACGACATTGGAAAGTCCTGTAATAAGTCTTCTTAGTCTTAGTCTTCAACATGTGATAACGAAAGTGTTCGCTGCTGGACGTAGCTTAAATGATTATTTGTAATCTTTAAATTAAATGTTTGTTTCTAATGTTTTATTTAAATGTTTTAATGTTTCATTATATATTATATATACAGGGTGAGTTTCAATTAACCGGCATCCTTCAAGGTGGTAAATTAGTACGAGCGGATAAGCAACTTTTAATTAAAACAATGGAAAAAACAAAAAAAAACCAACTTGACTGTTAAATAAAAGTTTGACACGCGTTTGAGCGCGCTGCGCCATCTAGCGGAGGTAAAATTTCGCTAATAAACCATTTTAGAAATATTTATCCCGCCGCTAGATGGCGCATCGTTTTCAGAGCATTAAATTTTTCAAATATAAAAAAAAATCAAAAAATATTTTTTAAAGAATTTCTCACAATTTTTTGTAAAAGTTGCTTACCTACCCGTACTGAGTCACTTCTTTAAGAATGCCGGTTAATTAAAACTCTATATTGATAAACTATTTTGTATGCAAATACAAAAGGATGCATGTAATTATATCTATATTCCCTATTTATCTATGTATATGCTGCTCCGTGTCCATATACTACACATAATATATATATATATATATATATATATATATATATATATATATATATATATATATATATATATATATATATATATATATATATATATATATATATATATATATATATATATATATATATATATATATATATATATATATATATATATATATATATATATATATATATATATATGTATATATATATATATATATATATATATATATATATATATATATATATATATATATATATATATATATATATATATATATATATATATATATATATATATATACATATATATATACATATATAATAACCTATGTTATCTTGGAGACTCATTCGTAAAAAGCTTTTGTTAGTGGTTGGTTACTTAACTGTTTATAGTATTCATATACATATTGTTAGTACTAATGTATACATAAAGGCTGTTAGTACTATTGTTTACATCTGTTTATACAAAATAAATAAAATGAAATAATGAGGTATTTCTGGATATTTTTCGAGCAACCGCTCTCGATTACAAAGCAATGACGCAAGACGAATTACATTAATCACTTTCATTATCATGTTTTCTTTGTGGAATTACGTTCCCATTATTATTATTTATTATTAATAATAATGTTATGACTTGTCCCACTGTAACCGAACACTGGCGCCCGCTCAGCCTGATAGGTGGGCAAAATAAACTGTTTGATAGCAGTATCTTCATTCAGTGCAGCAATTATACCCATTGGATGTAATTAATTTTACGATAGTGGTAATTGTATATCAAGAGTGACGTCATTAGCGAATGTGATAAGACAGTAGTCAATTAAACTGCGCCGATAAGAATGGGGCGCGGTCCAATAAAAACATAAACATTTAAGGGGCTGTATAAGGCCGGCAATTGAGCATAATTTCATTAATTAAACCAATATGTCACATATTAGTATTTGATCACTAAAATCAACACCAGTCGACTATATGTCTGAGATTTTTACATGACAGAAACTCATTTAGGTAACAGACAGTTTATCGATAGAAAATGTCTTAAATTTGTGATAACTGCGAAGGCTTGCTTCGTCGACATTTAAAATATTTATCGAGGCCCTCAAAATGGACGGTCGTATTTACAAAATTTGCAAAATCGACGTCGTGGGGGCAAACGTTTAATAAATTAGATGTCAATGTGTTTATAAAAAGGCGTACATAGCATTTTTTTCGTATTTGGTATTACTACAGAAGGTATTACTACGGTATTACTACAGAAGAAGCAGAGGCAGATCACCGGCCAGATGGAACGACCTCATCAAAGAAGTTACAAAAGGGTCAATACAATCTGCGGCCCGCCATGCAGATGACAGGTCGAAGTGGAGGAGCCTCGTAGGCAAACTGTTGTCTAGTGGCCACGATCCTCGGTAATGAGGGAACGACGGAGAAGAAGATTACTACTATGTTGAAAGTTCTCTTCTCTCCTGTAAAATGTATGTTTTGTAGCTACGACCTTTCAGATACAGCCTTCAATAAGTCGGAAAATAAGCGGTTAGTTTTATGGAAGTATATGTACTTTTTTAAAAATCAGTCTCTTGTCGTGATTTTATATTTTTTTCAAACCCTAAAGTTTTAGTGTTTGTTTGAACGTGCTCGAGTCTGGCCATGTATGAGAAAGTTGTTATTCACAGTTATGTGTTACCTTTAGTGGTAGAAATAAAAAATGGGCCATATTTGCCCCAATTTGAAACAACCCTTATAATAATAATTGATTTATTATTATTGTAGACCAATTAAAAAAATATTGTTGTAATATAATATTTTTATTAATAAGAATAGGAATTATGAAGATCGCTTGAAATTACTTGGAATTACTACACTCAAACAAAGAAGACAAAGAGGGGACCTGATTGAGACATATAAAATTCTAACACACTATAAGGATGTACCTGGACTGAAGAATATTTACAAATTCAACGTCAACACAAATCTTCGAGGTCAAAGCAAAGAACTCAACCGTACAAAATTCAAATCTAATCCTATTGAGAACGTTCTGCAATATAGAGTGGTGGACATGTGGAATAAACTACCATTTTAAGTGATTAGTGCAAGCTCTGTCAATCAATTTAAAAACAGACTCGATTTGTACCTAAAAACTTGTTAATATTGTTTATATTATATTGTTAGCTTTACAAGATCCGATCTGGACGTATCAGCAAAGTTGCCTGTCCAGAATAAATAATAATAATAATAATATTAATAATCTTTTTGTCCATTTTCGCTGCAGGAGCCGGATGCACATTATTAATTTATTTTACTATTTTGTCATAGCATTTGGTCATGGCAAGAATTGAAAAGGTTGTGATTGAAATCGATCTACTAGGGGACACACTAGTCATATTTCAATACCGAAATATTGGTACACAGATGACTTGTTGAGCAGAAATCACATTGAATTTTTGACTGTCAGTATACTTCCGTAAACGATTGAATCGAAGGTGTTTAATGCGTTGCATTCTAACTAGCCGCGTTTGTCACCAACTATCCCTTTCAATCAGGTCAACCTCCTTCCCTAAGTGACATCACTCTCGAAATCCTTCCATAAGTCCTTGGCTACTTGCCTGTAAAGTTTTGGGGTGACAACGCCAATATTTTGCTCACGAATCAAATTAAGAGTGCGTAATATGGTATATCGGATTTATGCCTCCTTGTGTGACATAACCTGATACTTCGAATCGGGTTTGAGCAGGTTTGCAAGCGAGAGTGCAAGGGGACGTTCAAGTATTACGTAATGCAATTTGAGGCGAAGGGGGTCTTGTAAAACGTTACGATGCATTACAGGGTAGGGAGGATTGTTTTTTTTCCATTTAAATAAAAAAACTAGGTAATTAGAATCTCCTGACTTGGCAACCTTTTAGAAATATATAAATATGATATTTTATTTCAAGAGTTTATTAGTAAAAAAAAAGCTAAAATAGGAGAATTCATGAGAAGAACAATAGTGATTGATGCCAAAACGTATGTCATGTAAGGACAGGGCAGAGTCGGGAAAACGAAATAATTTAATGCAAGATTAGGTTGCCTAATCTTGCATTAAATACCTTAAAATAATTTTCTAATAAAATTAATAATCTTAAAATACCTAAATGCAAATTTAGTACAAGTGTATTAGGACAAATTTGAGCCCATTTTAATATATATTTAAAGTTAAGCAAATATTTTTTTTACATTATGTGTGATTGTTTATTAAATAATATACGCATGTATTGAGAGTTATAAATCTCTTGTTTTATTTATTATTACCGCAAACGCGATTAAAACAATAACAAAGGTATTTTAGCGATTTTCCGGTACTTTCTGCAACATAATTGTAACTTTTAGGTAAAATGGTCACTTAGGTGTTACGTAACGTTTAGGGAGGGGGAGGGGGTTACAGAAAAACGTTACGGCGCGTTTAATAGAGGGGAGGGAGGGTCAAAAATCCTCAATAAATGCGTTACGTAATAATTGAACGCCCCCTAATAAGGTATTTTGGATTGATGCCTCCACTAGTGACATTATTTCCTGATACTTCGAATCGGGTAAATTTGATACTCTATTAAGTAATCTTCAAAATGATTTGGCGCCTAATGATTTAATGGCCGAATCAAATTAAAAACGCTACATCTCCAATTAGCGCCCGCTCCACCGCGATAATTGCGTTTTCTAAAGAAAATTAAAAGAAAACTCGTCTACCCCCCTCTCGAGCAACAAAGGAAATAATCCAATTTCGCGAAACTAAACATTCACCCCATTCTGCTTGGCGCTCGCTACAGTCGGCTTGTATGAGTCGGGATGGCGTGTATGCACGCTTAGCGGGTCGTGTACAAGTGTGTATGTGTACGTGTGGAATTTGCTGCGGGTAATGAAAGTACGGTGGAAATTGACTTAATTAAAATTGAACAATTTGCCAGACACAATTGCATGAAACAATACTAAATTGGTATTGGGCGTTGAACTAGGTATACCCATATAGAGAAAGAAAATACACACGACAAAATATTACCCTATATTAGGACATACTTAGCCATGTGTATTTTCTTTCTCTCTCGCCTCTGTGCACAGATTTGTGGTCATAATGAAAAATGTATTTGCTTCTACAGATCGGGTCTTTGTCATGAATTTTCTGTTTCATCTGATCCAAGAGGCTGCAATAATATTCTCCTATTATTGAGTTACAAGTTCGAATATAGTCTACCTGCATGATTCCTTTGGTATCCTAAAAAACTTATGCCATAAGCTCTCTGGATGGTTTGGAGCTGAATAACCTGAATATGAATAAGGGGGGAGCCTGGTTTAGAAGACCAAAAAAAAAACAAGTTTTTTTTTAACTTAAAGTTGAAATCTATTCATGAATCTTTAACCTCTGGAATATCAGATAGTCTCAAATTGCCGTACGTGTAAACTACTTACTACTTTTCTTTAATAAAAACCTTAAACGCGTTTTTCTCAACATCATATTTATCAATTTTGCGCCGGCGATAAAAAAAAACTGCTGAAGTTGTTCCAAAGAAAAATGTAAGATTGTTAAATTCTCTTCTATGTAAACTAAAAAAAAAACAGGAGAAAATGTTTTTTTATATTTTTTTGGGCGAAAATCGATTTTATTTAGTCAAATCCTTAAAAAAACATACAATTTAAACTTTTAGTTATTTTTTTTTTCATCTACAAAATACATATGTAAAAATAATATGTTTATTTTTGTTGTTTCAGACAAAATTACGCTCGCTCTTACCGGCGCAAGCAGATAACGTCATTTCTGCAGCGGTAGAAACATTTGCAAAATAGCTTTTTTACTATTACAAAAAATATGGTAATCTTTCAAATGTTAATAAAAGTGATATAAAACAAAATCATAAATAGATTTCAACTTCAAAAAAAAAGTTTTTTTTTGTTTTTTACACCAGGCTTAATTGTAGATAGTTATTTAATTATTTAATTATTACTTCTGAACCCCCTTAATTGTTCTTTACAGTCAGGATCATAGTGGTAGATGCAGGTCTCATCCGCAGTTACAAACTGACACACAAATTCAGTTTTATTCCTTTGAAAAAGAATGTAATGTTGTTGAGAAAACCGTCCTCGAGTGACGTTTTTCTTCCATTGATAGCAAATGCGGCAACCATCTTGCAAACAGCTTTCTCATACCCAAAACCGAAATTACACGAAAATACACGACAGCGACGGTATAAACAGTGTGTCCATCGATAGAACCAACTTCATGAATTTAAAAAATCTATTTGAAAAAGAAAACTATTTACGATGGCATAAAGAAATCGAAATCAGTGCAACCACACTTAGATTATTTTATTAGTTTACCTAAGAATATACGCTAATATTGGACTCGATTGCGTTTCTTCGTGAACTAATATCGGAAATTATTTCATGTGAACGAGATACGGCAATACGTTAGAGCGGAATGCGAAATGAACGGATGTCCGCATTACATATTTACCCACCGAAAATAAAGTAGCTGAATCCAAATCCAATATCCAAATGAATCTAGTCTGAATGAGGGAAACGGACAACCAATCCGGATGGAGAGTGATTGGAGAGGTGTATGCCCAACGGTGGGCGAATGCGCGCCGATGAAGAGGAAGAATTCAAATGAAGGGTTACCGGAAGGTACGATCGATGTCAACTTTTTTTAATTTTTGGTAATTTAAAATATGACCTTGGTAATTTAAATATAAATAAATAATTTAAGAGCCAGAGTTTGTTTGAGTGAGAAAAAAAACATTTCGTTAGTAAACCATATATAGTTGAGTTTCTAAAAAGCACACATTTTACATAAAGTTTACACGTCAAAATGTGTCCTAAAAATCTTAAGAAATAAAATTGCCATTGATCGTTCTCCGTGACCCTTCAAATGTGTTCAAACTTATTTGGATGGCTATAAATTCAACAGGTAGTTTTGATGGCGGAAAATCAACGATCGTTTATTTCATATTTCGCTCCAATGTATTGCTGCATCTCGTTCTCTATATATAGAGGAGTACTAAAAATTTAAATCAAATGAAACATCTGACCTTTATCTAAATATTTGTATAACATTAATAGTTAAAAAAATGTAATTATAACTCTATTTCGATCATGCGATGTGATGTTTTGGCATTTCTTCATAAGTATCCATCCTTAACACGAACCATAGAAACCATAGAACCTTCCAATATCTACATACGGAAAAGTGAGAAACGCATGAGAAAAGGAGACAACTATGGCCGTGGCTGTTCTCCGAATAATGTAATAAAAAATTTCGATTTAAATTTTTTGCTGATTTTTTTTCCTGAAATTTTGGTAGGTACTAAAAAAATAATCAATCTTAAATTATTCCAAAGTTATCTAGAGGATTCATCAACTTAATCTAAATATTCTTATATCAGTAATAGTTAAAAATTTGCAATTATGACTTCTATGTCGATTATGCGATGTGTTGTTTTGGCGTTTCCGAATATGTATCCCCATTAAGGCGACATGAGACCTCAGAAAAATATCCAAAACGGGCGGACAACGAAAAAATAGGCATGGTCAATTTTGTAGGGTTCGACCAATAAAAATTCAGCGTTTCGAAGCGTCAAGCGGACGTGGAATCGTTCGCTCGCGCCGGCGACCAGGCGCATACTAAACGTTCTATCGCAGCGCTAGCACAGAATAACTATCTTTACGCAGTGGTGGTATAATGGTGTTAATAACAAAGCATATTTAGCGTAACTCTCAGAGCGCTCTCAAGTTTTATTTAATTATAATTAATTTAGGAAATAAATAAAAAAATGTGGCTAAGTGCGGCCCTAGAAAATTAACCAGTCAATATAATGAAATTATAATAAAACTCAGTTTAAAACCTTAATATCCAAGGCAATGAGCAACTTTTTTTAGTGAAAATTTTAAATTGGTTTCTTATCGAGGGATTCACTAAGAAACTTTTTTTAATTAATGCTTACCTACATTTCTCCAAAAACTCTTCAGACATGGTCGTTCCCGGGTATCATGTCGCCTTAACATAAATCATAGAATTGCATTCACGATGCAACCCTGAATCATATTTCACTTCATTATACCGCACTTCACTTTACCTTCAAACATCTGCATACGGAAAAGTGAGAAAAGCAGACAACTATAGCCGTGGCTGTTCTACGAATAATGTAATTAGAGCGAAACCGCCAGCGAAATTAAACGCGAAAACGGAATGAGAATGTGAGCCTAATTAGAACAAGGATCGGGTGGCGACGACTTGCCGCGCGGGTGGTTTATTGGTGAAGCGCTTTGGGAAAGGCGCGAAACGAAGGGTAGGCAAAACAATAGTTTCATCAGTCTTTATACGCTCACAGGCTTGTTGTAGGCTGATGAATGCAACCCTGAATCGTATTTCCACCATATTTCAAAGCAGTTATATTACAATGAAACTAAATCAACGAGTTTACTGATAGACTTACATTTTTCCAAATAGAAAAGCGTTGCGAAATATTCACTCTGTTTTTCTGCGTATGCGTAAGCATTCAAAGTACCTACCAAGCGTGCGGATACCTTTTATATACGACTGCCAAAAAAAAAGTGTTACGTGTTTAGGATTCATGTATGTATGTTTTATTTTTCTTTAAATTCCATCATAACTTCTAAACGCTTGAACCGATTTAGAAGTGTGTGCTATTGTTAGAATCGTTATATCATCCCGAGTGTCATAAGAGTGTCAAATGTCAAAAAAATAAAACTAAATATTTAAATGTCCAAATATCAATAAATTAGTATAAATATATAGTGTTTAGCATCAATTAAAGAGTTTGAAGAGATGAGAGTACATTTCCGAAATATATGTATTTATATACGGATAAATACACAAACCACATGTATTTCATAAAATCCTTTTATTAACACGCTTTTATTAGGTCGACCTGTATGTAACTATGTAATAGAATCTAAGGTAACTAATTTAACCATCTTCCAAGGATCGTAGCGTCATGAAAATTGGCAGCTGTATGTAGTTCTGATGACAATACAATAATATGGTACTGTCGAACTGATCTGATCATGGAGTCGGAAGATATGAACTGTAACTTCATGATGGAACATCGTATCATAGCTGTGTTTGGACTTTTTGGAAAAGTATTGGAATGAACTTTGACCACGATTAGGTTTCAAGGACTGATGATGAAGCCGGAAGATAGGCACTGGTATTCCATGATGGAATATCGTATCATAGCCGTGTGTATGTGAATATCGTATCATAGCCCAAAAGCGTGTTTTTAGTGTTTTTTTAAAACTATTAATTTATTAACTTCAGTACCGAGGGCAGCCGTCTAAAGTGCGGCGGCGGCGCAGTGCCGCGCGATCGCTTTAATATATTTACAAAACGTGCTTTTCAGCGCGGAAGCATTTTTTTCTAATAATTCTAAATACAATAGTTCAAATATTGTAAGGGCAGTTGTGATTTTTATTTTTTTATTATTGTTCTTGTTTCTACTTTCGCCATAACGCTTCGACAAGGTGAAAACAAATGAATCTTAGTTTCAAAAAATAGGTTTTGTTTTTTAGAACATAATAGCACATGTATTAGCTGTGCTAGCCAGTGCTTATTTTTATGTGGTTCCAAAGACCTTGAAACTCATTCTTTCTTTGTGAATGCCCTGTGAATTATTCTGTCTATATTTATGTATTTATTTTTATTTATTTATTTTAGTAACACATCTAGTAAACAATATTTTTTTTTTTTTTAATTTATTGTGTTTATTCACTTATTACTAATCAACATAACAGTAAAACCAAGGCATTGAGAAGTAAAATTAATAAAGATATTACCATAACTATACAAATAGAATGACACTTATAATACTAGCTATCATGTAAGAATAAATAATTAATAGCTTGCAATTTAACAAGTGAGGGTTGGCGGTAAAAATATCAAAATCTGGTGCCATCGAGTGAATTTCATTTAAGCGCCGCAAAGCACGCGCCAACAAGTTCCACCTCGTAAGGTTAGTGCGCGAGAACGGCTCCGCGAAAAGATGGTGCGATCGAGCACGGAGATAATTATTTGGTATGAATAGATCCACCTTGGCTAGTAAGCTAGGGTTATCAGTTTTACCACGAATTAGATTGAAAATATAGGACATGGTCAGCATTTCTCTTCTGAGACAGAGAGAATTATAGCCAACCATGCCTGTGATAAATGCAGTCGGATACAAAAATGGATAATATCCGTAATGCTTGAAGTACAGAAATCTCAAAAACCACTTCTGTACCTTTTCCAGCATGAGGGTATAAGTATCTTCATGTGGATTCCAAATAGCTGCATTCGTTTCCATGCGACTTCTAACAATCGAGTTGTACAACGTGCGCATAACCCGAATATTATTGAAGTGCTTGGATTGCCGTATCACAAACCCTAGAAGCTTGAAAGAAGTTGTAGATAGTTGTCTAATATGTTCCTTGAAGTTTAACTTGGGGTCGAAAAAAACTCCCAAGTCCTTGACTTCAGTAACTCTGGGAAGCACACATCCAGCGATGGAGTAATCATACATCAGATGATCAGGGGATCTTGTGTATGTCATCACTGCACATTTGTTAATATTGAAGTGAAGGTTACGAGCTTGGCTCCATGCATAAACTGCATCAATATCACGCTGGACGAGCTCGCAGGCCTCAGCACTTCCAGTTGATAAAAACAATTTGACGTCATCAGCAAACATTAGACAACGTGCAGATGTGACTATTTTACTCAGATTATTAACAAATAAGTTGAATAACAAAGGCCCCAAGTTTGATCCTTGGCTAACCCCCGATTGAGTGTTGTATAGTTTGGATTCAAAATTGCCAAATTTAACGAATTGCTGGCGGCCCCCCAAATAATCTGCGAAAAGTTTCAACAGTTTACTCGAGAATCCAGCAGCAGCCAGTTCTCGGAGTAACGCATCGTTGTCGACTCTGTCAAAGGCCTTCTTGAAATCCAAATACACGACATCCACTTGTCCCCTTGAGGTGCTATCCAACTCACCAGTAACATAATCTGTAAAAACGGATAGGTTGGTAGTTGTGGAACGATTAGGACGGAAGCCGTGTTGGGCATCCGATAGTGTACCGCATATGGGTATAAATTTCTCGGTGGAGAATGGTCTCGAAAAGCTTGGGAAAGGCTGATAAGACTGCAATCGGCCTGTAATTATCAACCTGCACCTTATCGCCACTTTTTGGTACTGGAGCTACTCTAGATATCTTCCACTTATAGGGGTATACTGCAGATTCCAACGATCTGTTAAATATATGCATCAGGGGTTGTATAAAAGACTCACAACATGCTTTAATAACATAAGGAGGAACTCCATCAGGTCCAATAGTGCGGACTGATTTCAGCTTGCGTATTGCAAACCGAATATCATCTTTAGTGACACTGCGGACGTTGACGCATGAAGAATTTGCGTCACTCGACATAATAGTCGCTTCAGCGGCGACAGCGTCTAAGGCCGGTATGTTCGGTAGAAACAGTCAGATAAAAGCGAAGACTATCGCGGTTGTTTGACATTATAAATAGGATAGAAAACGAATTTACCGCGTGAAATTTGTAGGACCCGACGTTTCGGTGACGTTGCAGCCGCCGTTGTCTAGGGTATAGTCAGGGTAGGGCCTAGGGTAGGGTAGGGTCTACCCTAGCCGCCGTTGCAGCCGACGTTGCAGCCGCCGTTGTCTAGGGTAGACCCTACCCTAGAAACGTCGGGTCCTACAAATTTCACGCGGTAAATTCGTTTTCTATCCTATTTATAATTAATGTCATATTTGTAAGTAATATGTTAGCAAGAAATTGATGCGACATTATTTTTAATGTTAGACACAGTCGCCTAACTAGGCCTAGGCCTGTTCTAAGGCAGACTATTAATGATTAGATATTAATTGTGCACTGTCAACTTAAACTATATGTATATATGGACGAATTAGTTGGCTATCAGTGCGGTTGTTATCGAATGTGTAAGGTACTCTCAGGCTAATAAGCTGGCGAAACCGCCCCTAATCAACTTCTAACCGCAGCGCAGTGTAGACAAACCCGACCTCTTCATCCGCTTGGTGCGGGAGTTAGAGCGCTTTCGCGCGAGCTTCGCGAAATTCCCGACGCCTAATTCGGCGGCACAGTTTCGTTAGCGTTATTTTTAGGCAAACGCCTCTCTATTTGGCCTCTTATTAAAATGTTTCCGCCCTAATGAAATTCTGCGCGGGCGCGAGGAGAGCTGGGAACCATTGCTAAAGAAAAACGTATACAGATGGGCCCGTTTAAACATTAAGAGCGCATCGAGCCGGAGGCAAATACAAGTCGAGATCTGCCTAGCAAGTCTTACAATTTTGCTGTTACAATGAAGATAAGAAATGTAGGGAAGGGTTGTATAAAACCGGGTAGGCGGGTCAAAACGGGTACCTCGTTGTCTCTGAATCTACAGCCGCAATGTCTAGATTTCCTCGCGAATCAAGTAGCTTCTAACGCCGCCATATTCTGCAAACATTTTAGTGCGTGCACAACGTATTTGTTGCTCTAAGGCAGTGTTTCCCAATTAGTGGTACGCGTACCCCCGGGGGTAGGCGAAGTTGCATCAAGGGGTACGCGTGACAATCTCTTGACTAAGTTGTTTCAGTGTTGTGCAAAGAAAGCGTGCACATTTGTCACATTTAACTAATTTTCACCGTCATCTGTATTTCGATGGTACTAAAAGTTAAAATAAACTGATTTCATTTTTTATTTATCATTCCTGAAATACGGGGTACGCGAGTTTGAGGTCTTTCTTGAAGTGGTACGCAGGAAAAACTAATTGGGAACCACTGCTCTAAGGGTTATTTTTTCAAAATCTGCGATCAATTAACGATTTTCCCTTTAATTTTGGCTACCGTAAACCAACTTTGCATTCGCAAAGCCAGCAATTGTGAATATTTTAAAGAATTATCGTTTAAAGAGTATTTTCAACGTTTTATCAATAGTTTACGTTGAGTCGAAGCCGGGTGACGTCATCTATTTGGGTTATTGTTCAAGAGCTTTAGTCTTAGATTGTAGCTGTAAGTCTTAGATTGTAACTGTATTAAAATTAATGTAAGAACGCTGATAATTTTAATATTTGTACAACATTAAACTATTCTTAAATTATAAATCTCTACGAGAAAGGTGAGTTTCGTATATTTGCTGGGAAATCGTTCCATAGTCGTGCACCATGGAAAGGGTAGGAGTAAAAATCAGTACATTTTATGACGAGGAATTTTGAGTAGTTGTCAGAGGCTGACCGAAGTACGAGACCGTGGGAACTTAATGGTTCGAAAAGCTCGTGGAGATAGGATAGTGTTGATTGGGAGAGAACACGATTGAGGAGAGCAAGTATATGAACATTTCTCCTTTGGCGTACTGCTTCAACCGCAACCACTTCAACCGCACCCTATATTCGGACACGTGACATACTTACGTAGACCGAAGATAAATCATATACACACGTTTAATTACTCTGTTAAATCGAAATAAGCCACACCTGCATAGTCAAAAAACGAAAGGAGAGACTGTGCAAGAGAATTTTATACCCATAGGAGGAAATACTTTGAGCATTTCCGAAGGGTGAAAACTAGCAAATATTTTGCGACTTACGTCGTCTATGGATGATGCCAAGAGAAATGTTTATCGAAAATTAGACTAAGATATTTCACTCTGCGACATGGGTATGATAAAAACGTTTAGTTTTAAAAGTTTCTACTCTTTATTTTATTTATTATTGAATGTTTATTATTTACTAAAATTTTATTTGGTTTGATTTTTATTTTATTTTATTTACCATATATATTTGTAATGTAATTGATAGTTTAAAATTCTAGTATTAGTTTACCTATCTGGTGATTTTAGGTTTTTGCGAATATTTTAAATTGATTTCACGGCATTTTTCAATGTATTATTTAATTTTAATTATACTTATCTGAGCCTACCTTAGTGCGGACGTCTCGTGCGATCCAGTTAAGTTAGGTTTATTTAATATGTATCTGTATCTATGATTTTTGATAAATAAATAATTTGAATTTGAATTTATTGTGAAATTTCACAATGGGCGGGTTTATTGTCATACGACAATCTATTCTAACCAACCCTACTTTAAAGTGTTTATATGTATGTGTGCGTAAAACATGTGTGTAGTGTGCTTTGTTATTGCATTCGATCGACAGAAATGAAATGAAATTCCGTTAATTTTACCCTAACGGAAAATGGTGACCAGGCCGGGAATCGAACCCGGAAACTTACAATGTAAGATCAGGCGACCTAACTACTATGCCACTAGGCCGTGGGAACGACTTTACATCTACATAATTTAAAAAAGTTTATATCTACATAATTTAAAAAAAGCATAGATCTAAAAAAATATATTACAAAAAAGGAAAATCTACAAGGATAAATAAAACATTGCTATGAGTTACTCGAAGCAAACAGAATATGAAGAGCCATGCCGTAGTGATATTACTCGCAGGTCAGTCTAGCAGTCACCCCGCTTGACGTCGTTGACACCATTGAACCAATTTACAAAATAAATTGTCACCACAGTCGCCAATCATGACGACCCACGCCCACGTCATTTCGACGAGATTAATTAATGTGTCATTAGCGCACGCGTTTGCATTAAGGAACGTATGTTGTGAAATTTTAATTACACACGTCATTATTTTTGCGTCCGCCGTGCGTCAATTACTGGGGCTGTGTTATTCTTAATTAGCAAGTGCGTCCTACATTAATTTATCTGCTGCCAATTACTTTTATCTTCATCTTGTTAATTAAACTAAACAACGCGTTGTCGTGTTTTATTGTAAAGTTAATTTTGTTATGCCGCTCGCGCTTTAATTGCGTGGCTTCGGCTTAGAAGGCTGCGCCTTTGTATATTATGTGAGGGAGTGTGTGAGAGTGGTTTTAATTGGGTGCGTGAGATATAGTTTCAATTTATGTATTTATTAGGAGATAATGAGATAATCTGTTAATTGCCATTTAATGGATTGTGGTACAAGAGGAATATTAAAGGCCTAAAATATTTTTCCCAGACAGCAACACAACTCATGTGTATAAGGGAAACTATGTACGCCTGTATTTCAAGTCAATATCCGATAGGAGGCTCATATTAATATACTTAATATACATAATTATGATAAATATATAAATAGAATCGAGCGCATTCAAATGAAGTTCGTGAAATATCTCTGCTTCCGTCTGAAAATCCCATACAGCTCATCTAACTATTTCAATTTATGCTAGAAATTTCATATCCTCCCCTTGATTAAGCGACGTGAAACCGCGGACTTATCCTTTTTGCTAAAAATCACCTCCAATAATATTAACTGTCCCGACTTATTAAATAAAATTAATCTCCGTGTTCCTTCCAAACTCAATAGATTTAACCCTGCTCTTCATGTCCCTTATGATGGTACCAAAGTCTACAGGCAAAATGCATTTCTGTGGCGAACAAGTGACAATTTCAATGATTTCATTAAACGCTTTGACTTTGATCTATTCTGTACGAGTATTAACTCAGCCGGGCAGCGGCTCAACAGTGAATTGTTTAGCATTAATTGTTGATGTATTTTTGTTGTATATTTTTGATGTATTTTTAATCGATAGCTTTAATTGAAAGGTCACATATGTTTCTACAACGTTACTTAAACGTGAAAACCTTTAATTGGCTCTCTGTTATCCTACTCCGTCTTTCTGTTGCTGCTGGTTTCCCTAAAAATTAGCTGTTGGTTTCCCTAAAAATAAATAAATAAATAATATACCAGCAGAGAATATACTAAAAATTAATCGAAAATGCGACATAGACATTTCACATGGGATACTTATGTCTTAGGGACTATTTGGTTTTTCATTCTCTGTTCTTTAACTTATTTTTAATAAATTTAAAAAGTCTTATTCTCGAAAAAATGCGCTTTAGCAATACTTTCCCTTCTCGTTGGTTAGTGGGCCAGGAAGGTAAAAATGCACAAATTTTAGTTGTTGGTCCGGAAAAGGAAAATTCAGTGTAAAAGGTTTGAAACTAGAAAAAAACAAATAGTGCTTGGTTTGGTAATTGGGAAATATTTATTTTCATATCCATGCATTACCTGTTTCTTCTATTTTATACTATACTTAAACTAAATTATAATTCGGTAACAAAATTTGAATGTTAGGTCAATCTGACGATGGTTACGATACAAAAAGGCTGAACGATAGATCGGCGTTGGTTCGTTCAGCCAATTATCCTATGCAAATCAAAACTGTTTTCTTTTTAGTATGACTGAATTGACCGACCGAATGAAAATGACCGAATTGTTTTTCAAATCAGTTACTACTGATTGAATATTTATTTGTATGACCTACAAATCACTAATCGATAGTAGTCGGTGCAGATGGTGCAGATTTGCTTTTTTACTCTGCATAGTTCTTAGATAACAATAATAATATGTACATCATAATGATGCCATTAATTTCTTCCGATGACGGGTCAACAACTGATAAATAGTCCGAGAACCAGCAATATTTTTTTCTTTTTGTACTCCGCCGTAAGAGCGATGCATTTAAACGCAATTACGGGCATTGATAGTGTAATTATTTGCGCATTAAGGCAAGGGTCATGCCGCTGCCCGCACAGACCACGACTCCGCCTTGAGAAACCACAGCGTACGACCGAGACACGTGTTCACATGGCATTTAAGAGGCGTCGAGGGCGATAGTCACATTGGAAACGAAGCAATGAGCTAAACTCGTACTTAGAGGACGGATTTACACCTACGGTGCATGAGTTAATTTCTCCGTTTCCGCCATTTTCATTTTTTGACCACTTCTATTGAACAGTACGTAATAAAAACTTGAACAAAAAACTGGTACAAAAACTTAAACAAAAATATAAATATTTAAATAAAACTAATTTCTAGAAAATTTCTGTTTATGTGTGTGTGTGTGTGTGTGTGAGAGAGAGAGAGAGGGTGTGTGTGTGTGTGTATGGATGGGTGTGCGTATAAGTGTGTGTGTGTATGAGTGTGTGTGTGTTCATAAGTGTGTGTGTGTGTGTGTGTGTGTGAATGGGTATTTTTTTTTGTATGTAGAGGTTTAAAAATACTTTTTACGTACGCACCCGGGATGGGGCTTCCCAGGGTTGAGTGTCGGGCTTGGTCAGGTCTTATGACGTTATTGACCACGAGCCGCCGTGGTTGGTGAGACCCGACATGTCTCATTGGCTCGGCGAATATGCAACCCGTACCGACTAAAAAACATCCTCTACCACCTGCCTCCTGTTCCCCGTGGGATCGCCGGTAGGCATTACAGCGCGGGAAGAGGATAAGCCTTAGCTCTCTCTTCGGATGGTCGAAGTCACAGCTTCCTCCCTCTTAGTGGTTCTTCTTTTTCCTCTTGTCCTTGTTTCTCTCCTGTTCAGCTTGGCGTAGGTCCTTTAGGACTTCCGCCGCAAAAGTGCTGGTTGCTTCCCAGGCTGACTCTGTCGAAAGCATAGCTTCCGCCAGGTTTTCAGGCTGAATCCTTTCTCCGACTGCAGTCTCGAAAGCGCTTCGGGACGCGTTGAAGCGCGGGCACACGAAGAATACATGCTCCGCATCTTCGGAGACTCCTGCGCAGGCCGGGCACACTGGGGATCCTCTGGTAAAACTTGTGAAGATAGGCCCGATAGCACCCATGTCTTGAGAGCATCTGGGTGAGGTAATAGTTGACCTCTCCGTGTGGCCGTTTGACCCATGCGTCCACCTGCGGGATCAGGCGGTGAATCCATCTCCCATTGGTCGAGGCGTCCCACAGCAACTGCCATCGATGCAGACTGTTGGTCCTCTCGTCCGTCTTCACCTGTGTGTGAATGGGTATGTGAGGGTATGTGTGTGTGTGTGTGTGTGTGTGTGTGTGTGTGTGTGTGTGTGTGTGTGTGTGTGTGTGTGTGTGTGTGTGTGTGTGTGAGGGTGAGTGAGTGTGTGTGTGTGTGTGTGCGCGCGTGTGCCGATTGAGCTGAGTTTCGGCATGCAGGCATCATTCGGTCATGGCGACGCTTGTGGTTGAAATCGGTCTACCAAAAAATGAGCTAGTCATACTTCAATATCGAAATATTGGACTTAAAGATTTGAAATTCGGTACACAGGTGCCTTGTTAGACCGAAATGTCAACGTGTTTTCGGTCCAACAAGGCATCTGAATTTTGGTTGGAATATCGCGTATACAAGCGACACAAATAATATATTTAAAGTCCGCCATATTAAAGAAAATACTACATAATTTATGGAAAATACCATTTTAACACCACGGCAAATACTACAATTATACTACGAATTTTTGCGGGGTGGGGTTAGATTGGCGCGGGGGTGGGGGGGGGGGTTTCTACTTGCCGGGAAATTCTTGGGATGACACAACCGATATTTTTAATGTAAATGATACGAGTATTAGTAAAAATCAGCGAGTATTGTGACCGCACCCCTAAAGAGCCCTCCGCCAGGATATTCAACAGCGTCCGCGGGGGGCCAAATTCAACAGGGAAATCGTCTCGGAGACGAAATGACGACTGTAATCGCCTAACAAAGAGCCCCCAATTACAGTTATGATTTGTAAGAATACCGGACGGACGGAACGGACAGAGTTGCAAGTCACCGTGCGGTGACTTGCTGAAAATGCTCCGCCGGTGATAGCTGCAACAGAAAAATTTGTTAAGTATTGTTAAGTATCTTGTTATAGCCGCGGTGCGGGGTGTATTTGTATGAGGAATACTGACGACATGCGCGCTTGTTGGAGTGCCGTAGAAGAGTTGCCAGATCGATGAACAATGTTCAAGATATAATGTGTGACGTCAATGTCATTAGTACGGGAAGATGGGTGTGACGACCTCATAAATGAGTCTAATATTGTCTGATTTAAAATTCCAGGAATGAGAGTTATTTTAATTGTCTCGTTTCCGCCATCCGCACGTCTTCAAATACAGTCAAAGTTGTTATTTTAAAACTATTAACGTAGGACACAGTAAAATAAATACCATTTTCGTTTTCGATTTGTAAAATTAGCGGCAATAGAAAAGTGATACCTACCGAAAGGTGTAAAAGTTTTAGATTACTGGCATAATAATAATTTCTGGCATAATAATATTAAAAATAGACTATTTTATTATATAACTGGAGGTAAAATAAAGTTGACTCGTCAAGAGATTACATGTACAACTAACGCCGTCTACGTGAGGTGTGTCAAACTATTTTGCACTTTGGCGTAGCAAAAATAAATTGTATTTAAATGTATAAAATCGAAGAATATTCATGGGTTATAAGAATAAAAAAGGAGCAATAAACAAATATCAGTTTACTAGTAAAATTTTATAGAGAGAGTTGTTTTTGTTTTCGACTGGTCATCAGGTTTTTTAACCGAAGAGAGTTTCACCAGAGATAAAAATCAGCTTTAAGGGGTTGTCTTTATTTATAGTTATACAATTAAAAATTTACACAAATATTAATTTAGAAAAACAATTTGAAAATAAATAAAATACAAACGGAGCTGCAATGGAATTCACCGACCAAAAATCGGGCCCATCATATATAATTATTACACTTCTGGGAGGTGAACGGTGGATTCTGGACTAACGACCGGCTGTGGTAGGTTTAGGACAGCTGCCTTGCCACATGTGAGCGTTCACCTTACCACCCATTCACTCCACCTATAGTGCCTTTCCAAAACAAGTAAATTTCTCTCACACGTAATTTCAACTCTATGTTAAAGGTAAATTAGGTAATATCTAAATATACCGTATACCTAGACGTTCACCGATATAAGCAAGCGAGGACTCTTTAGTAACATTTAACTATGAACGGGCAGACGGACAGGCGGACGGACGGACCGACGACGGACGGACGAGTGGATAAAAGGACAGACTTGACATAAAAGACTTTTTTTTAAAACAAAACGTCTAAAACCTAGGAAGTGATAGGTAATGACATAGGAAAAAATATTACGTGCTGCTGTATGCAAAGTAATGATTACATTCAAGATCGCCTAACGGGAATAATGACAATTAATATCTATATTCGATATATCTAATGCAAAATGTATTTGTATATTTATGCCTAAAAGTATTATTAAAATAGTCTTACCGAAACTAGTTTCATACTAATTAATCACTGATGCAATACAAGGATTTCCTTAAACACGTTTTTAATTTAGTGCATTTCCTCATGTCCATTATTCCGTCCGTGGTTTATATAATGGTCGTAAAAAGTTCGTGAACAGTAGCATATTTTCCCTTAAGATGTCTTACCCTGAAGAAGTCACTGAGAATTTAGAGTATTATAAAGTAATCGCGGTAGTAAACAGCAACCAAGCAATCGAATTGACTACAGAATTGGGTTATCAGAATGGTTACATATTGAGTCTAATTCAAGACATAGGTACAGCTTCTGTCTTCACTTCTGGTAGTAAAAATGGGAAGCAAGTTTGTGAACCAGGCAGCGCAAGTTTGTTTTGTTAATCACCCGTATAAGCGATTCTGTGCTTTAAAGGGGATCTAGCGCGACGTCGGTTGCCACGCCCCATCCAACGATACCATATGAAATCAAGCGTTGTGCTACAGCAAAGTCAATATTATGATTATAGAGAGGATGTTTCGAAAGCACTGGCAACGCCGATGTCCGCGGCCCGTTGATTTCGTAAGTGCTCACGTATGACCGGTAGACAGATTTGAATTTCACGGCTAAGTGGATAGAAAAGAATGGCTTTGTAAATACGCTTTATCGAGTGCATTTTCGACTGCACTTTCATATTGCTCAGTCCTTTTTAAGAAGGACCTCCTAGTTAGCTAGATAATATTGTTAATTCATCACAACAAACATTGAAATATCATATTTTTGTCGATATCCAGCAATTTTATTTTACATTTATTTGCAACTGCAAATCTTAAGATATACCGACAAGATTTGCCGAAAGCTGTCGTTAAAAGTAAAATATCGAATTAATAATTTACACTTTTCGGGTATATACCATGTGATATTGGTAAAACTTGAATTTGCCATTGCTCGTTGGTAAAATTTCGATTTATGTTTTCTTTTAATATTAAAGACTATAAAATTAAACAATGCTTAATAACTGTTAGAGATGTTTATTATTCATCTCGTGATCAAGGAAAACTACATACTTACTTGAAAATAAATAAAATAACAAAATCAGCTTCAAATAATTAATTTGTAAGATTCTCGAAAAAATCGAGATACGGACTTACGACTAGCTACTACGACTACTACAACTACATTGCTAAAACTAGATACGAAATCAATTAAAACATCACATATTATTAGCAATATAATAAAAACAAGACCTTAACTTTAAGCAAATAATATTGTAAAATCAAAAATGTTTCACCATTGCAAACATTTTTGCGAAATAATCAATACCATGAAAAAAAACTATCAGATACAAAAAAGCAACCAATGCAAGACAATTTCACACCTGCCAGTGAAACTGTAAGAGCAAAAATAAATTAAGTACAAATTGGTTTTAACTGATTTTACCCGTCTTTAATAATCGCGATTTTTGGGTAAATTTTTCAAATTCTTTATATTCTGCACACCGCTTTAAAATTTGAATTAATGAACTCGTAAACCACAAAAAAAATAGGAAATTACTTACAACAAGGTTTAAATGTATTATTCTCAAGATTATAGCATTAATAATAATAAAGTTTATAGCATTAATAATAATAAAACAGCATTAATAATAATAAATTTTCATTATAGCATTAATAAAAATAAAGTATTTAATTTCCAGATTATAACATTTTGAATTCAAAACCTAATGAAGATATCGAAAAGTGACGTAAGAAATAGTGATAGGCAATGTCCTCAGATTCTGAGTAATAACGGATTCATGATTTTAGAGATTGGAAAAGGCCGCTATATTGAAGCAAAGTGACAGATATCTCTCATTGGCATTAGGATACCTATTTTTGTGAGTAATTTGGTCCTAATAATTTGGTCCTCGAATAGAATAGAATAGAATAGAATAACTTTATTGTGCTATAAAAACATAACTTAATGAATATTACGCTGGTTTTATAAAAAAGACAATTTATGCACAAATGGCGGACTTATCGCTATAGCGATATCTTACAGTCAACCATTTGATAAAATAATTCCTAATTTTCACCGTACAATACACAAAGAAGTAGTAGAGTTAAATTAAAAATAAACATATACAGATACATGTCAGTAACTTATGCTAAGGTTGCCCAGGGAAGGATAAAGGAGAGGACAAGGTGAGGTATTTGGTTAGTGGCTGTGTAAAAATAAATGTTTCTTCAACAATTTTTTGAAAGTATGCAGCGAAGGTGCATGCCTGATAGAGTGAGGGAGCTGATTCCATAAACGAGCAGAATAGACTGTAAAAGAGTGCGTGTAAACAGAAGAATGATGTATCGGAATGGCGAATGGCTTGATCGAAGTGGAAGACCGTGGCCTCCCAAAGGGTGGAAATTCTCCTTTAGATAGGAGGGTGAAGTGGGGTTATTGAGTATGTTGTAGAGTAGCGACAGCGTATGAAAATTTCTTCGATCGCGAATAGGAAGCCAATGAAGTTGTTCATGAAAGCAGCTAACGTGGACGAACTTTCGCAAATTAAAAACATACCTGAGTAAGATATTTTCCAGATATTTTGCAGTATTTTGCAGCTTATTCAAAATAACCTCACTGGCATCTATATAACAAACATCACCGTAGTCAAGTATAGGCGTTAAGAGTGTGGACACAATCATTTCTTTATGAGACATGGGGAGAAATCTTTGAAGCCGCCGGAGACTATGAAAACCATGGAAAATGCGACGACTTACTTGGTTTACTTGATCTTGCCAAGAAAGATGTTGATCTATTAGAATTCCAAGGTTTTTAAAATTTTTGGTATATTCGACAATTTTTCCATTTACACAAGTCGGCGGTAATAATGAAGTGTCTATTTTTGACAATGTTTTTTTTGCCGCCTATAACAATTGGTTGCGATTTATTTAGATTTATAATTATACCATGTTTTGTAGCCCAAGCAGATATTTGATCTAATTAATTAGAGTTCATTATAGACACGGCTGTGCAAAGGTCATCTGGCCTGGCATGATAATAGATTTGAAGGTCGTCAGCGTAAAGATGGTATGATGATGTTAGACCCTTAGCAATAGGGTTGATAAAAATTGAGAAGAGTAACGCCGATAGAACTCCCCCTTGCGGAACGCCGGCAGTAAGCTCAACCTGGTCCGATTTAATGAGGGAAGCTTTGACACACTGGCGGCGTCCACGTAAGTAGGAGTCAAACCATGTAATAACCTTTTCAGAGACATTGAGAGCACGCAGCCGTTCTAGAATAAGGTCAAAGTCAACTGAGTTAAATGCGCTACTGAAATCTAGCAAATAGAGAATGGTAAGATTTCTGTCATTCATTGCGCATCTAATGTCATCAGTAACTCTGACAAGAGCGGTGGTGGTGCTGTGTCCTGGGCGGAAACCCGACTGCAGGGGATCGAGCAGGTTGTTATGCGTAAGGAAGTAGTTTAGTTGAGAGTATACTGCGTATTCCAATACTTTTGAAAATACAGGCAAGATTGATATCGGCCTGAATTCTTTTACCGATTATGGGACTGGTGTTTTTGGGAGAGGGATGATAAAAGCTTCTTTCCACAGTTTCGGTACAATAGAATTATTCAGTGAAAAATTTATGAGAATTACCTCTAAAATTGGCAGTGTTGCTGTGGTGCTACAGCACACACACGCGCACGCAAGCACGTGTGTGTGCACGCAGGTAGTTAGGGTATCGACAGGTAGTTTTTGTGCGGGAAAATCGACGATACTTCATTTCATAAACAGCTCTAACGTACTGTTCTATCTTGTTCGATTGAACTAAATTCCAATTATAGTTTACGAAGAAAAGCAGTCGGGCCCAACATAAAGCGAAAAATTAAACAGTACGGTCTTAGACATATTCGAACATATCTTATTCGCCTTAAACCAATCATCAATTTCATCAATGTTCCCTTCATGAATTTTAAACGTCTCGAATTATTATACAACTGGGAGCCTATTCTTTAAAAAAAATGGCGTGATAAATTTGTCCATGGCCTCTGTAAATCAAATGGACCATAGACAAATTTAGCATGCTAAATTTTTCAAGAATCAACCCTCTGGTATTTAATCGGCAAATTCGTGAAACTTTCATTGCAGTCGTCGGTGACGTCATCGTTCGTGAGTCAGGTTCCGATCGTCGTCGATCCGATCGTTGCAGTCCGAGAGCCGGCCATGCGGACACCCTACGTCATAAGATACAAAGACAAACCGATTATGCATGAAAAGCCGGATAAAAGACATCCTTGAAAACCTATAAATCATGAAATTTCTCTTGTCCTGTTGAAAAAAAGTTGCTACTTCCGGGGCATTTTTTGGAGTCCAACCTATTGTATGAGGAGCGTTTTCGAAGAAATTGTCACGCTCTGTGTAAAATTAAAAATTTTCGAAATTGGACCGAAAATTAAATTACGCTCCTCATACAATTGGTTGGACCTCAAAAAGTGCAGTGGAAGTAGCAACTTTTCTTAGAACAGGAGAAGAGAAATTTAATGAAGTATAGTTTTTCGAAATCATTGAAACTTAAACTAATAAGCAACCTAAATAATGACTCACCCAGGCGAGCTAATTAAAACAATATAAAATATAAATGCGATAACAGCGAAAATTAAAAACTCTATAATTAGGCTAAATTAAAATAAATATGTAAAAGCATTAGCATAACTATGAAAAGTAAAAATTCTATTAGGTTAAATTAGCATTAGCATGACTATGCAGGAATACGTGCATATAATTAGGGTAAATCAAGCTAGTTAAGATAAGTTAGGTTATGTTAGGGTGGGAGTATATCTAGTAAAAATCATTTAAATATTATAATCATTTATTATTGTAATCGTTTAATTAAACAAAGTAAGTATTCATATTTAGTGTAAGCCAAGATAGTTAGTGTAAGCCAATATAGGTTAGGTTATGTTAGATTAGGTTAGAATGTAGGTGTATTAATCTAGAGTAAGTAATTTATTAAGGGTTATTATTTATTAGTGTAAATGAAGCTAGTTATTATAGGAAATATAGGTTAGTTTAGGTTAGATTAGGAAGTCAGTACATCTACTTAGCGTAAATCAAGTTATAATAGATAATATAAGCATAATAGGTAATAGATAATATAAGTTAAATATGAAAACATTATTGTTAGTTACTTACTGAAAAAGCTTTAGCCTTAGTGGGGAACTGTGACATGTAATTTGTATCTTTTTTATGAATAAAGACTATGAATACATACTACAAAAAATAAAAAAAGGATATCTCTTATCCGGCTTTTCATGCACGATCGATATGTATATTTGTATCTATGACGTAGGAGTCCGTATGGCCGGCTCCCGGACTAGTGGCAGCGTAGAAAGTGGGTAGGAGACAAGGCAAGGCAAGTGCAGCGACGGCAAGCCGTGCGATGGCGCGGTGCGGGCGAGGCGCGAGCGGGCGGCGGCGAGCGGTGGGAGTAGCTCGCGCGAGTGGGCGTGATTTATAATCTTGTCCTAGTTGGGCGTACAAGCACCGGCCGCGGTCGAGCCTCTTATTATTGGCGGCCGGCATTAGTGGACTAATTTGCCGATTTATTTATTGCCGCCGTCTCGCGAGTCACTAGCGCGCGATTGCGATTGCTGACCGATCGGGCCCACCGATGCGATCGATCGCCCGCGCTGCGTTCTTCCTGTACCCACTTCCTGGACGCATAGGCGAATTTTCAAGAAATCCTAGCCAAAACCGAAAGTTAATTGATTGTCATTGAATAATATTTGCCCATGACAACAGGATTGATTACACAGGCCGACATGATTTTTGGTGTTTTGATTTTGACGAGTGTTCTTAACTAAATTGGGTACGCTGATTCCTAATATGAATTCGGTTTGAGTCCATCACGTCAGGATTTTTAACAAAATAAAAAAAAGTTTTGATATTTTTTTGTATGATGACAAAATTCCACCTAGTTGAAAATTCCTTAATTTCGTTAAATTTCTTAAATTTCATTCATGATATTAAGTATTTCGATAGAATTAATACTGTAGGATAATATATGTAGATTTATATGGCAACACTGTTAGCTATCGGCATCTGTCAAAGTCAACTTGACAGCAGTTATTCGCGGGAAGGAAAAATTGAAATTGGGAGCTGACAAATACGATTCCACATCATGGAGGTTATTCATTGACTCTTCTAAAATAAGTCTTAAGGGTGTATTGTTGCACAATGGTAATACATATGCCTCAGTGCCCGTTGCTCCCTCCGTGCATCTCAAAGAAACATATGAAAATCTTCAGCTATTACCAAATAAAATAAAGTATGACGAATATAGTTGGCAGCTATGTGGAGACCTCAAAATAATATGCATGCTGTTGGGTCAGCAGTCCGGATTCACAAAGTATCCGTGTTTGTTGTGTGAGTGGGACAGTCAAGCAAGAAATCTACATTACATGAAGAAAGAATGGCCAGCCAGAGACCAACTTGTGCCTGGACACAAAAATGTGCAGCGTGATGCATTAGTTGACCCAAAGTTAGTTCTTTTGCCTCCCCTTCACATCAAATTAGGACTGATGAAACAATTTGTCAAGGCTTTTAATAAAGAAGGTGACTGTTAAATACCTGTGCGAAAAATTTTCTGCACTTTCTGAAGCGAAACTGAAGGAAGGAATTTTCGTAGGTCCTCAAATTCGAACCTTAAAATTCGACAGTTTGTTCCAGAATACGATGACCCAGGATGAATCTGATGCATGGAGTTCTTTCGTAGAGGTCATAGATGGTTTTCTCGGAAACAACAAGTCTCCAGATTACAAATAAATTGTAGCCAAAATGGTTGAAAATTATAAAAAACTGGGATGCAATATGAGCGTTAAACTCCATTTTCTCGATTCCCACGTGGAGTATTTTCCTGAAAACCTTGGGGCTGTCAGCGGAGAGAGGTTTGGCCAGGACATAAAGGAGATAGAAAGACGTTATCAAGAAAGATAGGATGTTAGAGTGATGGCGGACAACTGCTGGACATTGAAGAAGGATTCACCGGCTAAACTACACAAAAAGAAAACAACAAAACGTAGTTTTCAAGGAAAAACGGAAAGCTTTCATTAAAAAAAACCAACGCTTGTGTAATGTACACACTACAACTCTTGTTTTGCAATGCATCTTTCGATCTGTATAATTATTTTAATAAATATTTTCTCTGTACTTATTGTCGTTTATATGAAAATTTACAAAATCACTTTACACACTTTTCTGAAAAATCTGACGTGCTGCAAAAAAACTAAGCATATATTCGTGATCAGCATACCCCAATTACTATAATACACCTATCAGACCTGAAACACTTTTTCATTAAAAAAAATGTAGGCCTGTGTTATAAATGCTATTAGATTGCTCAACTCCATAGTACGATTTGGCAACCCTTCTGTCGCATTGACGGCCAAACTAATAGCACTTTAGTAATATATAATAACATTGGTATTAAATATTTTTTTTTATAAAGGAGTGGTTACCTAATTATAAAAAAAAACAATAATTTAACCAATGATATCAATAATATTCATATATAACATTCAATTATTAGTGCCATTTTTCCCATTTCTATATAGGCTGATTACATCACATATATAATACGGAGAGATAGAATGCCATATATGTCTACCTGAATTTCAAAGTGCGTAATTATTACGTATTAAATCCTGTATACTAAATAAAAAATTGTCACCTTTGTTTAAATAATATTGAAATAATAAGAGCTATGATTTAAAAATTCGTTTGCGATTATATTATTATTTTTACCGTATAGGCGTATTACAGTACGCCAACATACAGTTATACCACGGAAGTTTTGTTATTTGCTAAGACTTTTACGAAATTATTTTGGTGATAAAAATGCAATAATCCGCAATTCACTATACACCGGTGCTAACATATACCCAAGATAGCTTGTAACATTGTTGAAAGGAAACATTTTATGAATAACCATAATTTAAAATTATCACACATAGATTTTTGCATTTGAAAGTGTTGATGTCCGCGAGGCGAGCTCTTAATGTTATGCCTATTATACTTAGATTCAGAGCATTCAGATTACAGTGATCAAGAGCGAAGGCGTCAATGCCCTTGATGATAGAAGAAGCATGCATGCATATCACCCCATCATATCACTCACTCGTCCGTTTATAATATAACCTTTTAACCGACTATTACTTAGCCATAAATCCGACTATTAAAAAGTTTATTTTCAATGAACTTTTCTCATATTTCTTTAGCGCATTAAATAATAAACAATCACACGTTATCTCGAAATCAACATTATTTCACTACAGTACTCGTAGCTACTGTAATTTAGATCAATCAATTTAATTGCGTTATACGTATGTAGATAATGACGGGCTGTGAGCAGTATTGAAATATTATGAATGGACTTTTAGTTCATCCGATGAATCCTTGGTTACTTGCCAAGAAAGTCTCGGGTTTACCCAACCGACATTTTTCTCTCCTATAGCAAACACACATAGAATACATATAACTACTTTATTTTTATTATTTCCTAAAAAATATCCGATACAAAAAAAAATAGATTTTGGCAAAAACAAAAATATAAATAATTTTAAAAAATATTGTTTTTTTTGCGAAGCAGATAACATCACATTTGTGTGGATTTCCCCACTACACCCCACTACATTGTATATCTGTTCTAGGGTGATAGTATTTAAGACATAGTGAATTCACTTTTTATTTCATTCATTCCGATCGTTCATTCAGTCCTAAAAATGGTAAATACCTATATAAATAAATAGATTTATAAATAAGTGACTAATATTAAATATATACATAAGAAAATATATAAATAAGTAAATGATTAAATCTATAAACAAATACATTGACCAATAAATTGAGTAGGTTAAAAGGGTACCTTATTATGCACATATAAAATTGTAACTCTATTACATTATTAATTTGTTTTAAACATAATAAACTAAATGTATTTATTGTCAAGTATAAAGTAACAAATATGGTCTACGTCAGGATGTGAGTCACCATTTCTTAGCACTGGCTTCTACTTTTCGTCATGAGCCACTTGATCATTTATTTCTTCAATCTGCTGATTGTACGCTGAACTTTAGCCAAGAAAGAGCAGAAGGAATCATACAGACGCGGTGCCAGAAACGCGTAATGCCTATGACCAAATCTCGTATTCAGTCGTTGGTGGGCTTGTTTTTTTTGTCGAGTGTCATGTGAGTGGTTTAGCGAAATACAAATTGGTTGTTCCGCCTGCGATGGGTAAAATAAAATATATGTTATAGTAATATTAATAACAGGACATTGTAAAATACTAATAATATTAATATCAAACTGCCTCAGGACATCTGAGCGTCTGGACATGGTGCATCGAGATGTATGTCTCAAGTTCAAAACATCAAATTCCTAATCAGCAGTGACGACACCACTGATAATTAAATATTATTCTCCATGCTACTAAGTGTAAAAACTGAGGTTTCTTAAAACTATATAAATGTTTTATGAATGATTGTTTTTCAGCAAAGTTTCATTGCATTTTCCACACGAAAATGATATGTTACCTACTTATAATATTTTTTATTTATAGGTACGTCCTCCAACTATAGGTAAAATTAGAGTTTTTAGGTACGGTAATAAGTACTTGATACACTCGATACAAAGAAGTTAAATTACTTATTTATGAGGCAGATCTATATAAACCTTATTAACGAATTTTCCTTTTATTTTTGTGTGGAAAAGTACAATCATGTACGCTCAATACCTCCCTCGTCTGAATTTATTTTCAGTATTTTACAATATTCTGGTAATCAGAAATAATGAAAATATATTTCAAGATATGTCCTAAGGTGAACTTGCAAGTCAAATGAGAATTCGAAAGTAATGGTCATTTAGCGTTATGTTACCTAGCTAGGAATTACTTCTGTAGTAAGGCAACCGTTGTCTTTTGCTTTTATATATAGATGCAGTTGTATATTATTTTTGCATAAATTAAATTATATCTACTTTGAGACAAAAGACAGCACCAGCAGAAAATAAAGGAAACAAAATAAAAAAAAACACTGATTAAGAAAAATTCAACATAAAAAGTTAAGACTTAAAAGTCAAGTTAAGTGTCATTATAAGGTATCTGGGTTGTTTATTATGCCTGTGGAGAAAGTGATTGAAAACGGCGTTTTTTTTATTCCTCCGTTTTTGTGCATATATTGAGCTCGATTTCGTTTCTCTTGAACTAAAAACGGAATTTATTTCATGAGAACGAGACAGAGCAGTACGTCAGAGCGGAATGTAAATTGAACGGTTGTCACTTTTCCGCATTAAAACTACCCACCGATGATAAAGCAGCTAAATCTGACACGGCACGAACTGTGTTAAAACTTATTCGGGCGTCTATAAGTTCGACAGGTAGTTTTGGTGCAGAAAAATCGACGATAGTTCATTTCATATTCCGTTCTAACGTATCGCTCTGTCTCGTTCGGTCGAAATAAGTTCCTATTTTAGTTCACGAAGAAACGCAATCGGTCTACCCTAGACAACGGCGGCTGCAACGTCACCGAAACGTCGGGTCCTACAAATTTCACGCGGTAAATTCGTTTTCTATCCTATTTATAAGAAACGCAATCGGGCCCATTTAGGTACGTAATAATACATTTAGTTGTAAAATATCAGAACTAAGATGTTTCATTAGGCAGCACCTTCGCTGTTTTGCGATATACAAAAATGATAGTTTATAATGAAACGGTAGGTTATTTTTTTCGTATATTGACAGCGATAACATACCTAAAACCGTTAAAAAAGTCACTGCAACAAAAACAAAAAAAACTAATAAATGGAAACAACTGAAAGTCAAAGAAGAGAAGAAACTTGTTTGTTTGTTTATACTCTTTATTGTGACATTTATATCCACAGAATTATATAAACTGGATGAAAGGGTATCGGAAGATACATTGCTCAAGATGTGACAGTTACATTGCTCAAGATGTGACTTAAGTGACCGAGTAATGGTAAACCATCAGTAAAACCATGCAGTGAAACCAAATTGAATGCAGTGTAGTGATTTTATGGCGTGGTGGTTTATTTATTTCTTGAATTTTATGGAGGGCAGTTTCTTTAGTTTTTTTTTGTGAAATTATAATATTAAATTGTGTAATTCTTGAAAATGCCTGGCTTGAAGAAATTGGTGAATATATAACATTTTGATTGAAAGGCTGCTGTGGGTCTCGCGAGTTGGATTGGGTACGGAAATAAAATGTCATATTATGTATATTAGGTATGTATTGATTCACTGGATTTAAATATGATAGGCACCGAGAATAGGCCTTAGAAAATTCTCAATTACGTTAATCTGATCTATGCCTAATTAATTTATTTTGCGACTATAAAAACTTGATTTATTTCATACGACATAGCTGCCGCACAATGATTAATTAACGACCTTTGGTGAACTTCAAAACGTTAACTAAGCAATTGCAAAATTGGCATTGGCCGTCATGGATCGAAAAGAACAATGGATAGATAAGTTGGCTATTTTTAAAATGTGAACGACCTCAATCGTCGGATTTATTTACCGACAAATTATGATTTTATAATAATTGACAATTGTCTTGAATTCAACAATGTGAATTCAATTAAGGTCATAAGTTTGCAGCTAATGTCACATATTACGTTTTAGTTGTTTCAATGTGGAAGAAATAGGAATATAATATTCATTCCATGTAAAACTTACATTTCTGTTCTAGGTAGAATATCAAAACCTTCTTTATATCTTCTACGCATAATAATATTTCACCGATAGATCTTTTAATGTTACTTCGCAGTTCCTAATTAAGGGATCTACAATATTTGCACCAAATTAAATTGGTTTAAATAAAATTCCTCTTACCTCGTTTTAAATATACGTTTATATCAAATTTAAATCCTCTCTCATGACCCAGTGGTTAATTCATGACCCAGTGGTTAATAATATTTGCCAGTGATGAAGATGGTGGGTGCAAATATAATTACGTACCTGTAACAAAGAAAGAAAAATGTTTTACATTATGTAAAAATTATGAAGGTAGTAAATGCAGTGTACTGCGCGGCCTCCCTGCACCCCCCCCCCCCCTCCCGCCGTCCTGACCAGTGACCAGCGAAAAATCAAATCTAGGTAATATCCGGTATCATATTATACTATCCCAAATTTCCTCTTGATGAAGCCACATACAAGTACAAGCTCGCTGTTGTTCAATTTAAACCCAATAAAATACTTGCTTATCGATTTTCAAACCCTTTGTTTTCTACTTTTGATTCAACTAAACTTTTATCGGCTGTAATAATCGCAATTTCAGGTTCGATTTTTTTATTATTTTTTTTCTACCCATCATTCTTTAAAAAAAATGTCTAGAAATGATAAGACAAAATGATTCTTCAGGATTGTAAGACACTTTATTTTTCATTCTAGCATAAATAATAGGGTAGTTATGAAATATTCATTTACAACAATTCAGATTGCGACATTTTTAATTTAAACCCGTCTTCAGTGGGGTTTTAGTTTGGACATCATTGTCGAATATTTACTTCAGGAACAAAGTTGTATGCAACATGTCCTCAGAATTCCAAGTCACATTTATCTATTTTTAAGGAGCATTATTAACGGATTCATGTTTTTTTTCATTTTGAGAAGGATATCTCTCATCAGCTTTTCAAGTCCTCGGTTTTAAGATAAACTATTTTTATACGTAATTTGGTACTTTATGGTCGTATAGTTTCTGAGATACAGTGGGTACAAACACACAGACACATAAACACATATTTTTTCAGAAATCTTTTTTTTGATTGTGAGGATCTCAAATCGTAGAGATCCGGTGCAAACTCGAATTCTAACTTTTGTTCGAAGACAATCCTTTCCCTATGTACATACTTCGTGTAACACGAAAGTATTAATAGCCACTACCAAAAAGTTGCGTTAAATATGACGTTATAAGCACAGTTGATTAATTTGTAGCATAAAAGGGGTTCCTCGGTTCTAGGCTGGACCAGTAAATTCTGTGACATTAGGAGCTCATGCTGTGAAAGGAGGTAATAGCGAGCGGCATGGGAGTTATGCAGCATGAGAGACGATGATTTTCTAAATTTGAAAATGCAATTATCGCGCCGCGCTAGAATTAACGGATCGATAATCCATCGCGCAAGATGAACTCCTGATACTTTGAATTAGATTGGAAGTAGAATTGGACAGAGTTTTACGTTCCGTAATCATGGCATTCTACAATTTTTAACCTTCGTTTGTACAGAAGATATTTTTAAAATATGTTTTTGCTTTCGATGAGCTCGTTAGTCATGGGATGGGGCAATTTAAATTTGGCACGCACGCCACGTGCTGTATGCGAGGGGGGAGGGGGGGGGGGGGGGGGGGGAATTGCATATGCGTGGGAGGGGGGGGGGCAAATTGTCACAGAATATTTATACATTACTGTTTCATCATAAAAGTAGTTATGAAAACTGACAAAAATAGGGAATCAGGCTGTTACCTCGGGGTATACAATTCCATAACGCAGCTGTTCTTTGGTAATTATTAAGATTATTTTTACACGACTGCCCAACAAAAAAGGAGTGTATGGGTTCAGGGTTCATCTAAGTATGTTTTCCGTTTCTTTATTCCACCATAGCTTCTAAACGCTTAAGCCGATTCGTATTGTTAGAATCGTTATGTCATCCCGAGTATTATATGGTACTTCAACTGTCCAAATATCAAGTAAGTAGATCTCTAAATGTCCAAATCTCTAATGACATTTGTCAATAAATTACCATAAATATAACGTGTTTAGTGTCAAATGAGAAGTCTGATTGAGTAAATTTCAGAAATTTATTTATTTAATTACTTGTTTATTAAGTAATTCAAAAATTAAAAAAATATATCTTAGGAACTATGCACAGAAATATTTTAAACATTGATTAATAGCAGAAAATGAATACATTGCATAGTCCAGTGACAACATCACCTAACTAGGCCGGGACCTGTTCTAAGGTGAACGTTTAATTTTCTGCGTGCTTGTTCAATACTGTGATTATTTACAAAAACAAAATTAAAATATGAAATTAAATATACACGTATCTATATAGATAAATAAATAAACCACAAGTATTTCATTAAAAAAACGTAATAAAAATAATTATAAATACAATAGTTCACTTTTGTAACGGCAGTCGTGTTTTTATTCTTTTTAATATATCTACTTGTTAAATCCATGCTTTCATGAATATTTGCCATTTCACCTTTTGTGATTTGTGTCTACCTAAGAAACTAAGAAAAAAACCTTCGAAGCAAACAATCTATGGGATGTTAATAAATATATATGCCCATCGGTGCCGTCTCATATATTTCTAAAACTCATATATTTTTGTGCTCCGTAACCTATGCAATACTCTTCCGTGTCTTTCTGCGAGAAGCGACAGCAAGAAGAGCGATAGAGCTATTAGAGACGTTTTGATGACGTCACATCGCATGCGCCATCGCATTGCATCTAATAAATGGTTTAGTTCTCGCCCGCACATCCGATGCTTTACACGAGGGAAACTTTTAAATAATTAAACGAAGCATCCGCCGCGCTTGCACGAGTGCTATTAGTGCTAAAGCACGATTAAGCGGACGTCTCTCGATCCATGTGGCGCTTAATTATGATTTCGAATAGAATTGGAGGTGCTAATTAGGAAACAGGTGTATCCGAAGTAGGTACTAGTAAGATGGCCGACAGATGCTGACCCTTCCTTTGTTTAGGTTAGGCGGTATTTTTTTATTTTTTATGCCGCAGTGCGTGAAGGGATGTGGGAACGCTAATTCTGATAATTCACCGGTAGCTTTAAATGAAATCATTGATAGCTACATTTTCTAGCTACCGGCGTTCGAAATTTTCAAAATTTGGCAGCGTTCTAAATGTTATTTGGAAATGGAACTCTTTTACTCTCGCGTTTTCCGCAGACTTCTAATGTCACACGAAATACCTAATTGTTTTTTTTATCAATTATAAATTATTTTATTAATAAAACAATTCTAAAACACGACTCAAAGCAATCGGCGAAGAACTTTCCGAGATTAGCGACCTAATAAAAACGTAGAGTTACATTTTTATTTATATACATTTTAATTAGTGAGTTGCAGAATTCACTGTTGCCTTCAACGGAGTATCGCTTTAAGTTGTTAGTCAGAGTGCCAATCGATTGCGCACTCTGACTAACAGTCGGGGGAGTCTGGAAGCAGTACTGCTTCCTATAGAGCGGGGGCGGTTGCGGACCTTACGGCGACTGCTCTTGAAAGTACCACCGGCTACCCGATCCTGGGTGAACAGCCAGACAAAGGACGCTGTGGTCCGCGATAGATTCGGTATACCCCGTTTCACCGCTTCGTAAGGGAGAGGACCGCGCAAGCGAACTCGTAACCAATCAAGAGACTGGAGTAATCTGGTCACAATTGGATATAAGGGCGTGAGTGTAAACCCACTGGGTAACACTCCTGGCTATCTCGCGGTTAAGGCGTTGGCCTCTTACGGGTTTGTGGCGGAGCTAGACGGTGGACTGTTTTGTCCAAGTCTTCTGCGCTCACTCCAGGGAGATATAACGACTAATCGTTAAAACTTCCTGAGGTGACGGGCTCGCCCGCTGTAGTCGACAACCCTAGTTATCGCTTAAAGTGCTATTCAATGAATAATCGTTTTTTTTCACAAGTTAACATTACTGAGACACTCAAGTAAGCCTAAATACATGCCACAAAAGTGAAAATAAACTTATATGAAACTAAACACTGTGCATCGCGACACCGAAATACACGAAAGATCGTGACGCAACGCAGCACGAAACAAGCGAAAATCGTGGTGCTGTGAGGCACTAGTTTGAATACAAAACCAATACAAAACCAAAGTTACATAAAGTATTTTTATTAGGAAGATCTCGATAAGATTTCAAGTGTTCTGGAATCCTAGCGGTAGAAATATCAATTTTACTTTGATGCACCCTATCCTCACCGTTTGACATGCGGCCTGGGGTCAGCGGAAAGTTGCTACGTTGCCCCTCCCTAAACTTTGTTTTTGTTTGTTTGTTTATACTCTTTATTGTGAAACTTCACATTGGGCGGGCTTATTATCATGAGACAATCTCTTCCAACCAACCCTACTATGAAGTGTTCATATGGATGTGTGCGTGTAACATATGTGTCTTGTTTTTGCATTCGATCGACATAATTGAAATGGATAAACTAGTGAAGACTAGTGAAGAACTTTGACAAATAGAATAGACTTAAAATTAAAATGAAGACTTAATTGCCTTAAAGTTATAAGACAGAATATAAGGACGATTCTATTGAGATTTTCTTACGGTGTGAAATAGTGAGTCATGTCACGATACGTTACATACGAGTATAAAAGTCCCAGTACATCTCACAGCAAACATACGAAACCCGCCTTCTTTGCAATCATTCATGACTCACCTCAAAAAGTACTACTTTTTGAGGTGAGTCTTTCTCTCTCTTTCCTCTCCCAATTTCCTCCCCTCGGGCATTCTAAGTTTTAAATATAGTAGTTTGTATTTTAATCAGACAAAGATATTTTTAAAAATAATCCTTATTATCACAATGCGCGCATGAACCACTTCACTGCGATTAGGTTAGTTGCAAGATGTGGTAATACGCTCGCTTTTTTGTGTTTTAATTTTTAGGTGCAAATAAAGAGTTTATTGTTATTGTTTACTAGCTGACCCGTGCCCACTTTGTTGGGCGGTAAACATTTTTACTTGTGATGAAATTATGAGTGTGGTTCGGTTAGTATTGAGTGCTATGATTTATTTCCTGACCGCCAAAAGGAGGGTTATACGTTTACTGCATATGTATGTAAGTATGTGCATGCCAATTTGGCTTTATTACCGGGTTTCAAATGAGTGAATGAAATGATTATGATTGAATAAATTATGTTTATTTTAATTGTTCAAAACTTCTCTGTATACTATATTAGATGTAATGTTATTATTTGGTACCAAAATATATTGTCTTTCAGGAGTTCCAACCCGAGATACGGTCGCGGTTCCATACCTATGTCGTATATTATCCTTTAACCCCTAAAATGTGAGGCGTCCCTTAAGGGATGCCTTGGCAAAATGTATACAAAATGTATATAAATTTATATAAATATAAATATAAATGTAAATGTGCGCCGCTTTATAGTAATCCGCTCTATAGTAATGCTATAGCTCTATAGTAAACCCCGCTCTATGTAAATGTAAATGTAAATATAAATTTATATACATTTTGCCGTAGGCAACCCGAGCTAATCGCCATTCATTTGAGGGGTTAACCATTTATGCAGTAAAAAGGAAATTATATGCAGTAAAAGGGAAAACTCTTTTGTTTTAAATACTTGAGACGATACATTTACTTATTTTGATAAGAATTCATAATTGTTGATAATGTGACCAATAAACATGACCTAACGATTTAAATTATATTTTTTAATATAAAAAACAATTTTTGTGACAAATATAAAAGTGACACATATGCTGTCGCTGACTTTTTTGTAGGCATTATCAAGCTCTAGAACTTTTCTCTAGAACTCAATCATATATCTCTCATCGTTAAGGCAGCGTTCGTAAGAAACGTTTTCATTCGACCGTTTTTTCTCCGACTTACTTTGCAAATCCGACTACCACGAAAAAGTCTTTTCACTTTTTGGATTAATATATAGCCTATGACACTCAAAAATAACGTGGCTTTCTATTGCTAAAAGAATTTTCAAAATCGGTTCAGTAGATCCAGAGATTACTCCCTACAATCTCACAAACTTTACCTCTTTATAATATTAGTATAGATAAGCGCAAGTCTGATATGGATAGATTTACTTTGTAGAAAAAAGAAGTTAGTTACGCTAGGAATTTTGAGCCGCTATAACTGGAAATCTGTCAAGAGTCTCCGACTAGACGAGGTCAAGTTTCTGTTCAAATTCCTCCGTCAGCCCGTCGAGGCCGCCATCAAGTCAAACAGTCCAGGTTGGACATGACAAATATCGCTCAAACCGAATAAACGTGAAATGAAAAGATTCGTAATTCGTAGCCGCCCGTCAGTTCAAGTAAACGGACAAGACAGACGCGGCACAGTATGCGGCCGACCCAAACACCGAACCGAAGGAATGTGGTCTGAACGGGAGGGGTAAAGGGGAAGGAGCATAGCCGAAGAGCGAGGGGGAAAGCTGTAAGCAGCGTTGCCAGAATTATAACATAATTACTTTTGTATACTAAAATAAAATTAAAAATCTCTTAACCCCTCAAATGAATGGCGATTAGCTCGGGTTGCCTACGGCAAAATGTTTATAAATTCATATTTACATTTACATTTACATAGAGCGGGGTTTACTATAGAGCTATAGCATTACTATAGAGCGGATTACTATAAAGCGGCGCACATTTACATTTACATTCATATAAATTTATATAAATTTTGTATACATTTTGCCAAGGCATCCCTTAAGGGACGCCTCACATTTGAGGGGTTAATGCCACCAAAATAAATGTGTACAAAGGCGGACTTATTGTTTTACACAGTGTATTACAATCAACCTACAGACTTATGTTATATGTACCTAATGCAAATATGACTGAAACTATTTATATAATAATTAATCAATTCAATTTTTTTTATTTAGGAAAACACACAGTATTACAGAGTAATTGCATTAAAAATACAAATTAACAAAAAGTAAAACCGGTTAGAAATTTTAATAAAATTACAGAAATTACGTTGAACAACTTGATAAAACCTAAAATTTTACTACGACATAAAATTTTACTTAAATTTTACGTAAGATTTTACTACGACGTGTGTGTGTGTGTGTGTATGAATAGGTTGAGTGTGTGGATGTGGAGTGTGAGTGGGAGCGTTCTTGTGAGGGTTGCGTATCTAGAATGTCCGAAATATTGTGTAAATATTGTGTTAATTAATTATTGTACATTGTATTCAGTGCTGGGCAAAATTTAGTCGACCAACGATTGACGATTGAATACGTTAATTGCGATTGACGACGACTGATTTGTTTAATCGTCAATCGGCGGCTAACGATTGATTAGTTTCAATCGTTAGTCGCGATTGACGATTAAACGTCTGCGATTGATTTTCTCGACAACGGTCAACTTCAGTTTTTTCGTCGGTCGGTGAGGTCGGTGCGGTCGGCGCGACGCGACTGAGAACGCGAACGCAACCGCGACCGAGAACGCGAACGCGAACGCGACCGCGAACGCGACCTTGAACGCGACCGAGAACGGGACCGCGAACGCGACCGACTGGCCGACCGATTAGTATGAATTGGATGGTACCTAAAGAGCAAGTTAGTCGCGATTGACGATTGACGATTAACGACTAATTGCGTTAGTCGCGATTACTTCAATCGTGATTAACGTTAGTTGCGACTGAATCACACGTGACTAAATCAATCTTGATTAATTAGTCGATTGAAATATTCAATCGATTGTCTCAACATTGATTGTACATGTATACAAGTACATATATATTATTTAAAACAATGCACAAGAACAAATGGTAAAGGTATAAATACAATAGCATAATGGCAGGTTGCATAGTGGTTAGGTCACCTGATCTTACATTATAAGGTTCCAGTTTCGATTCCCAGCTGGGTCAGCACTTTATTTTGAATAAAATAATCTTCATAAAGCGAATTATTTTGTCTCATTTTAACACTGCAAAGGCTGAAGCTATCATGAATTGTAATGAATTCCAATAGCCAATTCCAATGAGAGCGGATTAGAATAACCAATTAATAATATTAAAAAAGCTGCTATCTCGATTGTCAATAATTGCAACTAGCAATCGAATAACTGCCATTTTAGAATCACCTTGTTTATCGTTTACAACTTCGCACGGATCTTTGTTTGTTTCTATACTTTATTGTGAAATTTCACAATAGGCGTCTTTATTGTCATATGCCAATCTCTTACAATCAACCCTACAGAGAAGTGTGCATAAGTATGTGTGCGTGTAACATGTGTGTAAGTGTTTTTGTTCTTCAGTTCTTGTTCGTTCTATTATGCTCTGTTATTGTTGTTCTTTTCTTCTTAATTATTTATAAAATACCTGGCAACGCCGTGGCAGGCCCGCTCGTCGGGGAGAGACTATCGGATCGGCCAGTTTGGAGATTACAGAATACAAGATAAGGACGATTATTTGGTTACTTTTCGCTTAGTGGCTTTTTATAACTAATCGTACTTCGGAGAATTTGGAGGAAACGTCTTCTCGGAAGTTTGCTCTGCGGTCTCTCGCTTACGGTTCTTTGACATTAGTCGTAATTTAATATGAAGTTTTGGAACATTTATGTTTTGGAAAATGAGTATTATTTTTAGGGAGGTCCGGTATTTTCTAGGAGACCACCGGCGATGGTTCGCCCCTATAATAGACATAAGTGAGATATGTGTATTTCTTACATTTTGACTTAAGTATGATCTTTAGGGCGTAGAAGAAAATTTTATATTACAGAGGGCAGCCAAATCATTATACTCAAGCATGCAATATTATACTTCTAAACTGTGCTTACTTTTAATGCTCGGTGAATTTAATTGTAACGAATATATATAAAACTATTGTTTTTTCTTCTGTTATCGGATTTTATATCTTTTCGAGAATTAGGGTAAATGATCATACTCAAGCGTACACTGAGAAAAATATAACGCTGTCATACACGGAAATACGCATGTTTCGAAAGGGATTCGTATATAGCATGTACTGTGGCCCGTACGTAAGTGTCAACATGACGCGTAACGGTGTAGTTACCACGTCACGGGCATGGTAAATACACCGCACATTTATTACAGCGCACAATGAGATCTTGCTTTTACCATGGCAGCATGTTATTATATACGTAAGGTTCAGTTACAACAATCATGTTGAAGCTACATTATACCGTTATTTTCGTATTACCCGTACGGAGCATGGTGAAACATATAACCGAGTAATGGAGTTTCGACAAAATTCCCTGAAATTCAACAAACTTATGATTAAACCTTCATTATTCTGTATAAAACCGTAAGAACAAAAGGACAGTGGATCAAGAAATCTGTGTATATTCCAGTACTGATTCGCATTTTTAAAAAATATTGAACAATTAAACACTTTTTAAATATATATGTTATTATTATAGTTTTTACTACTTTATTTATGTTATTCAGAATCTGAATATTTTCGACTATTTATCAACAAAAAAAATATGTATCGATAAGATACAAAAATATAAAAAAAATGCAAAAAATATTCCAAGATACACGATGGTCATGAAAAATACATATATATTTTTTTTTATTTTTTATTTTTTTTTTAATTTACAATTTTATTAGTTGCAGAATCTGCCTAACTAGGCCATAGCCCGTACCAAGGAAAACTCTATGTATGGCGATGATTTATTCATGTGTACATAATATTAAAATCAAAAATACAAAATATGATAAAATATAAAATAGATAAGCGAATTCAAATTAAACTTATAATTATATTTAAAATGTTGATATAGCATGGTCATGGAAATAAATATTAATACAAAATGTCGTAATATGAAGTTTGTAGAACAAACAAATAAATAGTATTTAAATATAAAGTGTAGTGCAATGTATGACAATAATAATAATGCAGACCTTTACTTTAAAATATGGCTTATTGCCGCTATGACTTCCTAAGTGATTGAATTTTTCGGTTAGGTAGGAGGGAGCGGTAGGATTTTTGAGGATGTTATAAAGAAGGAAAAGAATATACATGTTTCTACGTTCACGTATTCGAAGCCAATGAAATCTGCTTCTATACTCAGAGACGTGATCAATTTTTTTCGCATTGAAGATATACCTAAAGCATACATTTTGCAACCGCTCTAATTTGTCAAGGATGGCTTCAGTGTCGTCAAGGTAGCAAACATCAGCATAGTCTAGTATAGGCAATAGCACTGATTGAGATATGGTCTTCTTATACACATACACTCCGAAAACCGTACACTATCCAGTTCTTTGCTAAGGTTGCTTGGCGGTAGCAAAAAGCAGTGAAAGAAGGCTATATTAAGTACAATATATACATATACACATCCGTGGCTCATATGTAGTGAATGTCATCGTACTTGTAGGAGTGTGGACTAATTCCCGCAAGTAGTGGAACAAATGAATATCAATAACCAATGGCAGACATACTGAAATATTTATTGAACCAAAATTTGTTGGGTCAATATATAGGTACTTAGCAGCGTTCTGTACATTCTGTCGTTTTTTTCTGCTATCGATGTTTTTTAATAAATTACGCATATAAAGAATAAATTACCGAAATAATGGCCCAATATGTATATTGCACGGATCCTATACCCTTGCCTCAAATTTCCCGAGCTATTGCCGCGAATCTTATAATGCTTCGTCCAATCTATGAAAAATTCAATTACAGCGCCCAGCGGAGGGCAAGCGTGTACCGACTTGTATAGATCTATCGTATACCTCTATCCGGATATACCTAGGTAGGTATCTAAAACGTAAATTAATTGAAGTGTGTAAATTGCGAATGGCGCGAGGGAGACAAACGTTTAGTTATTAAAAGCGGCCGAGCACTGGCCATGGCCGGGTACGGCAACGGGGGAAGCGGTAGCAAATCGAGGGGAATAGGGAACTTTGGCGAGGGAGGGGGGGAGGGGGAGGGGGACAATCGGAAACCGAGCAGATGCTGGAGCGATAAACAGGCGAGTTAGAGCCCCACTCTACCCTCGGTAGACTTATAGCACAACTGAAAAATGTTGACCGCTAAAGGTATCAGTAATCTAAGAGTGTGCTGGACGTACGAGTATTCTTAGTTCGTCAAAAATATCTAATTCGGACATAGTGGTTAGGTCGCCTGATCTTACATTGCAAGGTCACGGGTTCGATTCCCGGCTGGGTCACCATTTTTCGCTGGGACTAAATTAACGGAATTACATTTTCAATTCTGTCAATCGAATGCAACACACACACTTACACACATTTCACACGCACACATACATATAAACACGTCATAATAGGTTGGTTGTAAGAGATTGTCATATGACAATAAACCCGCCCATTGTGAAATTTCACAACAAAGAGTATAAACAAACACACAAACAAATCGATTACAAAAAATGGTGGCCAAAACATTATAAGAAAAACATGACCTTTGTTGAAAAGGTGAGACAAAATACAACTAAGCAGAAAAAACTGTCTAATAATCAGCAAATATAGGCATTTTTCTTATTCACCTTAAAGACAGGTCATCGTCTTAGCAAAGAATTCAATGCCGGGTTTAGAAGTAATACATACCGACTGCGTGATTCTAATCGCCAAGATTTACTTTCAACAACTCCAGCATATCCTATTGGTAAAATCTATAAACAAGAAGAAAATTAAAGACCTTCTCAAACTCAAAAATTACATGCCTTAAAATATTTCTAAGATAAACTATATATATATACGAGTGGTATTACCCGGCGTTGCCCGTGTTATATCTGTTCTTAAATACCAATGTATACCAATTTTCATGGCGATCGGTTGAGCAGTATAGAAGTTGGTGTGCTGCAGCGCCGTCTAGTTGAAAGTTGCAACAAAGCGGATATATATAAAAACCTTAACCGTGAAAAAATACATATATATGCCAACTTTTATGGTGATCGGTCAAACGGTTTCGAAGTCTATTAAACTCGGACAGACGGGCATACAGATATACCAACATCCATTTGTATATTATATTATTTTGGCCTGTTTTTAAAATTTAAACTTTGAATGCCTATATCTCGCTTATTTATAGCGACCGACACAATTTTCTTCCAGATTTAGCATTAAAATGAAAAAAATTGGAGAGAGGTTCCTATACTGCAGTTATTCCACTTTTATAAGTATGTGATAATACTTACATGTATATATTTTAATTAAAGAGTTTTGAACAATGAAGCACAAATAATTAAAAAGCAGGAATAATTTCACTGTATTACCTTCACAATATTTTGAATTTAGAATAACGCTTGGCCGACTATGACGTTTGTAGGTTTAACATAGCAGCGCCATCTATGGATTACTCAATAGATAACCCCATCTGTTAAAATCATTTGGAACTAACAGATAATTGCGAATGTCAAATAATAGACATTGCAATAAAATAATATCGCGACTATAAATTAAGACGTAAGCTATCCTATCTTTCAAGTTGGATCAAACTGCACATTGTGTGCAAATTTGATTCAAATCGGTTAAGTAGTTTAGGAGTCCATCGCGGACAAACAACGTGACACGTAATTTATATATATTAAGATATGGCCTGTCACTGATAAGGTGAACAGCGAAAATCATTACAAAATCATCTAAGTTCAAACATAAACTCTAGTTAAATAAGTTTTAATTATTTCCGTAGCATTCTTAGTAGCAGTAAAAATAATAAAAAATATTTTCAATACTTGAACTTAATTTCTCTTAATTTCGTTTGAGAAACCTGTAAGTCCAGCATTTTTTAAATGTTTTTATTTAATTTTAACATGCTTGTATATAACAAATTAAAACAAAAAAAATACTATACAATAGGTACGATAATTTATTTCCATACGATAATTTATTTCCAAACGATATTTAAACTACTTTGATTTCTTCTCTTCGATTTAACTGTTTTTAGCGGCTATAATCGAGATCTTTGGGTTCGGTTTTGGGTATTTATTTCATACGCATAATTCTAAGAAATATATCAATAAACTTGTCAACCACTAGAAAAGACTTACAACAAAGTTAGAGGCATTATTATCAGGATTATAAAACACTTTTATTTATCATTCTAGCATTATTAATGCTATGTTATGCCATTAATGCATTCTAGCATTATGTGCTATGCTGTTAATGCATTCTAGCATTATGTTACTATTAGTAACAGAGTTACAGAGTTTTCAGTTTACAACATTTTTAATTCCAAACGCGCTGAATATGTCGAAAAGTGGCGTAAAATAAAGGTGTAGGCAATTCTTCATTTTCTGCCCATGATTTAAAAAACATATTTATCAAATTCGCACGTACGCACGCACGCACGCACGCACGCACGCACGCACACACACACACATACACAACTTTCTCTATTTACTTAATTCGTGTATTAGGATGATTATTTTGGGAAAGTCAAAAGAATTTCTTGATATAAAATATACAGGCCAAACACTTTTTTGCATCTCCTATAAAATTTGTCTCATTTGACTTACGGGATTTCTTAATAACCACTTTTAACTATAAGCTTACAAGAAATTAAAAGAACAAAATAATTTACTAATAAGTAGCCGCCGAGAAGTTTCGGTCGCTCTGTAAGCACGCACAGGAACACCCCGCGTACCACTACAATATACCAAAGGTGTGCACTTAAATTATTTATTATTAACGATATAATATGCACTCGCACACACATGCACTACCATAAGTACAGACACGGCAATCCCAGTGGCGTAGGGTGTGGCGTTAATTCACTAAATAGGGCGTCGATTGATATCTAGGTGTTATGTTGTGATATCACGTGATTGTGTACCTATATTATAATAACAAAATATATGTAAATCTCTAAGTAAAATTATGTGTTTTCATAATATCACGTAGCATTTCACATAGGCGGCATCTATGAAACTATAAGGCTGGCGAAACGCGCAATTCAGCTAAAATCTTCTGATTGCACTCAGCTGAAAGAACCGCAGCCAATAATGATTCAGCCATAGACATTCGCAAAACAATCACGACTGAATTTCAAAATCTAAAAGATCGACTGAAGATGAATGTATTGTGGATTACGAATGTACATGAAGTAACCTAAAGAAATTATAAAAATAATTAATAATAAGAAATATTTGCAATATCTGAACATTTATTTTTTTTTTTTTTTTGGTACATCTTTATATTTTTTCAATGGAAATATATTAATTTTCGTCAAATTTTTTTTCAATTTCATCTATAAATGTAGGTACGTATAAAAAAATTATTTCATATCTGGTTTATATACTTTCCCAAATTTCGCCTTGATAAAGCGACATATAATGCGGCGCTGTTCAAGGTATTGGGTATACAATAAGCGCAATAATTTATTTGCATTTGATTTTCGTCGAATTCTTTTGTTGTCGTCTCTTCGATTTAACTGTTTTTTTATCGGCGATAATAATTGCGATTTTCAGGTTCGATTTTTATAATCTTCATTCTCTACCCATTATTCGTCGTCGTAAACAGCTACAGATATTAGGAAAAGATTTACAACAAAGTTAGATGCAATATCCTCAGGATTCTGTTACACCCTAGTTTTTCATTCCTGTATCCTGTATTAATAATACTAACGGAGTTTGAAGTATTACATTTTCAGGTTATGTATTTTATTATTCAAAACCCGCTAAAGATGTTAAAAGTGAGGTAATTAAGAGTAGTAAGCAATGTCTTCAGAAATCTAAATTACATTTAATAATTTTTCTAGGACCAATATCAACGGATTTGATTTTTTTTTTTTTTTAAATTAATGGCAAAAATATCTCATCAGTTAAAAAGCTAATAAGAGATGTCCGCCGATAAGAGATGATATGCTGGCATTAGGATGTTTTTTTTTGTACGTAATTTTATCCAAATTGGCAATGTAGTTTCAGTGGATACAGACACACACACACACACACACACATAGTACACACCCTCATACACAGTGGGCCCACACACGTACACACGCGCACGCCCACACATACATACGCATACACACAAACACCTTCTCTCTCTCATACACACACACACACACACACATGCAAGCACGCACGTACCCACACACACAGGCAGGCATACACACACACACACACACACACTCACACACAAAGCCAGTCATTTCCAGAAATAACTTATGGATTCCCAGAAACTCAAAACGTGGAGATCCATTACAAACTCGAATTCTAAATTTTCCTCGAACAAGACTACTTATTTAAATACTTCGTGTAACGCAACGTAATTTTTTGAGAATGCAAAAAATGATTTCTGCAGATTATTTTAAACAAAATATAATAGATTCAGTAGTTATTACAAAGAAATATAATGGTATAAAATATCCAAAACGGAATCAATTAAAAAACAGTCAGTTTTGATTTTATTAATACAAGAAACGGATTGTATAGCGATCATTCGTGACGATCGCATGGTTGACTGTAAGATATCGCTATAGCGATAAGTCCGCCATTTGTGAATAAAATGTCTTCTTTATAAAACCAGTGTATATTCATTAAGTTATGTTTTTATAGCACAATAAAGTTATTCTATTCTATTCTATCGCAAATGACGGAAGAAAAGTTGTTTCTTGAAGTAAGATCTGTTGCTTGTAATTATGATGCTTAACCCATTGACGCACGAAGCCGGCAAAACGCCGGTCAACTATATTATGGTATTCATCTCCAGTTTTATTTCATAATTTGAAAAATAGGAAAGTAAATTTAGTAGGAACAGTTCGTTGCATGAGGAAAAATATGCCACCAACGTACAGAATAAACGCAAAAAAACGAAAGAAATTGAAACGAGGTGATGCCCAAATTTTGTTTAGCCATGACATAGCTGCAATAAGATATAGCGACTATAGGATAGGTATTGCGGAAAGCATATTAGAAAATATTGCGCTACCACCATACAAGAGGCGAGGAAGGGCATCTGGAGGAGCATGTCCTTTACGATTACAGGCTGTACAATGGGCACATTTCCCTAGACAAATTCCTCCAAATCCTGCCAAACAAAACCCGTCCAGGCTTTTTAAAATGTGTTCATTACTGAAAAAGAAAAGTAAATCACGATGGGAATGTGAGAAATGCTTAGTGGGTCTCCACATAAAAGTTGTGGCATAAAAGTTAGTGGCTCTTCACATTTATTTATTTATTTATTTATTAGTTTCAAATATTATTCAAGAGCAATACAGACGAATCCAATTCGCCCTTGAATATTAAAGCTAGCGTGTAAGTCTAAAAATAAATAACTTACATAACTAAATTAATGCTAACACTGAACAAGAAAAAAATTATATAAAACTAAATAAAAGACAGATTATGATAAACATGAGGTAGCAGGGAGTTGCCTTTTTAGCTGCCAAAGGGATATACAAAAGATGTCTATTTCTGTGGGTAAGGCATTAAAAATAGCTATAACCCTTCCCACTGGCCTGTCTATAAAAATATTTGTACGATGGTACGGCACATTAAACAATAGATGCGATCTCCTCGCTGTGTAATTTACCGGTACGTACAATTCAAACTTACATAGTATCTCTGGCAAATAAATAGTTCCTTGAATTAATTTATGTATATGCAAATATAATTTCGAAAATATATCGACGCGTTTCAAGACTGTTGTATCTTACCATTCCTAGCACAAAATCGGACGGAAATAAGTATGGATAAATATTGTATTTTCTGTAATAAATATATCTTAAAATTTTTCTTTGAATACGCTATACCATCTGAATGTATTTGTTTTCACTTGTACACCAGATGACCGAGTTATATTCAAGTATGTTACGGACTAAACAATTATATGTATATAGTAGAAACATTACATGAATATTATGTTATAAAAGTATAAAGTTATAAAAGTTGTAATAATTAAATAGTGTTTTTAATTAACAAATTATGTCATAATAGTAATGGAATGGGTTAAAGTGTATTTATTACTAACACATATTGTTAATACTCAAATAATAGTCATAAAAACTACACAGGAAACACAGTGCAACTATGTGCAAATTGGACTAATATGTACTTTTTAACAATCAATAATTTCGTGAAATTGCACAGTGGCTCTAATGGCATGATCACCGCTGTGCCTACAGAATCGCAGGGTGATTCATTCGGTAATAAATACTAAGTCATAGTATATGACTAAGTACATATAACCATGAAGGAGAACTCCGTGTCCTGTTTGTTTGGCAATCTATTTAGTGAAATAGTGGATCAGTCATATTTGGCATCATTGGCGTAGTTTATTTTTTTGGAGTCAATAAATTAGTAGGACTGTATTATTTTCAAATATTATAGCGATAGTTTTCGAGTTTTTAGAACGTGAAATCTATCCTATCCATGTCAATATTACCTACAGGGTGTTTGCATCAGCGCGTCGCAAATGGACAAGCACCCCGCGCAATATTGTCGGCGTTTAACGACGAGGGGGGACATGGGAAAAATAAATTTATACTTAGCATTTACGGCATAATTTATGTCGTTATAAAAGCGGCCCGAAGAGCTTTCGCGCGTTTAATAATGGAAACACATCGCGGAGTCCATTGTCGGCTGATTGAATTTTAAGAGCAATACGTCAGGATGATTAAGTATTGCCTATGGCCCTTTGTGACGCACTCAGTCGTGGACTTAGAGTGGGATATACTATAGAAATGAAAAGTGGGACAAGGATTGTGAAGTCGTCGAGTGAAATATGACTCCACGTCAAGTCTTACGTGAAGACTTTCCAGTCTACAAGTCTGATGAGAGCCAGAAATAGCGATCTAAACAGATGACGGTCCGCACAAGTTGTCGACTTTCACATTACAGAGCACGGTTATACTAAAATTAATTATGAAATTTGATAAAACCCTTATTACGTGATGTTCTCGGGTGGTGTTATAGACAAAAAAGGTGTTATAAGACAATTTAAGTGGTGAGTCCAAGGCCTGGCAAAATAGCTTCTGGCAATTTCGAAGTTATAGAAGCTAAACACACACGTCTGCATCAAGAAAGGCCCAATATTCATACTATTTATCTATTTGTCATCATTCTTCTGTTTACACGCACTCTTTTACATTCCATTCTGCTCGTTTATGGAATCAGCTCCCTCACTCTATCAGGCATGCACCTTCGTTGCATACTTTCAAAAAGTTGTTGAAGAAACATTTATTTTTACACAGCCACTAACCAAATACCTCACCTTGTCCTATCCTTTACCCTTTCCTGGGCAACCTTAGCATAAGTTACTGACATATATTTGTAAAAGATTATTTTAAATTTAACTTTACTACTTCTCTGTGTATTGTACTGTGAAAATTAGGAATTATTTTATCAACTGGTTGACTCGCTATAGTGATAAGTCCGCCATTTGTGCATAAATTGCATTTTTTATAAAACCAGTGTAATATTCATTAGGTTATGTTTTTATAGCACAATAAAGTTATTCTATTCTATTCTACTTTTTATCAATAACTGAGTTTCTGGATCATATAGAACCGGAGGAAGTATAGATAATTCGTAATTGAAGAGGAGTCCTATAACAATATGTTAAATAGCACCGTCGTCTTGACAATGCCTTTTCTTAATATCTTCATTGTGACAGCTGGGTCCTTTTTAACTATGGCAAAGAGTGGAAAGCTTTTCCAGTCAGTTTAGATTGGATTTTGATTTTGAAGGGATTTTGATTATTAAAAATGTGACTTTCAACACTGTATTCAGCTTTCATAAGCTTTCAGTTTTTCGGACACTATGTTGGTATTTATTTTTATTTTTAACAATATCGTAATATTTTTCAATATTTTCCGTCATTTAATACCACAAACGATTTTTTTGATTCAAAAAATGACATGGCGGCCAAAAAACCACCTTTTGTACTCAGATTTTTCAAAACTTTTTAGTAAGTCAAAAAATACTAAAGAACTAAAAAAAAATATCCGTCTTTGTGCGATTAGTTCCCCTATCACCTAGTTTTTGTATATATATACTATACCACAGTATACCAGATAGTAGCTTCTCTTAGAACAAAATTGAAATAGAAGCGAATACGTCACGAGTCGTAAGGGCTTGGGCTCGGTCCCAAATGTTCGAAAAATTCGCCAGCCTTCTTTACCTGCGCATAACGCTAACCAAAGGCGTTCGTCGAGTCGTACCCCTCTGCCCACATTCCTCGCACCCTCTTCCCGCAATGACCTGTAGCTCGAGCGTAAAGCTACTGTTTGGTATACTGTGACTATACTATGTAAGGCTACAAGACTGAACACTGGTCGTTTAATTTTCAAGTTATTTAGTTTTTACTCTACCCTGCAAAAAAAACTCGGTCATATTAGACCCATCTTGAACAATGAAGTATGTAGTATTAGTCTTAGAAGAGCGAAAGCCGTTCAAACATACCTTATTTGTGAGATAAGGTGAAAAACACACTAGGCGGATGTATATTTCCACGTGCTATCGTTCAACGTAAGCACGTGGAAACACGTGGAACAGGACGAGGGATTTAATAAAAACTCCCCTGGTAAAGCGACCGGTCTCTGACTGCAGAATTAATAATTATGTCACACCGAATAGAGATATGGAGGGCCGGGCGTAATCCGACGTGCACGTTCGTTTTTAATATAATTACAAACACAATTTGGCTTATCTCCGGCGGATGATGATCGTATGGAGGCGATGACAGACAACCATTGTCGAGTTTATCGCAAAACTGGCTGCATTTGCGTCCTATTGTATACGGCTCAGCTCGGCGCGGCGTGGCGCCCAATGCGGCAAGCTACATAAAATAGCTAGGATAAATATGAAATCAGTCGAGAAATATAATAATAAGTATTATAATATTATTGTTAATAAATACAGGCAGCTAACTGTTCCATGCAGCTTCGGTTATTATGACCTGCTTGTTATCTTGGGTCGGCCCAACTCACGGTTGAACTCCCATCCGGTAGCCCCTTTAAGAGGGTAGAACCTGAAAAGGACTCTGTTTCCACTGTCGCGGTAGCGTCGTGGACATGGGATCGCAGCGCCAGGATATATCCAAATGTACGATCGATTCCATTTTGTAAGGTGAGTCATATGCTAGTGTGTCCAAGTGTGCTAACTTTAGTGTGCTAATTTTAGTGTGCTAAATATAATATGTAGCATAGCAGATTTTTAGACTGCAAAGTATGGGCAACGCCCTTCTGCAATAACACCAACAAGTAAACGTAAATAGAAAAAGATTCGTACTCTTTTCTAATTATTTTTTCGGAAATAGTCATACTGGCGTTTTATAACGTGAATAAAATTCAGATACAATTTAATTAGACATTTCGATGAAAACGTTGTTACACCGAAAATATTTAATATAATATGCTTTTAATCAATTAATGTGTTGAGTAGTGAAACACTCAACTCAGCGATGTTTACAAGAAAACTATTAAACTAAGAATTATTAGGAGAAAAATATTATTAAAAAATCTTTCATAAAATGGCCCCGTGTTGTGCTGATACGGTTACCTGATCGGTGGCGTCGACAAGCACCTGGCAGGCCCAAACAAAGGTGTCGTCGCTTAAAACTTATTTTTAATTGCGTCAGGGCAAACGGGTTTAACAATTTATATACCTAGGTACAGGTGCCATTATAGAAACGGACATTAGTGATTGATTGTACTATCACCATTTTTTTTTCGAACAATTCAATTGTTTGAACAATTCACAAAAAAAATTGTTATCCTATTTTGGCTCGGCCAATAAACTTAAATCAAAATCCAGCTTCGTTCATAGCAATCAAACTGTTATAATTAGGTTTATTTTCTAAATATTTTAAGAATTGGCCCCCACTCAACTTCACGGATTTTCTCTGCAAATCTGTTTCATTTGATGGTTAAAACTAAATATTAAAAGCTTACGTTTTATGGTCTGTAATATTATATTAAGATAACATTACATACTCGTATTGTATTCATCTCACCTCGGGCTTAGATATATTTAAAAGTTACTGTATAAAATTTATAGGACTAAAAATATATATTACAGAAATACATGTACCTACATTACGTTTCCACTCCTAAAGAATATCGTTATCCACAATCGAAATCATTAAAAAAAAACATTACGAAGCGATCTCCCTATTCGTAATCTTAGTAGGTCGGGATTAGAAAGCGGGAAGGGCCGACCCCGACCTTCAGGATTCAGGGTTACTCGCATCGGGGGGTCGCTTTCTTTCGCGCTATTGATAAATTTGGGGTGGCCAGACAAATGGCTTCATTTCTACTAAGTTATTATTGTAACTGTCATATTTCAAACGCGCGGTGCTATGAAAAATGAAATGCGTACTTTTCTATTTCGATCTTAGGATTAGTAATCTTCTACCCCTACTCGATTGAGATTGCAAAACCCTTGCATTGTAATCCCATAGAAACACTTGCATTGCCGCTCCACGAAAATCCACAATAAGACATCCCGAAAAAATCGGCGATCTACAATATACTGCTTTGTCAAATAATTAGTGGGAATTGTTTTACAAAATACAAAAATTGAGTATCTTCCAAATTCTTTGGTCATCTTTAAAATAGACCCCCATTTAAAGCGATATACTTAGGGGGAAGTCCCCTAACGCCGGACGGCACCTAGCGTCGGACACTAATAGTATCTCGACAAGTTGCGGCGCGATCGATACAAAGACGGATCGATACAAGAAGGTTGCGGGGAAGCGTACGCTTTTTCTTTTCCTTCGTCTAGGTGCCGTCCGGCGTTAGGGGACTTCCCCCTAGAAGCTCCTAGGGTTTATGAAACGGCAATCCAAACACTTCAATTCGGATTATGCGCACGTTGTACAACTCGATTGCTAGAAGCCGCATGGAAACGAATGCAGCTATTTGGAATCCGCATGAAGATACCTATACTCTGATGCTGGAAAAGGTACAGAAGTGTTTTTTTGAGATTTTTGTACTTCAAGCAGAACGGATATTATCCATTTTTGTATCCGACTGCATTTATCACTGGCACTAATTGGTTGTATCCGACTAATTTTTGTATCCGACTGGTTGGCTATAATTCTCTCTGTCTCAGAAGAGAAATGCCAACCATGTCTTACGTTTTTAATCGAATTCATGGTAAAACTGAAAACCCTAGCTTACTAGCCAAGGTGGGTCATTTCGTACCTAATAATTATCTTCGTGCTCGATCGCACCATCTTTTCGCCGAGCCGATCTCGCGCACTAACCTTACAAGGTGAAACTTGTTGGCGTGTGATTTGTGGCGCTTAAATGAAAGTCACTCGATGGCACCAGATTTTGATATTTTTACCGCCAACTGCCATTCGTTTAAATGGTAGGCTATTATATTTTTTTTATTCTTATATGATAGAACAAAAATATTTTTTTATTCTTATATAAGTGATATGCTATATATATAATTACGGTGATATCTTTATTAATTTCAGTTTTCATCGCATTAGCTTTACTGTAATGCTGATTAGTAATAAGCGAATAAACAAATAAACAAAACTAACGTCGTCGATACACTTCTTTGGAGCATTTTATGATATGACCTCGAGCTCTCTCTCTGCGAATTATGTTTCATGGCTTTAGTATACCCAAAAACTCGTTCACAAAATGGCAACTTAGGTTTGGGGAACCGAAAAAAACGAGGTTATATCCGGTGCTTGGTCAAAGTAATTCAATAAGCATGCATCAGATGACTGTTCGTGGTGCAATATCCAAGACTTGCGGTTCTACAAATCTAATCTTTTTCGGGAGAACGACGTCTCGTAGTCGCCGCCTAGTGACGTCCAAAAATATTGTTTATTTAAACTGTGTGTCCTTCTGCACCAGGAAAAAATTTGGATTGGACAACAGTCAAAGAAAATAGTCATCGTGACTTTATTTTGATTTTTAAGCGCCGTGGACTTGTTTTCGTTCGGATTCTGCTCACTATCAAGGATTCGGCTCGCTATCGAATCGCCCCTCCAGTGGGTTGACGCGCTGGTTTGCATGTCAAACTCATAAACCCTTGTTTTTTTAATCGTTATGATGCGTTTAAGAAATGTATAATCTGAATCGTTAGTTCTAGCACGTCTTTAGCAACCTGTTTGCGGTGATCTTTTACAGAAAATCGCAGAGCATACTTGAGGTCGCCCAGCCTAACCAACAGCCTAAACGAACCGATTGACAGATTGTGCTAAAACTCTATTGGACAATTAAATACATGGCTACCAACTGACTACATTTTGTTTTGCAAAGCTTGTACGTAGATTTTCATTTTAAATAAACAATTTCCAGTACGTATGTAGAAATAAAATTCGATTGGCGTTTCTAAATTCGTGTATACAACACAGCGAGAAATAAATACATGTCAATAGAAGTAAATACAAGAAATATAAGTATTAGCTCTTGTGTCGGGTGCATACGCAGCGCGCCGGACGCTTCTCTGACAGACAAATTGAATTAGTTTACATTTTTATATCGGCGCTATTCGGCAAAAAGCTTAATCGCATGTAAAGCAGATGCGAGCGCGGCATTCAAGGATGCGGCGTGGACTGCCGACCTCACCAGAAAGCGGCGAGCTATCGGAGATGCGGAAAAAATGCATTCATTTTAATATATTTTAAAATTATATTTAAAGAGGCGGCGGTTGTAGATGGCGCCAGGTAGGTAAGAAGCATAAAGATCGAGAAAATATAGGATGTAATATGGAATCTCTGAGTTAGTTCAGAAATTTCCGAGGAATTTTTCTTAAAATATTTTCAGTTTTTTTTTTCAAAATCAGCAAATTGTTAAAGGTTGCTCAAGAAACACGAACTATATACTTAACAAAATCTTGGTAATATTTTTTCTGCAGGAGAATGATCTCCAGAATTCTATAGCAACGGCATAAATCGATTGCCTTTAAAAGTCAGAATTATATTTTAATATTTGTAAATTATAATTAGTAGTAGTAGTAGTAGTAGTAGTAGTAAATGGAGTGAGGGGCTTGTTTCGATTTCTTGATGTCACCTGGATCTATAAGATCTTTTGTAACTTTCTTAACACCGACCTTCCAGTTGGGCAGATCTCTGGGTTCAAAAAAGGCTCGTCCCAGTAAACTGTGTCTTCTTGCGGCGAAGCCTGGGCAGCGACCAACGATGTGCTGTCTTCAGGTTCTTCGCCACATATTCGGCAGTCCTTGCTCTCGGTCAGGCTAAGGTTAAATAGACGTGCTCTAAGGGTCTTGTTCTAAGGTTCTTCTTGCTCATGTCAAGTAGGGCCTTGGTTTTCTTTGGAAGTGGTTGCTTTATCATGGCTTTTGTAATTAACTAATTAATAATAAAATTATTTCTTTATGTTTTTATTTTCCATTTGTAGCACAAAAGACAGCTTATTATAAAATGTAATTTCATAAGAGTTGGGCTGCAGTAAAGCTATTATTAATGTTGGTACATGGTACTAGAAATACTTTATTTATGTCTATATAATTCAACGTATGTAAACTCTTTATATATAGTAATAGTATGTATGATATGCAATATGTGTGTTTATTATTCATACAAATTTCATTACATATCTATCTTGCATATTTAAAAACATAAAAATACAATTCGCCACAGACGTTACTGGAATCGGCTTTAAATAGACAGTTTTTGAGATAGTTAGTTGGTCAACTTTCGGTAGCACTTAAATAAAAGTGATAATGAATGTTTTTTATTCCAGTGACCAATCTAGTAGGTACTTGTTAGTTAAATAGTTTTTTAAAGTGATATTATTTTTGTTTAATTTATTACTTGATGACTTTTAATTGGAGACTTTTAATTACTTATTTTTAGAAAAATTGTTATTAAAATTTTATTTTAATTAGTATGGGAAAATTTACTTTCGTACGATGCATCCTGGCGGGAAGTAGGAATCTGAAAATCTGAAAGACCATATGCATAATTTAAAAAACAAATTTTTTTCTTTGGTTGTTATTAGGTATTACTGTATTTTGCTAACTTTGGAATATTGATACGGAATTTTATATTTAAATGACTAAGTTTCAACAAACTGTAAAGATTTTAGAAAATAAATTGAAATTTAATGTGTCCAGAAAATATTTTTTTTCGCCAGAAGGATAACACAGTCATGAAAATAATTTTAGTGGTAAGGTTCACTTTTTAATTATTTATAATCCTTTAAAGATTATAAATACTTAAACAGTGAACTAATTATACACGCATTTTTAGGGTGAAATTAAAAAAAAAAATACCACCAAGAATAGGATATCTATATATAAATGGTTATTTTCATTGGAAATGACCTCCTCTATTACCGCCCCATTATGAATCGTCGTCAATTTTTAGTAGATATGTAGTATATGCACCGTGTAGCATACTATTTTCGAATAACATCGGCGAATGATTCACTTTATAAAAACATTTAAAAACGGGGTTATAATTTAGTGTTTGTATAGAATAATTTCCCGTAAGAGATCCTGCAATTGCAAGGTTGCAAAACTTGCGGCTTTATTTTAAATTACTTTTTTATCAAACAAGCACGTTTATGAAAATAGGGTTTTAAAACATATTTTAAAATACATATGTTGCAGTAAGGATTGGGGCGGATGAAGGAAAACTTGGGCAGAGCGCTGAAAAGGGGGAAGAGGGTGAGGGGGTTTGGGGGGGGGGGGCGTTGAGGGGAATCCCTAATGAGGCAGTTCAACGAGGGGCCATTTACATTCCTATCTGCGGATCCTGCAGTGGTGAGGCCCCGTTGCCAACTGCAAACCCTCGAATGTAAAGACGCGGTAAGCAAAAAGCGGTCATTAGACGTGCCATTCATAATAATTGCTGATGCGTCGCCGACGCGCGACATAATTTCGGGATTAACAATAATTACATTCCGGTTTTGCTCATAGAGCAAAGTGCCAAATTTACACTGTAGAAGACAGCAATTAACAAGTGTGACCGCCCCGGGCCACGCATCCGGAGGGGGCCTCCAGCGACCGGGACTACAGGATGTTCGCGCGTCCCGCCAATGAACAAGTCGCACCGGACTAGGACGGAATTCACGCTATACTTTCTATGGATGTCTTCACAATCACCTTCACCTTCAGAAATGTTTGTCTAAGGCCGCTGATGCTGGCTTCTGCTTATCTTTCTGGACTAACTTAATAGAAAAAAATCGTATATCACGCCACTTATGTATATATTCTTCATATCACTCAATCTCGCTCGGTCATTTGCTCTATCTTGCTGCTCCTCTGTTATTTATTTATTTATTTATTTATATTTATTTTTAGGAAAACCAACAGCTAATTATAATTTAACAAAAAGACGGAGTAGTATAACAGAGAGCCAATTAAAGGTTTTCACGTTTAAGTAACGTTGTAGAAACATATGTGATCTTTCAATTACTTAACTCTCTTTTACTCAATCTCTTTTACTTTATTACCATCATTTCATCCTGACAATTAAATATACATTAAATCATCTCATAAAGCTAAACTAATGGCAGTTTACATTAAAACATGCATTTTTTTCATTTTTAACAGGTATTACGTCAAAAAGCAGACCATGCCTAGCGACAACCCCGATTATTTTTACTGTAATGGTATATAAACTTACTAAAACGGTAATACCTAAGGGGATCTATTTCCTTTTAGGCCCGTCTGCGAGAACCGTCAGAAAATGGCCTGTCTAGACATTTTAAAATCACGGAAACCCCTCATTTTCCTAACGATTTATGACATTTCTGCCTCTCAACAACCTATACAAAAAAATATGTACATTTTTATTCTTTCAGACTCATTTTCTCCTCAAAATACAGCTGATTCGCCGTCGTAGAGACGACAATTGACACGTCGCTTCGCTTACCTACCCAGTAGGTACTAGTCGCGTCGTCGTCGACGCCGGTAAATTTGGTTACGCCGCCAACGCCGATCTAATAACCAGCGTGCACAAGCGGCGCGACTGGTACTAAGATTCTTCATTTAGCAAACTACAACCCGCTGAAAATTTGAAAAAAAACGTACTTTCCTACAAGCATGCATTCATATTCAAAGTTGTACTATTAATCTGATTAGAGATTTAAGAATTTCTTACGTCTTTCGACGACGAAAAACCTCAAGCTATAATACGAATTATTGAGAAAGGAAACGGTCCGCCAAATTTACTGTCAAATCGTTTATCTTGAATACGAATGACGAACAAATTATAATTTCTTATCAACAAATTAACTGCATTGTTGGATTTCCGTTTTCAAGCACTTTTCAAAACGGTTTTTATAGAAGAGAGACTGGAGATAACAAAAGCTATCAAGTTACTTAAATACCCATAATTAACTAATGACTTAATAACTACCCATGTCGGTTACACGTCAAAACGCCGCTGTAGCCGAAACCATATCCAAAATACGTAACGATTTTCGTTTCTTCTGAGATTATAGGGACGGTGACTTTTCTACCTCATGCACAAAATAAAGGCAAATTTAGAACAGGCCTCGGCCTAGTTACACTCCTTTGCTAGGAAGTTTATATATGCAAATTCATAACCATATCTTATCAAATGTTTTAATATTATGAACTACTAGTCAAAAAAATCATATTCATTATTATTATCTCATTCTCTCCCCGAAAGTCACTCTCCGGCATAAGAAAGGAATCGCTATTAATTTTCCAACTACAAATGAGATACTTATTCTACGCAGGCAAGTGCGTAGACGAATTATGAGCTCGCAACAAAAGCAATCCATTTCTTCCACTTGAACGTATTTCTGATGAACACGTGTTACGCGTTGTTGCCGAGAAAACAATCTGTCCATCGATCGGGGTCGTACAATTTCCGCGCAAGAGGAAATACAAAGAAAACTATGGTATTTATTTAGGTCACCTGACACAATACATGCCGGAGATGTTGATATTGAACACATACGGTGGTTGTTGTTCGTATTTTAACGTTCCTTACCTACAACCTAACATTTCAAAGTAAAAATTTAAAAAAATACAAAAGTTGTTATTAAATTACTAATGGAATGTTACATGCCGATGCCTGCCCCCCCCCCCCCCCCCGTAGACTACGTTACTATCCATTTAAAAAATCACGTCGTTTCATTGGTTCTTTTCGATGTGAAGAAAGGACAAACAAACAAACATATTTTTGCATTTATAATATGGATAAATTATTTACTTTTATTTCCACTTAAGAGGCCGTGTACGAAATCGATGTGGGCCGTGATACCTCTATAATCAATGGTATAATATAACTATAGGTAGGTAGAATTTTCGGAGCCAAAGAGATACGTCCTCCCTTTGGAAGCGCTCGGCGGGGACTAGCTGACTTGAGCCGTGAATCGTATCATAGGCGAGTATCATAGCGCGAGAATTAGATTGTTTTAAAAGACTTAATGGCCAATTTTAATTAATGTTTTGCTTTTTTTTTGAGGAAATGGATTGATATTGAACTAAAGTTTATTTCTATTGTTTTTATTTTATGAACGAGAGTTCTAAGAGGCCAAAATCAAAAGCATTTCTTCGCCCATTTTCTAAAAAAATTGACAAAGTTAAATATTTTTTTTATCAACAATTTTATATGAAAGTAGTAAAAAGTGATTCACTTATTATATAGTGGACTTTCACAACAATACATTGTAGTTTTTTTTATACCGTTTAGATGTCAAAACGATTCGTAAATGTGTTATATTCTAAGCCTCTTACAGCAAAAATTCACAAACAGTCGCCGGTTTAAGGTCAATTAATCAAAATTCTATAATAATTTTGAAAAAAGTAGCTCACTCATTAGACAATAATATAAATGATCTTTTACGTTGTGCAATAAAACTTATAGAAATACAGTATTTTAACCTTAAATTCACGTCTGCAAAATTACGTAAATTCACGAAATGCGCAAAATTTCGTGTACGGCCTCTTAATTAATAGTTACACCTAAATATCCGATTTTTCGTCTAAATCCTTATGCAGCCTTTATTTTTATATTAACCAATGAGGTTGGCCGATCCCGATAGATTTTATTGGCCGATCCCAGTAAGTCTGGCGCCGTTGTTTTGCAAAACAACTTCCGTACCTACTTAATATAATAAAATACTTAATATAATATAAAATACGGTACTATGGCGTCGAAGAACCCATATCTGATGGCAGGCCTTGATGAATAATTCTAGCTGCTAGATTATGTCTGTGTGCAAACTTGTGTGACTTATTGTCGCTGAGCGATATCTAAGAAGATTCAATCATCCATTTACTGTCCCAAAATGATACAGGAGTATTTTTAAATCTCATGCAAGACATAAAAAGTACCTATTTACAAAAATGCAGGTAAAAATTAATGTAGAATTCTGATATTTTTTTATACTAGTAAGTAGATTTATACTATTAAAGTCCATGACTGCCAACAGACAGAAGCAAAAGAGAAGGACACAGAATTTTAGGATCAGAAGGCCCAACAAAAGCACACGATCTGTGAAATTTTCAGGGTTTTTCTTATTTTTGTTGATTTCTCCGTTAATATGAGAAATTTATTAAAAAACGTATAACTAGAAAGTTACTTTGCCACGTGATTTCTTCGTTCAAAGTAGAAAATCCAATTTAGAATGCGGGCACGTACAGTAAATTCGGTATATTCAAAATAATCAGAACGCTGCTTTACCTATGTTGACTGAATAAGTAGACGATTATTGGTGTTGATTTGTTCCACAGACCACGGAAAAAACTTTCGAGAAATAGTCTATGCTACTAAAAGCATTCCCTAAAGGCAATTTTCTTTAATTTGGGCTACCGCCACCGCCATGGCGCTAACCTTATCGGAGAAGTGAATATTGTGTGATTTTTATATAAAAAATAAATTTTAATAAAAAATACGCTTATTTTTCCACTGATGATGTTAGTATAGAAATAAACATATTTAATTTCGCTAGTGTTTACTTTCTTTTCAATCAGAAATAGTAAGATACCTGACTACTACCATCCAACATCACCGAAACGTCGGGTGCTACAAATTTCACGCGGTAAATTCGTTCTCTATCCTATTTATAATGTCAAACAACCGCGATAGTCTTCGATTTTATATTACTACCATGAAATTATCATGTATTCTTACTATGTTTACGTGAGTATAAAATTAGTATTCTAAAAGAAGAAATCTTATCAAGATTACTTGATCTGACCCTAACCATATGATTAGTTTGATTTTGACACGCTTTTATTTACCTTGCAATGTATGTTAGTATGTATGCATGTATGTTTGTATAGGTCAAATCTTGCAAGCTGAATTACAACCGCTTCTTCTTATCCTATTAATTTAACATTTTACACGTTGGTTCAGTTCCGATGACAATGCATTTTTATGGTGAGCATGACCTAATTCAACAACCAGGATCGGCTCCCGACGAGGATACTCTTACACGGTCAACAGCACATACCTACACACAATTTTGCATACGCATTCAATTATGATATCCCGTTCTAAATGTCACCATGACATGGCTGTTGCACCCAGGATTGGCTCCCGACGAGGGGACTCCTCAACGGTCGACAGCACAGAAACGAAATTTTATACACCCAGGGTTGGCTGCCAATGAGGGGCTTCTCAACGGTCAACAGCGCAGACACGAAATTCTGTATAGCATTCTATTTTAATAGCTCGTTCTAAGTTCCAATATGACATGGCTGCTGCACCTAGGGTTGGTTAGGGACAGATCGTTAAATAAAAGCTGGTTTTTAAAAATGTGTTTTTACTATAAACTTATTTATATTTTGAAAGTCTTTCGCCTCACTGTCGCGATACGATGACCAGACTATAATTCCATATTTTTAACTCCTATTTTTATTCTTCAAATATATTTTAGAAATAATACCTCAAAATAGATTTGTAAAGTCAGAATAGTTTCCTAGTTACTATATTAGTAGGTATGGGAAATAAATCCAATGAAGAATGTACTTTCACAAAAATAGAAAATACCCAGACGGTTTGCCTTGTTATGAAGAATGATCCCGGTATATATAAGTGCATACGCAAGAAAGGCGAGAAAAGGTCGACTCGACGTAAAATTGATTATGTGTAAAGTTTCGCTAGGCGAGAAAGGATCGCACACCACGCGCCTTATTAATTACACATCAAATGCTCCCGAGAACACATCAATAATCGATTACGAGCGCACAACTTTATCCCATAGCATTTGTTTGGCCAACTTCGCGGTCTGGCCAACACAGGGATGAAGCGGGAGGAAGATGGATAAACAATAGTTTTTTTTAATTTAAATATTCATCGATTTATAACATTATTACCAATATAAATAATAGGTACTATGTTAGATAAAATTGCATAACTATTCCTCGCAAAACAGAGAAGCTACGATGTATTATGGTTGATTTCCCGCCACAATTAGATTATATTAGCCTCCTACATGTATACACATTTAAAGAGTTAATAAAGTTGTTAAAATTATATATTATAAAATGATTAAAGTTATTAAAATTATTATTACTATACAAATAAGCAGATAGAGCCAGATAATAGGTTCGTAGGTAAATTGACATTCATATATTTTCGATTTACCATATATTAACTCAGGGGTTTCCAAAGTGTGTGCCGCTCCCTGGTCACAGAAGTTACCAGGGTGCCCATGATCTTTAATCTAATCTGTTGCTAAGCAAGGGGGAAAAACTGAAGGTCACTCATCAAAAACTAGTACACTCCTAAACTATCACAGTCCGTCAGCAGATCGAGTCGCGTCGTCAGTGTATATCGTTAGTGGTCACTGTGTAGCTGTGAGTCATATTGTCCGAAATCTGTACCTACTCATTTTTTATAAATATCGAGATTATCGAAGAAAAAAAACGATAGTGCGAGTCATGACTCGGCCAGTGGCGTGCGAGTAAAAAAGCGGAAATGCCGCAAATACGAAAACAGCTATTTGGATTTCGGCTTTACTTCAAGAGAAATCAACGATGTAGATATACCGCAGTGTCTGATCTAAAGTTCTATCATCCGAGACATGAACCCAAGTAAGCTAAGGCGGTACCGTGAAAATAATCATCCCAACATGGTCGACAAACCACTTGAAAGATTTGCACCAAAAATCTATGTTTTCACTAAGCAAGTGTCAGTGCCAAACAATGCCTCGCTGGCGTCATTCAAGGAGTCATATAGAGTAGCGAACAGTAAAAAACCCCACCCTATTGAGGACAAACTTACTGAAACAGCTGCTATGGACATAGCCAATATAATAATCAGAAAAAATGCGGGGAAATTTCTTTGGAAGATTCCTCTGTCGAACAACACTGTCAATCGAAGGATCGCAGATGGTTCAGGATCCCAACGATCAATAGATATAAAAAATATAGGAATATATTAGGAGTGCAAATAGATGGAGCCACGGGTACCAACAACGGTGCATATCTCATCTGCTATGTACGTTTCCTTGATAGTAGTATCATTGAATATGGATAAATATGACACAGATAGATATATGACTAGGGTGCTGTGAAAAAAATCGAATTCTCTTAAGGGTGGCACGCCTTGGATACCATTGAGAACCACTAGGTTAACCTGTTATTATTACGAAAATTCGAAGTTTTTATTTCAAGTTGTGCCATCTTGAAAGACGTCTTTCGCATACGTAAAGATGTGATTCAAAAAAATCGTTTAATTAAACTAAATAATACGCAAACGTTACTGATCAATGGCGCTCATTAATGAAACAATAATGTTGCTATTGCATTAATGATTTTCGGTTGCTTAATAAAAATAAAAAAAGAATGACTGTTAGAAGAACTGTTAAAACAACAACATTGGATGCTTTTCGTAATACGGAAAGAATTTTTTTTACGTTACATTTTATATGATTTATTTGCAATATACTTTCAAAATACATCTCTTTTACGAACGTCTTAGATCATAGGGCACGTAGATTGCAAACCGGCCAATCCAGGGCAATATCTAAGTAAAGAATTGTGTAATGTGTACTATTGCACATCACAAAGTATATCTCTCGAATTAGCACTCGCAATATCAGAAGTGGTGTTATTGATTGACGAAGTAAATAATTATCCTGTTGCCCGTCAAGTGCGGCCCTGGCGAAGATTGTTGCCACCGCAAACGGCGAAAAGATGACCGCGGCCGCGGCGCGGCAGGGACGGCGGCAGGCGGCGCGGCGTGGAATAATAAATGCGCGATTTTAATATCCTTCCACTTACATATGTTAAGTGAGCACAGAAACAAAAGTTGCACAAAGGGAGGCTGCACGGCGGATGGCGGCTGAATTTCAATGACTCTCCCCCAGCACGAGGAATATCTTACTTCGAATCGATGTGGAAAAAAAGGAGTTTTGCTGGTGTATTTTTTTTATTTAGTATAAAGGTTTCAATACGTAATCATTACGCACTAAGTTCAGATAGACTAATAGATGGCATTCAATATCTCCGTATTATTACTGTGATGTAATCAGCCTATATAAAAAAATGCGATAGATAAAACTAATAATTGAATGATATTATTGTACCATTGCCTCAATTATTGGATTTTATAATCAATCAGGATTTTATAAAAAACATTCACTATCAATGTTTTCATTATATATGGCCAAAAAAATTATATTACTTTCGCCGTCAATGCTATCAGCGCCACCTGCATTTCGCCAGCGCAGAAGGGTTGCAAAAATGTAGGTACTATGGAGTTTATCACTCGAGTATCATGTATAATCAATGGTTACAAATAGTGCACTTCAGTATTCCAATTTCTCGTTAGACATTTCTCACTGTTTCAAATTTTGAAATGGACGACATATTTGTAGGTATCCCATCCCGACACGGTAACGAGTTACGAGAGGAGAAGTGTCCCGGTGTTTTATGATGAAGCAGCACTTACGCTAACGAAATTCTTATCACCAGGATGTAGACAATTAAACTAATTACCTATCCGCAGCTCGGCAAACATTTACATGCCATAAGCGGAGATAAAGAGCGGGCGGCGCAGGCGCCTTCAGCGGGATCCGAAGATAAGTCCCCCCGCTCCAGCCGAGCCATTCCCCACTAAAGAGGAAGTGGCACATAAACAGGATATTAGGGGACGCCATTTTACGAGTAATCGCATACTAAAATGTAAAAGTAACGGGGTCGTGTTGTGTTGCGATTAGATACCGGTTATTGCTTGCTAAGCTGCGGCTGAGAAGGCGACGAGAGGACGATATTATTTGATTGTTATTCAGTAAGCTTATTACGCAATTTAACAAAAAAACCTGCAACGTCTAAAAACGCGGGAGGCTCGTGTCTTTTATCTAACAAGCATAATTTCTTAATATTTGATATAAAGCAATTTAATATAAAACAAACACTCTATACAGATAAAACCAGAGCAATCAAAAGAACAATAAACAAACTCGCTAGCATATTACATCACTTTCAGAGATTCAGTTGTGATAACAGTTTTGTATTACTGTTAGTGATAACGTAATGCTGCAAGGTCGTTGTGAGTTCCGCATTTAGGCTTCCTGGACTTGTGCCGTGGACCAGCCCCGGGATTCTGTGGCGATACGATAAGTCAACGCGACACGACATTAAATTCGATATCGTACTCGATCCGACAACTTGACTGATTCTGATTCAGAATCGTCAGCTAATCTCGGAACTCAAAACTTCCGACGCGATTCCCACCGCGATATTGTGTTCTGATTGGCCGAGGAAGGCCGTTTAGCAGTGATCGCCGTATGCTCAATTCGGACCGGGCTGTATAGCTGGGGATTTAGTGCGATGTACCCTGAATTTTGTGATTAAAGGCTCATACTTGGCACAATTATTCCTTAGGTGGTCCTGAGTGGATTTAGAATACACCGGTATGCCATGCGATGCATTGTATTTTTTTCACTCACTTTTTACTATGGCATTCCAATAAAATAAATATTTTTGTAATTCAGATGTGTGACTTTCAGAATATATTTTTTGAATACCGATACCTCACATGGTTAATAGTAAACTTCGAATATGTATAAAAGAGATGTGAATGATTTTTGGATATTACCAATTATTTATAATTTTTTCTACGCATCGGTATTATTTTTCTCCTAGAAATGAATTCGTCATCATTGAGTTATCCGAAAATGACTTCCTAGTTGCCCTAGTACCTATAGTCCGAGAGATATAGGGCTCAAAGTGATGCGCGGCGGAATCAAATTTCCACCCCCTCCACCCGCCATCCGCGGAGTTGCCCCCGATCGCTCCCGGTCTAAATCCACTCAGAACCACCTAAGGAACAATTGTTCCAAGTGAGCCTTTAATCACAAAATGCAGGGTTCCCATACAAAACGTTGCACTAAATCCCCAGCTACTAAGCGCGCTTAGTGCTTTGAGCTAAGGGCAATTCGGAATGAGTCCATTATTTATTAAATCGAATATTCTTATTTCTCGGCGCTATAATCAAATTTCAATCGTCTTGAATGGGAATAGTCGGTAATTATTGCTGAATGGAAATTTTTACTGACATTTTCCTTCTATCTCTTAGAGCAACGACGTGCAGACGACACCTCGTGTGCTGCCCACTATCCTAAGCTCACTTCTGACGATTGAACGACTGTCAAATCGCTTCCAGAATCGCAAATATCGTCGAGTGATGACAATCGTGTATCGAATCGTCGCTTTAGAATCCGGGGGCAGGACTGAGGGAAACCCCATCCGTGCATTGGGTGCCAAAGAAAACTGATTTACGTATTTCAAATGTTACTATACCAGTACCGATAACAGACCAATTTAGACTACACCTGAATTAAAAAAAAGTCAGCAAGTTGACGCCACGAAAATACGTATAAAATACACAATCAGTAAAAATACACGACACGTATGCTTATATGGGGAGAATATCATTTTTCGCCATAGTATTGCGAGTTTCAGGACATTAAGAACCACATTTCCTGTTCCACTGCGAGCCTGTTCCACTGCGAAGTCAATTTATTTGAAGAATAAGATCAAAAACTCTACAAACAAAATTAAAGCTACATGGAATATTATTAATAATGAAACAAATAGGGTTATAGCTCGCACAAGGGACTTTCATTTAAAGATAAATAATTTAGACATTAAAGCGAATATGGAAGTTGCGACTGAGTTTGAGCGATTTTTTACGAATATACCGTTAATAACGACTAACGCCCTCAAGTCGTCTTCCATTTCAGCTGAGATGCTACTTAAAGAGAGCGTTTCCGCATGTGTTACCGACTTCGCTTTCACTATTGTTAACTGCAATGATATAATAAATGCCTTTAAAACAATTGAGATAAAGAAAACTATGGACCTTTGGGGATATTCTGTAAAAACAATTTCATACATCATAGAAATAATCGCACCTTATCTAGCCTATATATTCAATTGTTGTGTTACTTCTGGAGTGTTTCCTGATCTGATGAAACATAGTAAAGTTATACCATTATTTAAATCTGGCGATACTTCTGATCCCTCGAATTTTCGACCAGTTTCCGTACTTCCCACTTTGAGTAAAATTTTCGAAAAATTAATTCTTAGACAATTGCACACTCATTTTAACAAATATAATTTACTTCATAAGAAACAGTTTGGATTTACAAAGGGTTGCTCAACCATAGATGCGGGAACCGAACTATTGACAGGTATATTGAATGCCTGGGAAGAGTCACAAGACGCATTAGGCATCTTCTGTGACTTGTCTAAGGCATTTGATTGTGTACACCATGATACACTAGTTAGGAAATTACATCACTATGGCATTAGGAACAAGGCTCTTGATCTTCTTACTTCTTACTTGGGAAATAGAATTCAGAAGGTTGATGTAAACGGTAAAAGATCACCAGGATCAATGGTCACCATGGGTGTCCCACAAGGCTCCATTCTTGGCCCATTTCTCTTCTTAATATACATAAATGATTTACCCTTTCACATAAGGAATAATCACGAAATTGTATTGTTTGCTGATGATACTTCTTTGACGTTTAAAATTAGTCGAAAATTGTACAATTATGACGAAGTTAACAATGCACTCTCAAAAGTTGTCCATTGGTTTAATGTAAATAACCTACTATTAAATGAAAGAAAAACCAAAGTGATTAAATTTTCTACACCTAATGTTAAGCAGGTACAAACCAATGTAGAAATAAATGGAACTAGACTGGAGCCTGTTGCTTCAACTGTGTTTCTAGGGATAACAATTGACTCCAAATTACAATGGGGCCCACAAATTGAGAAAATGTCAGGAAAACTTAGCTCTGCGGCATACGCAGTTAAAACAATAAGGCGGCTGACTGATGTAGATACAGCAAGAATTGTATACTTTAGTTACTTTCACAGCATTATGTCCTATGGGATTCTTCTCTGGGGAAGCTGTGCGGACATCAATAACATCTTTATACTACAGAAACGTGCTGTAAGAGCTATATATAAACTTGGTCCTCGAGTTTCACTTAGAGAAAAATTCAAAGAGATAAATATTCTTACTGTTGCATCACAATATATATACGAAAATCTGTTGTATGTCCACAAGAATATTGACAAGTTTAAAATAAAAAGCGACACTCATAATTTTAATACTAGACATAAGCATAACCTTGTTGTACGTGCTACTCGTCTCCACAAAATAAGCAATTCTTTTTTGGGACAATGTATACGCTTCTATAACAAACTTCCTCATACTATTAGAGAACTATCTGTAAATAAGTTTAAAGCTACCATCAAAGCAAAATTGTATAAAAAAGCATACTATACAATATCTGATTATGTAAATGACAAAACGGCTTGGGAGTAAGGCTTGGACGCATCATAAGAACATAAATTAAAAATAATATTTAATTGTGTCTATATGAATAAAGAACATTTTGATTTTGATTTTGATTTTGATTTGAAGTGTGGGTTAGCTTACGACACAGTACTGGTCGTGAGGTCCGCTACTATGACTGACATTTCCTCAAACTTTGGCCTGTTTTCAGTTGGGCCACGATGGGTCTCCTGCACTAGTAGGATATCACAGTGTAACTGTTTGCACATGTCACGAAGTAAAAGTTCTTTAGAGCACGATAGTCATTCAATATTTATCGAAACCGATTTGTTGAGGCGGTGTCGCTTGGACCGATTGTTTCCAGGGGACACCCCAGTGTTTATGGTAACAGACTAGACAGTCGGGTAGGCGACTTTTGTGTATTACGGTTGTATCAAGGGAAGTTCAAAAGTATTTAAAGTAAAATTCAACATTAATTAAACTAGGTACTCATTTATAAGAGGTATTTGGGTGATTTGGTCGTTACTCCTAGTGCACCTATCGCTTCCTGGCGTCTGCGTCTGTATTGGCATTCGCGTAGTTGACAATATTATTTACTTCGCTGTAGAGTTATACGTGCAAACCGTGAATTGTGGTGAAGCAGGTAAGTGTGTCTACCGTTCACAGATTTATTTTACGATATGAGCCGGTTGAGCCTTTTCTATAGCATACAGGATGAGTTTGTAAGGGCCGTTAAGTCCATTACATGCGATCAACAATGGCATCAATTTCCAGTGAAATACACTGACACAATTCAGCTATTATTTTAACCCGTGCAGCGATGAATCAGCACGATGAAACAATACTTTTACTCGGAATATTTCGGATTGCATCATTTACCGGCGAAAAGACAACCAAAGTATCATTCCCCGAGTGATCACCTTCCCCCAAGGTTGCGACGGCATACCCGGCACTCTCTCTCACGAATTAGGTCAACGGAACCGGCTCCTTGGTTTCCTTTCCTTATCTTTCCCAGTCGCGAAGCGATTCATCAGTCTGCAATCCCACAGACTCGAGCCGTGCCCAGTACAAGGTACTAGGAGCACGCATACAATCCTCATCCATATATCCTCGTAACCGCAGCCGCGCATCAATATACTCGCGACAACGTAAACTGTTCGGGAAGCGTTATAACTGGCAATATCAAACTTTCAATCAATAAATACCTTCTACTTCATTCAAAACCGCCTTTCAATACGGAGATAACTCGTAAGTTGATACCTTCACCGCACACCGAACAATTTGGAGTTTAGTGAGGGGTGGTCCCTCACATTGGTGACCCCGACGTTTTTAAAACAGGACATTATGGGACTATCCGAAACCATTGCAGATAGAGGAACATACTGGAAGAAATCACTAGACGGATTCTGGAGAAATTGAAAATGGCATTCTATCTCGACAAATCCGTCTCGTGAATCAGTTCAGCATTCTTCCCTATCTGCAAACGTTTCGGATTTCCCCATACCGCCCTGTTTTAAAAACTCACCATATAGGCTATATTTTGTTTTTAAATTGATTACTTGTAACTACTACACAGCATGATGTCGCATTAGCAAGCTCATGTTTCTTAGAGATATTAAAAAAAATAGCTGCGTAAAGCTGTGAATTTTAAAGAAAAGGCTATTTTAAATAACTATGTTTTTAAACATAAAAAACAAGTGTTATTCGTTTGTTCATAGGTGCACTTTTTTCAGGATGATCAAATATCAAAGTTATGACTCGAATACAGTTGTTTACCATAAACAGAGAATAAATATCATTAAAAGAATTAATAGATTTTTTGGAAACAATCTATTAAATTTTGATAATTTCTCTGAAAAACTCGCGAAGGAGAAAATTAAGTACTATTTTTCGCAAAATCCTTATAATCCCTCATAATATAAAATAATACTACATTTCAGCGTAAGAATAAACTTTATACCAAAGTGAAAAAATAATTTGGCCGCCCAGATCGCACAATTACTCCTTGGTGTCGCTTCTTCGCGAATTTACATGTATGTATATATTTATATCAAAAGGATTAGAACCCAGCACCTCCGGCATGAAATCTCGACTCACTGCTGAGATACCTAGCTCGGCGTTTATTTATTAAGGCAATCTGCAATCGTATGTATTTCCCATTCTCAACTCTTTCCGAACTACCTCTACGGTCTGCAGCAGTGGTGCAGACGGTATTAAAAAACCCTATCCATCGCCATAAGTATGACCGTCTTAAAATTGGCAGAGGGCAGCCGCTTCACGGGACGCTACTCTAACGAAGGAAGGAGCGATTCTCCACCGACTAGCTGCAAGCGTTAATAGATTAGCGTAGAGAGGTTTCACGTTATTGCCTGTTTTATGGCCCCACTGGAGACTGGTCGAGGAGCAAGAGCGGGCACCCGCATCAGCCAGCCGCTTAGCACTACCGACAACCATCAAAGGCTCCGGCTCCTATATGTTGCCACTCTATTATCACCTACACAAATGACACTCGCAATAAATTATAAAATTTTCCATCCATAATGGGGATAGATTTCATTTATAATGAGATTATACAACTCAGGAGAAATCAAACTTAGGACAAGGGTAAATAAATACTAAATTTATATAATATCGAATGAATTAACGAAGAGAATATTAGACGGGTATCGACATTCGATAATCAAGGTCGTTGTGCTAACCAGATACAAAACAGAGAGAACTCTGGAATTATCTCCCAGGAAATATACCAAACTCGCCTTCTTAAAAATATTTCAATAGAAATAAGCATTATTATTGAAATAATTACTATGTATGTAAAAATTAACTTGTAAAAGTAGGCATATGTATAAATTTATATACTTTCTATATATAATTTATACACAATTTACAGACAATTTATTATACTCGTATGTATAAGTGGGAATAATAATATAACTACGTACCTATAATATAATCATAGATTTTAATTTGAGTTTAAAATTACGTGCTCACAGAAAATCTTTAATTTAAACAGAGAAGACTATGGAACTCCCTCGTTTGAAGTCCCTCGTGTAAGTTCTAGTTACGCCCAAAACTCTATCATGTACCGCTAGATGACCACATACACCGAACGTTTTCAATATATCGATATATTTCACATTAGCCAACCTAAGTTTATCGAGGCTTTAAGTAGCTTACTTCGCGACTACGAAATAGGTATACTCTCGTAATATACATATAGAAAAAGTTAGAAAACGAACACATCGAAAATGAGGCAAAGCGAAAGACTATAATTTAAATACCTTTATCCTATCCTATATGCTATCCATCTCATTTTCTATCCTAGTTATAGTTCTATAGCAATTTAATTTAATTCAGTTCAATTTTGATAAATATTGTATAAGAAAATAATGTAAGACAATACTGTATGAAACACTTAATCAGCCAGATAAGCATTGTAATATGATAATTAGTTATAATTAATGGAGCACTGTATGTTTCCCGAATATCAAATAAATAAGTAAAAGAAGAGAATCTACCCTAGTACGGGCATTATCCTAGTTTGGTCGTTTTTGTGTACATCCCTTTTTTGATACTTTCTCTCAAAATAAAATACTATTATTAGAATCATTTAAGACTACCTCTCAATGAACCAGTCTTATGTTTTCCTCTCCATCCTCCCCAATTCTTCACTCTCAGGCATTCTTAGTTTTAGGTGTAGTAGTTTGACTACATTTGAGACAGAGATATGACTTATTTGTTTATGAGCAGCTTTTTGCTTAAAAATCATTATAACCACAACGCGCTTGTACCTATATTTTTAGGTTAGAAGATATTATAAATAAGATAAAAAACGAATTTACCGCGTGAAGTAACCGCGAAGTAACCGCGTGAAGTACCGCGTGAGGTAACCGCGTGAAATAACCGCGATAGTCTCCGATTTCATAGTTGCAAGATATTGTCATATTGCAATAACCTCGTATATACATAATATTTTTAAAGTGCAAATAAATATTACAAATATAATAATATAAACATTTTATATTATTTTTATTATACAAGACAAAATTCTACAAATCGAAATAATAAACAATTAATTGAGATTGGGAATATTGTAATATGAGAATGGAAACATTTCTTTTTTTTATCAGTATTGAAATACACTGCTACTAAAATAATAATATTATTTATGGTGCTGAAAAGACAGATTCGTTTTAACTTTTGAGTAAAAAATATTTTCCGTATGAAAAAAGTAAATTTTGTAACAAAAATGGAAAAAGAGTGCTTGGTTGTGAATTTTGATGACAATTTTTTTTTCTAAATTGATTATAGCGACTACGTTGCGCCTCGCCGGTTATTATAAAAAATATACACCTCTATTGGAAAAAGCTAACAGGCGCGAAGAAAATTTAATTAATGTGAGACAGATTATTCTTTTTGTATTTATTTATACGTTATACTCCTTACGGTAATGGCCCACTTTAATCTATATTTGACAATTTTCTTACAGGCGGCCGGATTTTATAACATCACGTGGGGTGTCAACCCGGCTACAGATTTAGTTGTAGAAAAACTGTCGTATAACGAAATAAAGTATTAAAAAATACTGTTGGCGCCCTACTTTTTTAAATAGAGTAAAACGAATGACTTTTTTATTATATTTTTAGTTTTATTATGTTTTATTGCCATAAGTCAATGAATTAATTGAATGTTTTAGCAGAGTAATGTAGAGTAGACTTTTACCTTTATATTCACAGTAGTTTGGTAAACATTATCTGAAAATAACGTAGCGGGTAAAAGAAAACTAATACGACATTTTTTCCAAAGTACATTTCAAAACTTTATACATTTAAATCAGTGGTTTTTAACCTTTATTAGATCGCGACCCCCTTAGACTGTAAGTTAGACCCCCCCCCCCCCCTAGTCTATTCCACAGCTGTAACTGTAAGCATCTAATAAATAAAGTTTTTGTAAAAACAATGGTGAGAACCACATCACTCTAGAAGCTGAAGTTAACTGTTTCCATCTTAGATCAACATAAAGTTTTGTAAAAGCAATAGCAAAACACATAATAAATATGTTTCTCGTCCGAATCTGTAAACTTTGGAATATTAGATAAATAAATATTTTTTAATATCTGAAAAATATATTTTTAGATAGCCTGCGACCCCCGGGATGTCTCCTAGGCCTAGGGGGTCGCGATCCACCATTTTAAAACCACTGAACTAAATGACAGAAAATTCATCCCGCTGTTAACGCGTTGACCGTCAATCAAGAGACAACTCGTAGTTAACTTTAGCAAGATGCTTTTTGTTTAAAAGACAATTACGAGATAATTCGGAATTAGTTTATCGAAAAGGCACATTATTCATTTTTGATCCTCAATATATACCATTATTAGAGATTTTAATAATATACAATGATTTAATACCATTGGATTTTCAGACCAGAATGCTGACAACTACATTGGTAGTCAACGTGTTAATAGTTTTTTTGTCGATAGATTTTAATGTGGTTTATGCTGCCAAAGTTCATGATCATGTTGGGAAAGAACAAGCTGCATTTGTTACATTTGTTTGACCAAAGAAATAAATACCTAGCTCATTAATATCAATGAGACTTTCCTGGGCTTCGGACTTTCCTTAACTAGATAGTCGGTATAATTACTTAACCAATGCTAGGTATTCCACAAAATTAATCATAGCCATAACTCTGCACCGTTGCCGCACTCCACTCCAGCGTTGCGCACGCGGCAACGTTGCCCTCCTTCATCCACTGCATGAAAGTCTGCCTTTTGTATCCGCCGTGTTTCTGCACTGGGGTCGGATCTTGCATCTCTCTCGCGTCCATACGCCGCTCGCAATAAGCGACAAGGACGCAATTATAAAAATGACTGCCGTTAATTAAGCGTACAATGCTTGGTTATTAAAGGACCTGGCGGCGGGGTCAATTGAGACGACTTGTATGGTTTATTCATACAACTATGTTTTCATACACAACAAACACGTTCCTACTAAATTGCTTAATATTGCGAATAAAGTGTGAAACTCTGCATTTGAAGTGTGTAAATAAAGTAATGAAACTATTTTTTAAAATATTATATAAGTTTTTTTCTTGGAACCCAACCCACACAACGCTGGAGACTGTTTGTCCATTCTTAATAGCAGTGTACTCAGATAATTAAATCACCTTCAGTAGATCGATCACGGCCTTTTAATGTACTATATTCTTTAATGTACTAAAACACAGCCTTTTTAAATTAATTTTTATCCTTGAAAACAGGAAAAAATCTGTAAAACTCAAATTAAGACGTTCCATTACACAACCAATTTTTTTATAATCTATGTTTGGTTGTAAGTGTTAGGTACATATAATTATCTTATTTGTATATTAATTTGTATTTATATTTTATATTGTGCTTTGTATATGTGAAATACTTAGAAATATTATTTTAAAAATCCGATGAGGTACTATTGTCATAGTTTGTATACCACTAAAGGACTGAAATAAGAGCATCATCTCTTAAAACAGTCCGAGAGGTATTTAAAAAAACATCAAATATCAATGTGATGCACATGTGTGACTAACTAACAGTTTAATGGCGCTGACTCTTATAATAAATCGTTCGACGCTCGCGAAAAATCCTAAGCTCGCAATCCGAATATGGCGTGCAGACATCCCAGGCGTTTAAAACCCATCTAATTAAGCGGAATACAAGCAAATTAATAATGTAGCGGCAACAAAAGCGTAGATGTATCAATTAACCGTTTAATGAAGAAGCGATATATCGCGTAGCGTCGCGTGATGCCGCACAGTGTTTCACCCGACATAAATAATTTAATAAGTCGAGCACAGGTTGGAGGGCTGTCGACACGTGTGACGTCACACAAATCTCCTGTCGCCGAGATGGGGTCGTTTTTTTTTTGTTTCGCGCATGTGACGCGACTTATCGGTCGCTGTGTTACAATAGTGAGAGCCGACCGAAGAATACCCTACGCAGCAAAACGAAAACCAGATGTGAAATATTTATTGTCTGATTTAAATTAGAACCTACATAATAATATAAATATCGACCAATACATTTGAACTTACTAAGTCGCATTGAATATATATTTATTTTATTCTGTCTCAAACAAGCTGATAATATATTCATCAAAATCAACAATAAATTTAGGTTGAATTTAAGAAACATATAGGAAAATTATATTATTATATTATGTAAAAGAAATTGAATTCAAAGTAGTTTAAGTTAGAAAATATTGGTCTAAATGAGCATAAACTACTTATCTCAATTATGCATGACAAACTATCCAAAATAAACTATCATATAACGTTATCATTGTCAAAATGAAAGTTGTACGTAAGACTATTTATGCTAGTTGTATGTTATTAAATACGGTATTGATACTCGCTTGATGAGGTTTTAAAATGTCCGCAGTGGTTTTCGAAGATTTAAGTTCGTGACATTGAAAAATGGGTTCTCAATATCTACAAGAGTATTAACTTTTTTATTTTTTTATTTTATTTTATTTGGTCAACAAACAGCGTTAATAAATAACAAAAACAAAAAGATATAAACAAACCTATGGTTAATAATATGTTAACAAAATTTACCGTTAATTGTATGTGTACAGTATCTCTGTTAATATACCTTATACATACATTTCTTTAGCAGTGATTTATTGTTTGAGAAAAACAGAAAGAACAAAAACTCATAAAAATAAAATTGTACGTTGGGATTATAAACATTATTATTTATTTTGCACCAGTGATATACAAAAAATATTACAAAAACTATTCATGTAAACTGTTCAAGCGATTAAAATTCACTAGATGAAATAAGGGAGACAAAGAACTGATAAGATTTTTTTAATGGATTCCTTAGTGACTTTTTAACGAAAGAAAAAATAATAACGTATCCGAACCTATCGTTATACGTTGCCATAGCCCTCTGTTAATCTAGAGTGTTACAGAGAAATACTAACTCTACCTGCGAAAGGGGAACTCAATATTTTGAGAAAGTATAGAAGTTTAAGCAAACATAATTAAGTAAGGTTTAATAATTCTTGACAGGCGTATATAATAATTTTTGATAGGTCATTCCGGGTGCACCAGGTTTGTTAACCCCACTCCTCTACCCGGAAGAAATCCGCTTATACCTCCAAAATTATACTGATCACTCCGGGTTCTTTCAAACAATATACGAAGATACTTAGAAAAAAAAACACTTACTTACTTACTTACTTAAAAAAACAAGATTAGTGTACTTTAGGGAAATATAATAAAACTAAGAAAAAAATACGGCCTAAAACCAGCGTTGTTAAACGCCAGTAATAAGATGTTAAAACCCGGCACAAATCAAACATGCAACAACAAGATAGCGGAAAGCCATAATAACCACGTTATTACACCTTAATCGCAAGAGATAGCGCCATATCGCTGTGATAACAAATTAAAATTGGCTCTGATAAGGAGATAGAATAAGCTCTTTGTGGGATTCCGGTTCAGAGAATCTTCATCGCTTAGAAAAACATCACAGATTCCAGAACAACAGAGTCCCAGTGACATACAAAAGGCACTTCGCGTAAAAGTATTAGGATAATTACAAATGATTTGGATTTAAATTATATACGGATAGGTCGCCAAGAACTAATTATAAGACTGCATGTTCTAATACGAGAAATCCACGGACGAAGTACGGTAAAAGAGGGTCAAAAACGCTTTTTCTGTAAGGTTTGTAATCATTGCAGATATAAAACAAAAAATAATATATAGTCAATCAGTTAAATAACAATCTATACGAATTGGAAACCTGTCGAAGTTTACTAGCTTTTTTTAACAATTTCGGAAAAAACACTTCGGAATCGGAAATCAATAAATACAATAAGGGTTTTTTTCGCAATTTAATCAAAAGCTAACAAATTTTGAAAGATTTCCAACGTCTTTAGAGGAGTCATCAACTTGTTGACTAATAAATTGACACTAAAAAATATATGTATTTTTTTTATATATTTCCTTTTATAGGATATTATACTCAAAGACATAACATTTAAATATGGCCCGTTTTTAAATGTTATGTCTTTGAGTATTTCTCATAAGATTAACTTATTAAATAAAACTTTAGACCTTTATTTAGCTATTTGTAGAACAGATGTCATTTGTAGTTAAAACATTACTAATTATACCTTTTATTTTTATTATGCAATGTGATGTTTAGGGTGCTAGTTATACCTTATTGTTAATGGAATAATTTTTGACATAGCTATGACACAAACTGGCAAACAATACAAAGGAAATGATTACCCAAGTATATATTGCAAATAAAGATTACAACAATAATAAAACTGTGATAATACGTACGTACCTAATGGTGACGCAAGCAAACGAATCTGTTTTTTTATTCCTAAACAAAAAATATACCTACTTTTAAACTATGGTAAGGCGTCATTCGAGTATGTTAATGTTAAATATTGCGAGTAAAAAATAAATCGTAAAAAAGTTTTAAAACGCGATTTTACCAAGCGTCTGTGTTTCCTGGACTTCGTCAGTTAATTTCCGAAGAATCACAGCTATTTCACAGCGATTAGGCGGTTATTTTGAGACGATGTTTATGACGAGCGGTCTCAATGCCGGATAACGATTTATGCCGTGCCGTGTTTACACCGTCAATCTTATTCCTCGAAGGAAAAATAGTATGCAGTTTGCGGAATTTGGGTAATACTTATGATTATTATTATTAATAATAATTATTATTCCGTCGCCGGTGATTGGGGAGGGGGTAACCCTCGCAGCCAATACGCTGCTGTCGTTGCCGCTGGATCTCGTACTCCATTCACGATTCGCTTCCATTCTTGACGAATTTTTGCCACGTCTCGAGCATCGATAGCCGATAATCGTTGATTCTTAAGGTCGTCTTTGATGTTATTTAACCAGGTTTTCTTCGGTGCCGATCGCTGAATTCTCCATTCTGTCGGACGGTCTCGCCAAAGAAGTTTACGTGGCAAGCGATTATCGTTCATTCCTCATTGTAGTCGACATTTTGTACTTCTTCTTCGATCGTTGTTAGTAGATCGGATCTTTCTCTAGTGGTCTCGTTTCGAATTCGGTCGCAGAGTGAGACACCGAGAATCTGCCTCAAGCATCGCATTTGGAAGACTTCGAATTTGTTGAAGTCCGATTGCAGTAACGTCCACGTTTCCGATCCATAAAGAAGAATGGTTAACACTTATGAATGATATTATTGTGAATCTACTAAGTAAAATGGGTATCTCTATATGAGGGATGCAAGGTAGAAAAATATCAACTTCTGAAGCTTATTTTATAGTCAATGTGTGTAAAAATGTTTCATGGCAAACACTCCTTTCGTAAGAGTCACTTCAGCGACGGCGCATCTGCTAAATCTGCCATTGGCCCATACCTCAATGTTATGCCGCCTGTTACACTTTCGAGTATTTTATTTTTCATCATTGAAGAATACTAGCTAATCATCAAAAGACACCATATGTAATTTGAAAAACAAACAGGTAGAAAAATTTAAAAAATTATGATTTTTAGCCATAGAACATAAAGGAGTTTTAAACTTGTGGAATCAAAGCATTCCTCGGAAAACTCCTGAAATTTCCTGGGACTCCTCTGAAATTATTTTAATGATAAATATGCAGTAAGTCGCAACGCATCTGTCCGTCGGTGCTTGTATACATATATCGAAAAAGCTACATATATCCACCTTTTTAAGATGGGGTTATCTCTTCACTTATATTTTAGATGCTGATGTAGAGAGTCCATACTCTCAAACAGCACCTTGAATATTTTAGAGTTTACAGACTGATAGAATGCTAGCGGACTGATAGACCCTACGGGGCAAGCTACCCGATTACGGGTGAAGAACCGGGTAAAGTAAAGGATGCCGTGGTCCGCGATAGATTCGGTAGACACCGCTACGTAAGGGAGAGGACCGCGCGAGCGACCTCGAACCTGTAACCAGTCGGGAGGAAGGAGGTATCCTGATGGTTAATTCCAGACTGATGTATCTTTCCAAACTGGTAGTCAGGGGCCGAGGCTGGCAGCTAAGTACCTTTCATGGTGCCTCGCCGTAAGACGTTGCTCTCTGACGGGCATGTTGGCATAGCTAGACGGTAGATTTGTATTGTCTCTAAGTCTTCTACGCTCATCCCACGACTGAAAGAACGATCATATATCGTTCTACCAGCCTGGTTCGCCTGTTATGTCGACACCTGATGACTGCTAGCAAATCGCGGATCGGCAACTGTCCGGAAACCATTGGTTGGCGAACAAAGGTCTATTGATTGTCGGTTCGCGGATCGGCAACTGTCCGGAAACCATTGGTTGGCGAACAAAGGTCTATAGGGCTGATTGTATCCTAATCTCTTCCAATGACGTAATTTGTCGCGTTCTGGATATACGTCAGATGACGACAACGTCGTTAACAACTTTAAAACAATTACAGCGGATTGTACGAGAGGGAACAAAAAGCGCCACGCTAATCATGAGACACGAAACAATCGGTAGTTTGCGCGGCGGGGGGATGTGAGGGAGAAGAGGGGGCAACGGTGGGCTGTATATCTATTTATTAGTGGCGGCTCGCGGGGGGGGTGTCATCATCAATCATCAATTAGGGTATTCGGCGGCGGCGTACCCTAATTAAAACATTATACCGCGCGTAACAAAAGCGCCCCCCTTACACCGCCTCCAGCCCCCCCCCCTCGCTGAAAACTGAAACTGAGACATTACATCCGGCGGAATCGCGACAATGGCGCGGTTGCGTTTCAGGAAACCGGATTACGTTCGTCTTGCGGGCCGCAACGCGGCGCGGCGACATTCCTCGGTGAGGAAGCAGCGCCTGCCGCCTACCCCCGCACGAGGGAGGAACTACCCGCAAATACCAAGTATGTTCGTTACACGGGGACAATGCACTCCCCGAACTGTAAATACTCAATTGGGAGTTAATGGGCCCTTGCTGAGTTGGCCACTAAGACCCATTCTATTCAGGGTTGGTCACATTCACGGGTCAACACCTATCCGACGGCCTCCACGCATGAAGTGCGAGCTTGGGTAGGACTCTAACCCTATGGTTAGTTTCCCATGGGAATCAACCTTCTGGCGCTCCTGGACGGTCTGCGCACCGTGCGGCGTCATCCAATCGACTGTGCACTCTGACTAACAGTCAGGGGAGTCTGGAAGCTGTACTGTTTCCTACAGAGCGGGGGTGGTTGCAGACCTTACGGCGACTGCTCTTGAAACGACCATCGGCTATCCGATCCTGGGTGAACAGCCGGGCAAAGGACGCTGTGGTCCGCGATAGATTCGGTATACACCGTTTCACCGCTTCGTAAGGGAGAGGACCGCGTAAGCGATTCGAACTCGTAACTAATCGAGAGACCCGAGTAATCTGGTCACAATAATTAATTGGAAGTAAGGGTGTGAGTGTAAGCCCGCTGTAAGCCACCTGGCTATCTCGCGGTTAAGGCGTTGGCCTCTTACGGGTTTGTGGCGGAGCTTGACGGTGGACTGTTTTGTCCAAGTCTTCTGCGCTCACTCCAGGGAGATATTACCGTCACGAATATGTTTTTAAAATAAATGAAAAAATCTTTGAATAACTAAATATTACTATACTAAGATGACCAGGCTACTCATCTGACCACTGCTGTGGTCAGGTGTTGTTCCAGTTGTGTTCCACAATCAGTTGCGGTTTCATTATCAGAAAAGGATATTGCTTTTCCCAATTTGTTGAGCTCTTTCATACAGTCCCAGACCACATAAGATTCTGTGGTGTCTTTAGCCAGAGCGTCCAATGCTGCTCTGTTGTCAAAGCAACCGTAACCGCTGCAACAATTCAAGGCAAAATAGCGGAAAGAAGAGGTGAGCAAAGGCAGAGCATATTGGCTCCGTAATTACGGGAACGTATTCAGAAATCTAGCACATTTTTGTTTCGAGCGGGGGCCAATACTGTTGTAATAGTAAATATGATAGCGATTTCGATAGTGGATATGGCAACAGGGGAAGATATAGATGAGTTCAGTTTGGAGTCAAGAACAGCAAATTATAACAATAATGATTTAACTAATGGCCCATTCAACAATTTTGGCCCTCTCACTTTAGTTCTTAAATTTTATGGTTTTTGTGTTTATGACGGCGCTATCGAAAATAGAAATAACAGTCTGGTACTCGTCCGTTAGAATGGTTAGGCAATGCGGATTCTATAAAATAATGTTGCAAAAAATCGGGAAATGCAAATTTCATGTTTTAAACCGAATAAAGTTTGCGCCCAGATGTTTAAAATAACTTAATAAGGTTATTCAAGCTTCAGTCCTCTCAATTACTTTCCCGTCAGAGGGAAAGTATTATGAACGCACTTCTGTGTGTCTGTGACTGTTTTTTTTTAACCCATAAGGCATGTGCTTTTTCGTGTAACCCGCCTTGTTGCCTATTGGCACCATCTTCTAGGTGGGCATTTATAGCATCATGCAGTCAAACACTCAGGCGGTCACCCACTTAAGTATTGACCGCGCCCATCGCTGCTTATCTTCGGTAACAACGAGAAGAACCGGTGTTAACGTGGCTACGGACGCTACAAACTGACGCTCCACGATAGCGCCCAAACGCTGGCATGCATGCATCATGGTCATGGCAAGAGTCGAATAGATTGTGGTTAAAATCGGTTAAGCAAGGGGGCGCGCTAGTCGTACTTCAATCTCGAAAAAATCGACTTAAAGACTTGAAATTCGGTACACATTACCTGAAGCCACATTGTGAAATTTTAGTTGGAATAACTCATATACAAGCGACACAGAGATTTTTCATATTTCAAAGTCATAATGATAAATTCACAGGGTTTGACATTTATAGTGGAAATAAAATTAGCTTCAAATCGGTAGTACGAACCGCCCTTGAAGCTGCAGCGACGACTGCCAGTAATTATTGATTTGTAATATGTATGTATAAATATAATATAACTTATATATGTACCTATTCCCATTTACTAATTTTCAATTTATGTTGTATAAGTTTATATGTTTGCGGTTAACTCTACAACTTTTGCGGTCATTTGATTAATAAATATTTACGGATGTGTTGTATTTTTTGTTTCATAATTTAGTTTGCAAAATATTTTTCAAATAATTTCGAACGGCGTAAGTTATAATCGGCATAAGAACATGTTTTTTTTAAGAATTATGTATCTAATTATAAGTTCATGCTGTTACTTACCTAAATAAATAAAATAAAAATAAGAAACATAAAAAATATTGGAAAAATACCATTTTAATACCACGGCAAATACTACAGATATAATACGAAAATACTACTAAAAACTACAAAAACCTTAGAAATACATTCGCGATTTTAATCGAATACTGTCATTGTTGGGGGATGCGATTGGCGCGCGGGGAGAGGGGGTTGGGAATTAACGCGGAGGGGGGGGGGGGCTGTCTAAGTAGACTTGATGAGAAAGTGTTGGAGTGACCCAACCGATTTTTTTTATAGTATTTTTTTTTATATTAAGAGTTTTAAAATGATAATAGTACTTAAATTGTCGGGACACAATGAACGGTAAAAAAGTACACACAGAACTGTAATAAAGGTGGTTCCGACACAAATCACCCACTGTGACATAAATTGCATATAATATGCGGAGTTCCTCTGCAGTTAGAATTTGCACCGAGCGGGCGCAAATGCGGCGAGAGTGTATTCGGGCGGGATTTCGCGGGAAGAAAGCGCGCCGTCAAATAATGCCGTTCATAAATAAGAGTCGGCGTGCCGCGCGGCGCGCAAACACGCGTCGCGACGCCCGCGACGTCCCGCGCGCGTCCCGGCGACGATTTATCGCGGGACGCCCGCACCTGAACGCGACCGACCGCGACACACACACCGTTTCGTTTCATCCAAGCTAGAGACGGTATAAATTAATTATTGTTTTCTAAAAATGACGTCACAAAGCACAACACGAAACAAGGTACTGCAATTTCACAAAATAACACACAGATCGACACTTGCAAATGCTTTCATTATGTTATTTCCGTTCTCATGAAAATGTGTAAGTACTTAAATCTGATTAAAAACAATACTTTGATTACAGGTTATTTAAAATTAATTATTTATTTAAATTCTTACATTGATACTTGTTGATAGCCTTACCATTATTTATTATAATTTGATGTTTAAAATGTATTACTAATGTGCACGTACACAACAACGTCGCACAGCTACTGTAAACAAACGAAATGTCGAATGGCCGATACTATTCCTTCTTTTATTATCCGACGGCCCAACAAAAAAGTAGTGAAATGTGTTCAGGCTTCATCTATGTATGTTTGCCTATTGTTTATTCCACCATCACTTCTAAACGCTTGAACTGATTTAAAAGTGTGTGGTATTGTTAGAATTGTTATATCATCCCGAGTGTCATAGAATACCTTAACTGTCCAAATATCAAATAAGTAGTTGTCTAAATGTCCAAATGTCAATAAATTATCATAAATATATAGTGTTTAGTGTCAAATGAAAGGTCTGATTCAGTACATTCCGGAAATATACATCTATATGTATATGGATAAATAAATTAACCACAAATATTTTATTTAAAAAAAACGCAATAACAATACAATAGTTAATATGAACTCCGATTTAGATCAAATATCTGCTTGGGATACAAAACATGGTATAATTATAAATCCAAATAAATCGCAAACAATTGTAATAGGCGGCACAAAAACATTGTCCAAAATAGATACTTCATCATTACCGCCAATTTGTGTAAATGGAAAAATTGTTGAATATACCAAAAATATTAAAAACCTTGGAATTCTAATAGATCAACATCTTTCTTGGCAAGATCAAGCAAACCAAGTAAGTCGTCGGATTTTCCGTGGTTTTCATAGTCTCCGGCGGCTTCAAAGATTTCTCTCCATGTCACATAAAGAAATGATTGTGTCCACACTCTTAACGTCTATACTTGACTACGGTGATGTTTGTTATATAGATGCCAGTGAGGTTATTTTGAATAAGCTGGAGCGTCTGCAAAATATCTTACTCAGGTATGTTTTTAATTTGCGAAAGTTCGACCACGTTAGCTGCTTTCGTGAGCAACTTCATTGGCTTCCTATTCGCGATCGAAGAAATTTTCATACGCTGTCGCTACTCTACAACATACTCAATAGCCCCACTTCACCCTCCTATCTCAAGGAGAATTTCCACCCTTTGGGAGGCCACGGTCTTCCACTTTGATCAAGCCAGGATAACACAGTCGCCATTCCGATACATCATTCTTCTGTTTACACGCACTCTTTTACAGTTTTACATTCTGCTCGTTTATGGAATCAGCTCCCTCACTCTATCAGGCATGCACTTTCGCTGCATACTTCCAAAAAGTTGTTGAAGAAACATTTATTTTTACACAGCCACTAACCAAATACCTCACCTTGTCCTCTCCTTTATCCTTCCCTGGGAAACCTAAGCATAAGTTACTGACATGTATTTGTATAAGTTTATTTTAAATTTAACTTTACTACTTCTTTGTGTATTGTACTGTGAAAATTAGGAATTATTTTATCAAATGGTTGACTGTAAGAAATCGCAATAGAGATAAGTCCGCCATTTGTAAATAAATTGTCTTTTTTATAAAACCATCATTAAGTTATGTTTTTATAGCACAATAAAGTTATTCTATTCTATTCTTATTCTATTCTATAGTTCACTTCCTGTAACGGCAGTCGTGTTCTTTATTATTTTTAATATTCTAAACTTGTAAGAGAGGTTTTTGAAAGTTCAGTATTAATGTCTGGTATATAAGTTTTTAAAATCTGTAATGATTTTTGAAATAAAGTGAACATTTAATCCATCATATAAGAGCGACAAAAACATTATTACAGTAAATATATTATAGTAAACTACCGAAAATATATTACCACTGGAATAAACCCTCTGGTGCCGAAGTTATTCACATTCAAATTATAATCATTCATATATTCAATTAGTAATTGCAGTTTTTTTAACGATTGGCTTGTATAAAATGGAACACTGTGCGCAGTTATATTCGATGAGGGCGACGCCACCCGCTTCCGGAATGCACATCGAGGTCGCCTTGTCGCTATAAAATGCTACCATGTTATTTGCGAGCCACAAATTTGTAGATGAGGATCTGGCTGGTTATGCGGACGGTATCATCAAATTAGGCTTGTAAGGGGCTATCCACATATTACGTAATCACGTCTTTGTGGTTTTCGGACACCCTTCCCCATGTCAATAGACGTAATCAGCGGCCTGCCTCCCCCCCCCCAAGAATACGTAATCAACCGAATTTGCGGAAAATGTGAAGAATCGTGAACGTTATGTGTTTGAAGACGTTAGTAAGGTGAAAAAAAAACATTGTAGAACTCTTTTAAAAATGTACTTTATTAATTTAAAGTAATTACAAAATCTCAACCTCTTTGGTTTATTTTACAAATCCCAACAGAACGCAGCGCTTGCAGGAACAGGGCTAGACGACTCAATCGCAGACGAGCGTGTGGGGATATTTTTTTATTATATTATATTATTTAGATATTTATCAAGACATATTTTCAAAATAAGCTTGAAAGGCAATAATTCCTGTCGCGCCATCAAGTGCGTCGCCAGCTAATCAGTCGCCAATCTTGTTGCGAACCCCATACGATCAACTGGCGAACCCCTAGGGGTTCGCGTACCCTACTTAGAGAAACGCTGCCTATTACCATCTAAAATTAGCAAAATATTTTTTTATGGGGTAGTTTTCAACAACAGTTCTTATTCGTCTGCTTGATATACTCACAAAAACACGACTCATATCCTCTTAGTTGGGGAGCCAGCGACAAAATAGTTTTGAATTCAAGAGTTCAAGAGTTTTGTTAAGGCGAATACTTTCAGATCAGACAGTATTTTGACCATATAGAGTTGTCAACTACAACGGGCAACCCGTCACCTCAGGAAGTTTTAACGATTAGTCGTTCTCTCTCCCGTGAAGTGAATGCAGAAGACTTGGACAAAACAGTCCACCGTCAAGCTCCGCCACATGCCCGCCAATCCTGAACAGAATGGGTCTTCGTGGCAAACTCAGCAAGGTCCCATTAGCTCCCCAAACAACTATGTAAAAGTTTTTGAAGACAATAAATATGATTTGATTTGAGAACTTGAAACAAATGGTCAGGCTGCTTAACAATATAATGCGTGGCGTCCGCATTACTCCGCTTTTTTGTCGCTGACTCTTAAACTATCTTGAAATATTTTACATAACCAACCATTCAAATTTAATGTTATCATTGTACGACTTACTAATATCGCTTGTTAATATTTATTAATTGCAGCTCGATTACAATCTAAACTAATTAAATGTTGCACTCGCTATCTCTTTGATTAATAAGAGCATCGTTTGTATTGAAAGAATCGAACATAATTTGACAAACAATCAGTTGGGTGAAAACTCGATTGTCAAACATTGACGAACCAATCTTTAGTCGATAAGTAAAAAGGCACATAGATCTGTTTGCGCGCGTACCGGGCTCACTTCGTTAATATTTCAAAGGAGAAATGGAAACGAAGGGTGGCAGAAATGGTTTTTACTGCAAGTGCACGTAGGTACCCACTTACTTTACCCCTTTTAGGTTTCTGTTATGCCGGGGGTGGCGGGGGGTTATTGCGCCCCAACCACTCACACCCTCTCGACCCTTATAGTAAATGTATACATAGGCATTCAGCACTTGCAACCCCGCAGCACTAAGTTGTATAATGAAGCATCCACTCGCGGGCCTACTTTGGACGCAATAGATACAAAAACAAAAGGTAATTTTAAAAAAGCAGGTAATAAGGCGATTCTTTTCACAAAAGTCATCGTAACCAGAAATTTACGACGTGTAGATGGCACTCATCGTTAAAAAAATATTAATCTCCTATTATTATGTTCAATATAGCCACTTCTGTGGTATAAGCGTATGGCGGCGACTGTATATAGCGCTCTAAACACGACTATACGTTATACACAATCATATAATAACGAACGAATGTTTTTGATTTGATTGATCAACGTCGTAATACAATTTGACAACCAGGAATTTACTAAGAAACCCAACGGGTAGATAGCAGTCATTGTTTCAAAAAATGATTAATCTTCTATTATAAAATCGAAGACTATCGCGGTTGTTTGACATTATAAATAGGATAGAAAACGAATTTACCGCGTGAAATTTGTAGGACCCGACGTTTCGGTGACGTTGCAGCCACCGTTGTCTAGGGTAGAAAGTCTACCCTACCAACGTCTACCCTAGACAACGGTGGCTGCAACGTCACCGAAACGTCGGGTCCTACAAATTTCACGCGGTAAATTCGTTTTCTATCCTATTTATAATCTTCTATTAATATGTACAATATGGCGACTTTCGTGGTATAACAGTATGGCGGTAGATGTAGATGGCTCTCTTAAAACGCTTAAACGGTATAAAATTATAATATAATAAAAAGGGAATTATGAAATCACAACAGGTTTCAATACAAAGGTTTCAATACGAAATAATTACGCACTTTAGTGTTAAGAAAGACTAATAGATGGCATGTTATCTCTCCATATTATCATTGATTATAATGGTATTATTTCTATGCTGTAATCAGCCTATAAAAAATGCGATAGATGGCACTAATAATTAAATATTACCATTATTGGCGTTTGTCAAATTATTAGGTTTGCATAATCAATCGGTCCTTTATAAAAAAAAGCATTCATTATCAATCTTATTATAGAAGACCAAATAAACTGCCATTAGCTTGGCCGTCAATGCTATCAGCGCCACCTGCATTTCGCCGTATCCGAATGGTTGCAAAATCCTTCTATGGAGTTGCGCAATCTAATGTTACGCAATATAATCAATGCTCATAACAACTGATCGTTCCATCTAGTAATATGGCAGCGGATTAAAGTCATTTCAAAGTTAAGTAATGTACTAAGTTAAGTTAAGTAATGTACTAAGTATGTCTAGGTAATGATGGATATTTGGAAACCCTGAAAATGTACATTATAGACTCCTGGCTAATTTACTGGAAATTTAAATAACCGTAAAAAAGAAATCGAAAATAATCCCATTTTTTGACTCTTACAAATCAAGCTGTGTAGCAATTCAGTGTTGTGTCGAAGTTGATTATCATAGATTTTTAAAATCAATGTACATGTATACTTTTATGTTTTACTAGCTTTAGCAATTAATTAAAAATTTTATTGAAAAAACATATTTTTCCATATAAATTGAACATTTTAAGGATGAATACCGTATAACTCCATTTTGTATGCCGTAGAGTCATTATAGTTTTATACACGAATAAAATAAAGGTGGCCGCAAGTATATATATATATATAATTTGTGTGTTTGTTACTACATTTATTGTGAAATTTCACAATGGGCGTTATTTTAATCATAAGACAATCTCTTACAACCATACCTACTATGAAGTGCTTATATGTTTGCGTGCGTGTAACATGTGTATAAGTGTGTGTCATGTAATTGCATTCGATCGATAGAATTAGAATGCAATTCCGTTAATTGTATCCCAACGGAAAATGGTGACCCGGCCGAGAATCTAACGCGGAACCTTACAATGTAAGATCAGGCGACCTAACCACTATGCCGCTGGGCCGTGATGGGCGCAAGCAATTGGATTGCCCCCAGCGTGGCCGATGTTGTGGCGCATGCGACCCAGACCCAGCCGACCAGGCAGGGAGTTATTACCCTGTCAAGCGACCAGAGCGACGGAATATATTCAAATGACACGATACACGATGCGATCACGCGACGCAGCGCCACGCACAAAATGAGATAATGGAGCGGGATCGCGCGAGAACGACGCGGGACGGACGCGGGACGGAACGGCGCACAATGGATCGGTTCCAGCTATTCCAAAAGTGGTCTATATTGGAACCTCAGGGGTCGATTTCGAGTTGCACGGGGTCAATATCAGCGAGAAAACAATGGGGGTGCACGAGATGTAAATGGGGGTCCACGTTAGCAGACTCCATTAAGGCAAGTCACCATAAATAATAACGCGTTTCGTAAATGTCGTATCATACCTAAAAACAGATTGTGTACAGCATAGTATTGTAAACTTACATTAATCGCAATAAACAGACGCGCGCGTCACAAGTGTAATGAAAGAAAATCAACACTCAACTCAAATTGCATCACTAGTCGATTAAAGAGGCCAGCGCAAATGACTAACGAGGAAAGGTGCCGAGAAAGGCAAATAAATTGCACTTCAACGTGTATCCGTGCGAGCGAATAGGATAGACGCGTTACATGAACGACCAAGTGAGATAATTTTACATGTGGAGCTATGGCTTTCTCAAATGCTTTGTACTTCAAGGTCATGGTCGCTTAGGAAATGAATACGCAACGTGCAAAATTTAGGTACAGTACGGCTGCAGTTATCCAAGCTCCAATTAATCGAATTTCCAGATAACCGAGATCGAAAAGGACACGGCCAGGCCTTGTTTTTACCTCACAACGTCACCACTCTGCTTCCAATTCTGCTATACAGTACTGTATTTTACATTTTTTATGTATTGTATTGTATTACATTTGTAACTGACTAAATTTAAATATGTAATAGATGTATTTCTTTTACACTGACTACGTTTTTACTAATTTTTAAATTTACCGTAAGTTTCCTTCTCGATTTACGACGGGGTCCGTGTTATTCGAGTGATCAATTAAATTATCCGAGGTATACCCTTGGTCCACATTAGCCCCTTGGTCCCTAATAGAAATGTAGTAAGTACGAGGGGTGATCACAAACTAAGGTTACAACGCCTGCAATGAACATGTACATTTTATTTCAGAAAACCAAAACAACCAATTGAGTAGGTACAACCATACATTAGGTTATTTTTCGACATAGTCTCTAGATAAGTAGGTAGTTAAAGTTAACAATAGTTTTTTTAAATCATTACATTCGCAAGTTATCAGGTGACGGCCTATTTCTTAACCCCTTAAGTATGATACGACCAAATCTGGTTCTGAAACAATTATCCGTTGAGTATGATACGACCAGATCTGGTTCCGCGTTTTTTTCACTTCTTTGACGTTCTCATATTTATTCATAATTATCTAATTGTTTTACAAAATGATATTTCAATATTCTATATTCGAAATTTCAATGCAATCATTGTGCAGTTGTTCTTTTTATGATTGGTGTAGTAGTTTCGTAGTTATAGTACTTTAAGGTCGATGTCGCCGAAAATCCTGCAAAAGAGACAGATGCATCCATGAAAATACCCATTTACTCCAAGGGTTAAAGCACTTTAGATAAGTCGTCATTGAATATAGTTAGTTTCCCAGGTGCTACTAAACTTAATTGAAATGATATATATTTCTATGCAATTTTCTTGAGACTAAGAGAATATTGTCGTGGTTCAGAGCTTCTTCATAATTAAGATTCTACTTGAGTCTTAAGGAATCGTCTCTGCAATATTCGACAAAGGCTCCTGATACTTTACCGCCCAAATCATGTTTTCGTATGCACTCCAGATGCCATCGCCTTTTAGTTCAGAGGAAACTTAAGAATTTCATATTTTATCTGCATGTTTAAGATTTTGATTTTGTATACGGTATCAGTGTTTTATGAGCCTGTTTCTTATGTTTTTTTCTGTCGGTAATCGCAAAATAATCGGAGCAACAATCGACGATTTCGATTAATTAGGAAAACACCAATAATCTTCGATTAATCGTATCGTAATCGGTTGCATTGCATCCCTAGTAATAATGATTTATCGTTATTATATCTTTCATCTAGATTCTAGATCAGTGATATTCAACCAGTGGGTCTCTTCGCGACCCCCTAGTACGGGGTCGCAGAGACCTTCGGGGGACCGCATGCTATCTTAAAATAAGATTCGAAAATATTACAATATTTTTATTTATATAATATGCAAACATTTACAGCTTCGGAAGAAAAATATATTTATTGCGTGTTTCGCTATTGCTATTACAAAACTTTAAAGTTGGATACAGCCTTGAAAGTGAATAACAGTTAAAATTAATGTAGTTTTTGTCATTGTTTTAACAAACACTTTGTTTATTTTATGCTAACAGTTACAGCTGTGGAAGTGAAAACAGTAAGGAGGGTCACGTAAGAGTTTTATTTTTTTTTTACCTAAAAGGGGACGCCACCTAAAAAAGGTTGAGAAGCACTGACATAGGTCATCTACAACTTTCACGGAAGATACATTTCTCAGTAACTATGAAAGGTAGTTACAGGGATTACAGTAAAATGACGTAGAGGAGTGTGAGGTACCACTGTGCGGCGGCCGGGTGGAAGGAAGGAAAGGCCCTCCTCGTAAACGCTATTAGCGCACAGAGCGACGGCCGCCTCGTATCCATTTGTAAAAGTGGGCAATTAAATTCTGGGCACCGAAAACGCCGGACGCAACTTTTACCGGTACGCGTTCCCACTGTGCGACTCTTCGCGGGAAGCATCCTCGTGCGCTCGAAAAATTACGATTTCAAGGTTTTGTGGCGATTTCATTAGATAAAAATTTGTAGCAATTAAATTAAATGTCATGGATATTGGAACAAACTTTCTCGATATGTTAACAGTTCAAATCAAACAGTCGACACAGTCTATCTGAGCATTTTTCAATTCATCAATATTGGAGATATTGTTTTATTCAATGTTTTGTTATTATTTTTATGGATATAACTATAACATATTATTAATATTACGTCGAGATTTAACTAAAAATCTACCTAGCTACCTATGAATAATCACTACGAGCGTACTGACTGTTTTTATTGATAGGGTACTTCATACCGTGACCATACGTCCCGCTTTGGGCGGGACAGCCCCGCTCCGCTTTCAGGCTGTCTGTCCCGCTGTCCCCAGCGAGAGCAAAAATGTCCCGCTTTCGCAAACACGCCAAAAGATAATTTAAGCCCAAAAGATGACAAAATCAAAAGCTGGAATTCTGACAATGTTGCTGTATAATTATTGAGTACGTTTTATGTCTGCCTGGAAGTAACGCAACTGTCGAAAAAGTGTTTTCTCTAATGAATAAAATATGGAAAAACGAAAAAACACAGTTAAGTGTCGCAGTTTTGAAAGCCATTTTGATTACCAAGACTAACATTAATAAATCATGTAATCAGCTCCATTCTTACTTATAAACTAGACCCGATATTTTGAAACAAATTTGCGCCTGCGACAAATATAAAACAACTGCGTAGATATCTACTTATTATTAGTAATACTGTTATCATGTTTTTCATTTTTGAATAAAAAGTAGTAAAGGACCAATAGGTACGTTTTTTTTCTGCAAAGGCGTCCCGCTTTGACGAAAAAAAGAAATGGTCAGGTTAGGTATGCAGTATAAACAAAGCTTGATATCGCTAACATAAAGTCGAACCTAGGTTGGTGTTTAGCAAACTCACCTGCATTTATGTTTTAATGTCACTTTAATCATCATACTGATTCCGAATATGTAAAAATCATTCATCTATCTCTATAAATAAGCAAGATATAGGCATTTAAAGAAGCGTCAAACGACCTACGACCGGCGGTACGATGTTAATTTCTTTGAAAACAATTCATAAATGGCGGTAGGTAAGGTAAGTTTTTTCAAATACTATCATAAACACCTATTTGGCGGTAGGATAAGTTAGTTTTTTAAGAATATGACAGTTAGCTAACTGCATATTTTCCTGCAATATATCTACTAGGTATATGTATGTTTATCAATAATCACCGCGAGCGTTCTGACCGTTTCATGCAGTTAAACAAATCTTGATATCGCTACTATAAAGTCAAACTCATGTTTATAACGCGTGGGATTTGAAGTTTATTGTATTTTTGAAGTATTCCATAATCGAAAAACGGCATGACTGCTTCTCTTTTTTTTTTGCTTATTGCACTGTAAGTTCCGTTGTCGTAGCTTCTGAAGGGAAAAAAGTGTAAATGTCAACGTTGTGGCGGCGTGACGGCCATGTTGTTTATTGTTTTAGCCGCGGAATTTAAATTTTTACTGGTGCTGCAAAACTTTATAAACATAACAGAAGACGTTTCACTGTTGTTAATTATCTCAATGAAGCGAGATCTACCTTCATTTTATTAACGCAGTCAAAATGAAAGAGCGTGTAGTTTTTGTTCTTTTTTTTTTGAAAAGTGTGACGGGACTTACCGAAGCCGATGCGCATCCGAGGTCCGGGGGGAACCCAGCGAATCCCGGTCGTGCCGGCGCGCGGGCGACCGCGACAACCAAAAAAAATCACTCAAAAACAACTCAACACAAACTCAAAAACGAACATAACCAAAACGCGCGGCGCGAGGCGATCCGTCCGCGGACACGGCCCAGGTTCTCTCCTCCACGGCCTGCCTTTTCTTCCCGAAAACTTTTCGTGGCGAAACCGCACAGCGCGCGTCAACTCGACACAAGACGGTCAGTCGCCGGGCATCTGTTGCGAGTTTTTGTTTTGGCGTCAGCAGAAGCACGTACGGCGTGCGGGGCGACGGGCGACACAAGCTCCCCGCGCGACGCTCGGTTAGCAACTGAAGCGCGGACGGCGAGCGCGGGGGGAGGGGCGGCCCCCTTCCCCCCTTCGCGCCGCCGGCCGGGCGGAGATTCCCCTCGTATCCCCTCCCCATCCCACGACCGGCCATTACATTCGTTATAATTTAATTAATTTCTCGCTCTCCATCTCACTCTATTAGATAAGATAGGACCTTTCGTATTTGGTGGCTAACTTATTTCTCGACCTGTATAGTGCCAACATAAACACAGGGAAGAATCCGTCATTGAAAAGCATGCAATAATACATTCGATGAGATAGGTGTAGGTATATATGATCGGTATATAAGTTCTGTCATAATGTTCAAAAGTTGTAAAGGAAGTCAACTTTTTATAATTTTTGGCAATTCCATTTTAAAAAAATACTAAGTTAAAAATATGTATTTTAATTTAAATTGAGAAAAAAATGTATTTTGTCTGTAAACCACATACATTTGAGATTCAAAAAAATCATTTAACTTTAATTTCGCCTTAGAAAAAAAACATAAAATAATATGTGAAGAAAGCGAAAACTTGAAAAAGTCATTGGCCTTGACCAGTATTTCCCACAACAGTTCATCCTCAGCGTCAACCGGAGGGTCATCGAGGTACTCAACCTCTGGACCTGACAGCAAAGAACGATCAATGCCCGTGGACGATCATGTAAAGAACGATCAGTCACCGCGTGGATCTTGATCATTCCTTATTTCACACGTTTTATCTATTCATTTATAGGCAGGCTTTATATAATCTTTTCAAAATCTTACGTTTCTTTTGGGAACAAGCCTCGTTTAGGAATGAGCCACATTTGTGATGACATTAGTATCTCATATTTACAAAAAACCGACATGTATCGTTTTCTCTGTAACCCTTCAAATGCAAAGGGTATATCAATACAAATTATATTATAGTATAGTAATGTAGTTTATTACAATAACAAATTTTCATACGTCTATTCAAAATGGCTACAACGATTTCTAATGCGGGCATTTACCCACGATTTTTTAAAAATTATAGCAAGAAAAAAAATTATTTGGCGATAGAACACTTATATATATATTTGTTAATTGGTTAACTTTTTTTTCGTATCTATAAGTATCTTTTGTTTAAGTCGTATCTTGTGCTCTACTGGCACTTAAATTCTCACACTTCCATGAAGGTTGGCTGTAAGAGATTGTACTTTAGGCAATAAGTCCTCCTGTTGTATGTTTTTTTCTTAAAATGTGCAATAAAGAATTTCTATCTAATTCATTGTTCCAAAACTAATCACCTATTTTTCAGTAATATTAGTCACATCAATCAGTAATTATTTAGTTAGAAAAATGTTCAAACTTAACTCTTTAGCACAGTAGGACGTATGTGTCCCATAATTTCAAAAATCATTTTATAAATGATCGAATACGAATACTTTGTAAATTATATTTTTTCCATGTAATTGGCAAAAAAAATATCGTTTAGTTTTTCAAATCATCGCAAATGATCAACGAACTCTGGTGATTTTAAATAAATAAACACCCTTTACATTCACAAAAAAAAATCTTTTTTTTAACATCTCAAATGATTTAATAAAAAAAAAACAAATAAAATAATTATCACAACTTTTACATTTTGAAATCTATTTTTTAGCACGTTTTAGTAGGTATAAATAATTTCTGAGTTGAATAACAAATTATTGAAATTTGGGAAAACTTTGCATCTCTTTACGACCAGGGTCTCATCAATTTATACAAAATCTTTTGAACCACTTTTCACAAAACTTTACATACATGCTATTCACAGACACACAGACTGTGTGTTGTTTGGAATATTTGTAATATTTAGGCGATCGGTTGTTCATCGCCATTCACCGAGAACAATTCACTAATATTAACGGTCGCTGCAGATTTCGGCGATTTTCCTTTTAACCAAAAATAAAACCCTCTCCTTGCAACGCATGCTAGTTAGGAAAGTTAAATTAGGTACCTACACCCTGAGGAATTTAAGGGGCTCTCTAGTAGATCAAGCATGCTTGTCAAGCATCGCGTCGCGGGCTGGGAAGTGATAGTAAACCGCAGGAAAAATGTTTTTTTTATTTTTATATATTTACCGAAAATGCCTAATTTTGTAGTTTATACCAGGGAGTCACGTTAATTAGACGTAATTGATTGATGAATACTCCCTGGTATAAACTACAAAATTAGACATTATTGGTAAATATTTTTTAAAATATTTGCAAATTTCCTGCGGTTTACGATCCCCTCCCAGCCCGCTCAGCCACAATCATGCTTGATCGTCTAGAGTGCCCCTAACAAACTTTTATTTTTTATTAACCTTTGGCTTGATTAGTTTCTCGGTTCACCTCAAAACCGAGTGGCATCCAATCCGGTAATTACCTTTAGTTTTCTTTATATTTATTTTAATATTTATATTTTTTATTACTTAATGAAACTATTAGAAAAAGCTTTTTATTCGACCGTAGAGTTTGTTAATTTTAGGTGATTTTTTACATTTTTGGCTATTTTTTGACATTTTTAAGTAGCATTTTTCAATTATTTTGACTTTTCTGATTTTATATTTTATTGATTATTTTAATTTGCGGTGTTAGTAAGTACATATTAATAATTTTTGAGTACCGCTAGTATTAAAATGCTGCATAATGACATATCATAAAATCAATAATAAGGAACATTGAACTGTATGTAAACTGGTGATAAATCTGGATATTCTAGAAACGGACGAATACAGTAATTTTAATGTGCCTAGATATTACGTTTCTACAACCTGTTCAATTTTTTTGGTAAATAAATAAATTGAAATGAAATTGAAATGCTTATTCATTTTATTTTCCTTAGAATTCACCAGGTGTAACAATAATTGGAATAATAAAAAAAAAGCATAATTTAATGGGACCATATTTTTATTCCTACCTAACATTTATTTATTTATTTGCTTATTAATTTAGTAAAATATTTATTTATTTATTTATTTATAACGTACAAGAACAAAAAAATACAAGGACATGCATACTGTTGTACATGAGGAATAATTAAGAACAAATATTATTATAGCGAAAAACATAGCTCTATGCATATAAATATGCTAGCATATCCGAATGAGGCGAAATCGCACAACCAACTAGACCTAGAAGGTCTGTCTCTGGCTGTGCTGTGTTATACCAACTGTATTTTTGTAACTCGCGAACTGACGAAGGTGATCAATTTTAAATATTTCTAAATCTAACAAATGTGTTGTTTACACAAATTAAAGTAAAATTTAAAGTAGAAAAAATAAATATATATTTATGCAATTAAGGGCTAAAAATAAAGTAAACTTTACATTATATACAATAAATTTAAGTGGAAAATAAGTAATAATATATACAAATATATGAATTAACACTACATTCTAGTATATAACGATACAAAAAATAAAACAGTTACTTAAAAAAATCTTCAATTCATTGAATTGTCTCCAATACGCCCAGTGCCTACTGCAGGGCTTGGGAGAGGGAAAAGAAGGGAATGGGTACTACTAGATTTTATATATTAATGTGCAGTACAAAACATACGAAAAATATACTACATTATATAAAAAGAAATGTGTAGAATACAAAAGGCTAATCTTATATGAGAATTTTAAAAATAAATAATAATTTGAAAAAAAGGAAAACGTAATAAAATCAAGGTTCCTAAATCATATTAAAAAGTAATTGTTAAATTGTCAATAAAATAAATTTGTTAAAAAATAAAACAATATCACACAACTACTATTAAAATTAATAATAATTTTAGTAACATTATTATTAACCTTATAAGATAATTTAAATGTATATTTATTATTGAAATTATATTTTTCTGAATTTTGAATATATTTTGTTTAAATTTTGAATTATATTATTTTTATTTCCATCAATAATATTGTAGAATACGATAGCTTTCAATTAATTTGTTATTAATATGCCTATTTGATTGATTCGAGTTGTAGACTTCATAAATTTTATTTGGTTTTATGATATTTTTCAATTTATTATTTTATTTTATGATTAGGCATTATTCAAATTATTGTATCTGAGTCTACTTAAGTGCGGACGTCCCGTGCGATCCAGTTATAATAGGTTATGTTTTGTTATTTGTATTTGTAACAATGATTTTGAGATAAAAAAGGATTTGATTTTATTTCATTCTTTAAAAAAAAAACTCAATATAGGAAGGTTAGGTTATGGTAAAAACCAAAAGGTTTACTAATATAAAACTATGCCCATTATTTTAAGTATTTATTAGGTTATAATAAAGTCGGAACATGAAACCTTAATAACTGATGATCTTATTTCCCCGAACAAAAAACTAGCATCATACATTTGGCCACACTTACCCCACCCCCCTCCCACCAATATGTCATATTAATAATGTAATATATTTTAATTTAATATAAATTAACATTAATATTAAGTATAAAGCAAAAAGATATAAAGGACATTTCAAAATAAACATGAAATTAAAAATAAAACGAAAGTTTTACTAACCCTCGACGGAGTCGCGCCCTGCACACACTTTAGCCTTCACACTTAGCACTTTGCCGAATTCGATTGCCTGCTTTCGACAATCATAGGAAATTACTCCGATGTAGTAATCATGGGGGACTTTAACACTTGCTTAGCCTCAGACGACCATAGGAGCTCCCAATTTCGTAACTGCGTTGAATCCGTCAATCTCAACATTTTACCCCTGGGACATACACACTGCACGCCTGGTTGCCAACCAAGTCAAATTGACCACATGCTAGTGACTTGCCCTGACCGCATCCTTTGCCACGGCCAAATCGACGCGGGTGGCTTCTCAAACCACGATGCTGTCTACCTGAGCTACAGACTCAAACCCCAAAAAACTCCTAAGACAACCTTTTCCTACAGAGATCTGAGGCGGGTCGACTGGTTTGCTTTAAGAGAGGCTGTCTCGCAGGTGGATTGGTCGTGCGTCCTTAACAGCGACTCCATTGATTTCATGGTTGGTTACTTCTCCTCTGTTCTTACAAACGTCTATAATAAATTTGCGCCATTGAGAACAGTTTGTGTGAGACACGCGCCGTCGCCATGGTTAAATGACACCATAAGGGCTGCCATGGCGCTGAGGGACCGAGCTCATCGCCGCTATAAACGCAGACCGTCTGATGGGAGCAGGGAGAATTACAGACAACTGAGAAATCGATGTAATCAGCTATGCAGGAATGCAAAAAAGTCGTTCTATACCTCTCAGATTGCTGCTTCTGGCAACAATATCTGGAGATTCCTACGTCAACTTGGCTTTGGAAAAGTCCCAAATGAGGTTCCGTCCAACATAGATATCGAGGCTTTAAACTGTCACTTCGTCACTCCTACGGTTTCCATGAGCGCCGCGCTAAAGTTGGCTACTTTAAAATTCATAGAAACGAAACCGAGGGCTCATTGGCCGGCTTTTAACTTTAACTCGATTACCTCTGCAGTAGTTGATAAACTCCTGAGTGAAGTGAAAACCAAAGCAACTGGGAACGACGGTCTAAATATTTCCCTACTACTACCGATCAAGGCTGAGGTATTATCAGTAATTACGCACATTATCAATCATTCCCTTACTTCGTCCACTTTTCCAGCTGAGTGGAAGCGTGCCCTTGTTGTTCCTGTATCTAAATGCTCTAATCCTTCAGCTTGCAAGGACTTTAGACCGATCTCGATTCTACCAACACTTTCTAAATTACTTGAGCGAATTGTCTTCTCACAGCTGAACGATTTCCTCGAACAACATAGCATACTTAACCCTCTGCAGTCGGGTTTTCGCTCTAGCCACAGTACCACAACCGCCCTCACTAAAATTACTGAGGACTTCCGTGTTGCTATGGATCGCCGTCAGCTGACGGTCTTAATCCTCCTCGACTTCAGCAGTGCCTTCAACTCGGTAGATTTTGACCTTCTCTTAGCCTGCTTGCACAGTTTAAACCTATCTCCTTCAGTCACTGCCTGGTTTCATTCCTACTTACACGGACGCGAACAACGGGTATCGGTCAAAAACTTGCTCTCGAGTTGGTCGAAAATTATCGCCGGTGTGCCCCAAGGTGGAATTTTATCACCTCTCCTTTTCTGCTTGTTTACTATCTCCATCTCTGAAAATTTGTCTTGTAAATACCACCTATATGCCGACGACCTTCAACTCTATGCTAGTTTCGCTCCCATGGATGCGGCTAGTGCCATATCCGCATTAAACTCCGATTTAAACTCGATAGCGGTATGGTCTCGTAACCATGGCCTGCTTCTTAATCCGTCAAAAACCCAAGCAATCGTCATCGGAAGTCGCTCACTCATTGCCAAGTATAAAAATAATCTCCCCCTTATCAATATCGACAACGTCGTTGTCCCTTACAGCAGTTCTGTGAAAGACCTTGGCCTGCTTATTGATGAAAACTTATCTTGGCATCCTCAAGTAAGTGAGGTCAGTCGTAAAGTCTTTGGAAGTCTCCATTCTTTTAAACGGGTTCAGAATCTCTTACCTCTTTGTATTAAACGCCAAATGGCACAATCTTTTCTTTTACCGCTAATTAATTACGCTGATGTGGCCTACCTAGATGCGAATGAAGAACTACTCGATAAGCTAGATAGGGTTCAAAACGCGTGTATTCGCTTTGTTTATTCCCTGAAGAAGTTTGATCACATATCAAACTTTCGCAGGCAAATGGAGTGGCTACCCATTAGACGATGTCGGGAATTTCACATACTCGCCCTACTCTTCCGCGTACTACAGTCAAACTGTCCTACTTATTTGTATAATCTCTTCTCTCCGCTATCATCCCATGGTCTCCCATTGCGCTCTCAGGAAAATCTATTACTGGCTATACCTCAGCATTCATCAACTTTCATGTCTAGGTCTTTCGCAGTGCAAGCGGCCCGTCTCTGGAATTCCGTGCCTTTACCGATAAGACAACTTGAAAACCTGAGCGGGTTTAAAAATTCTTTAAAGAGACATTTACTCAACTTATGAATTCCCCCTCCCCTCCCGTCTCCTTTGCTTGTCCTTATATTTCACTCCTCCCTTCAATACGAGTTGGCATACGTTACTAATCACTGAATTATATTTTATACTATGATGACTTTTTTGTATGTGTATTTATTTATTACTTGTAAATTTATTTGCCCACATAAACCTTCAGTCACAATAACCCTGGCGGTATGGTCGGTAGATATTGCCACTTGGCAATAGGCCCACCACATTGTATTCTTTTGTGTGTGCAATAAAGCTTTTCAAACAAACAAACAAACTTTAGCCCGATAGCCAGCAATCAAAATAGTAGTTTTATGCCAAACACCGCGCTAAATATGTTCAACTTAATTCAGTTTAAACTACTTCAATCAAAAATAATTTCATCGCCGATTAGACCAATATGCTATACATACAGGATGTTGGGCAGCTAAACCGACACAATTTGCTAGCTCCCAAAAGCCACGGTGTTTTTTTTTTGTTTTTATTTTTTTTATTGCCCGAAATTTTTCGTTCAAGTTGTCATATCACGAAATAGCTTTGTTGTATTCTGCGATGCAATGCTAATGCACGCGTTGACTGCTTTTTGTTTAATCGATTTGATTATCAGAGTGGGTGTTCGGCACTGACAAATTAATATTTCTTATTTCGACCAAATACTGAATGTTTCCTATTACATCTAGCCTCATATTGGAACAGCTATAATGTAGATTTTTTTAAAAATAAAGCTAAGATCAAAATACTATTTAGTTTATCTAATAATAAATTTAGGTATGGACATTTTTTATACATTTACCCATTTTTAGGATTTTGAAAGCTTAAGTCATTTTCTTAAAACTATTTGCATCAAATAATAACTTATTTAAAATTAAAATGCATTGCAGAAAACAACACAAGTTATTTCGTGCTATTATTGCCATAAGCAAAAAAGTTATGATGACTTATCGCAAAATTTCGGGTAATAAAAAAATAACATAAAAAAACGGTGATAATTAGAACATAGGGTCTATGGGTGAAAGCTAGCAAGTCACCTCCCCAATCTTTAAAAAAAATGTGTCGTTTTATCTACAAAACACCTTGTAGTTCACTGCTTCAGAGGTTCGCGTGGTGCTAATTTAAATGAAATTATTAAAACAAAACAAAATTATTACGTTAAAAAAATTCTACCCTATGTAAATAAGATAGCGCAGAGTAGGGCAGCCACAGGCATCTCATTCTAATGGCATGCGGCATGACACTGACATGACAAGAAGAGGAATTTGCTATCGTCTCTAGTTTAGTTGTAATTAGATACTGCGTAGACTTACCTCGACCGACTATATGTATTATCTTATACGCAAATGTATAGGTAATATGCGTATATATTCATCAATATTCGATGCAGTAGCAAACCACCAACAATTAGAATGCAGAAGGTCCCGATGCAGCAGCCTTCACTGGGGCGTGAGGCGTCGTGGGGCGCCGCGGCCAGGGCGCCCATCGCGGCCCGTCGCGGCGCCGCACCGGGCGGACAATGTGTCGCAAATGACTCTCCATCCTCACCCCGTCTACTCTGCGCGCCGCCCATCGCAGCATCGCGTTAACAATATTCTTAATTTGCGTGCGGTCTGGGCGGGCGGATTGGGTGGGCGGCCGACGCCAACCCCTTACCCCGCGACACACGCTGAAGACTTCGTTCTCTCGTATTATGAGTAGGTACTAATGACGGCCTTTTATGGTACTAATGACCTAGTAAAATGGGAGGAGACGCCAATGAGTTTTGCGTTAAACGTATCCAATTGATGATTTGTGCTTTTACGGCCCATCGACAGACATTTTACTTTACCGGCCTACCAACCGACGAGGAAGTAAGGTATTGTGAATATATACATTTTGACACTCCCCGAGACGATTAAGACCATCTCCATACTAAAGCCTATCTGTATGTCTGTGAGTCTGCCTGTGTGTGTGTGTGTCTGTGTACTCCACGATAGCGGCCAAACGCTTCATCCGATTGAGCTTACATTTGGCATGCAGGCATAATTTGGTCATGGCAAGAATTAAAGAGTGGGGGGGGGGGGGTGGCTGTAGGCTATCTCCGGGGTCACAGGTCGCGGATAGTGAACGGATAGGACAGTACGCTGTGAATAGGTTACGCTAGGTTACGAGAGCGGCTATAGGTTACGAGAGTGCAGTGGGAAGTCTGGTAAAAAGAGTTACCTAGAAAAAGTTGCATAAGCTCAGTGAGTACTTTTAGCCCAGTCAAATAAGAACAAATTTCTTGTTCACTCGTAATATTTTCGTTTTTTTAACCACCCGACCCCCGGGGGGTTAAAATCGGTGCTCTAACAGGATATGTGTCACCTGACTGCCACACCCTGGGCAGGCTTATGCGTACGATACGGCTTAATGCAACCATAAATGAATAAACGTACGATAGTTAAATCGGGACGAAATTACTACTCCGATGTGTAACAATCAAATGCACAATAAATAAACAATTATTACACAAAACACAGAAAACAGTAAATGTAAATAAAATATACAACATTGCTTACCAATCGTTGTTAATGGTGGAAATCTTCCTTACCTGTAAAGAGAGAGAAAAAAATATATTTATAATATTTTTATAAACTTTCAGCGAAACCTCAAATGTCTTTGCAGGCGTATTCTCGCAGCAATTATCTCTGGAAAAATAATAAAATATCAAGCGAAATGCATTTTCAGAAATCAAGAAATGAGAGTTTATATGGAAACCACATTCTCATTGTATTGATAAAGAAGTGGTCGTGAAACGTGAGAAGAACAACAACCCCATTTTCCGGTTTTCGAACCTATTCTCTCACTCAAAACCGAATGCCATCGAACTCTAGTAAGGCAGATTGTATGGCAACGCCGTACGGTCTGAGGGAAATATATATTTTTTTTAGAAAAAAATGAAATTCCTTCCCGTCGTCTACGTATTTTTTTCGATAATAAAAATACTAAATACAGTAAAAAATAATACAGTTTATTTAATCATTTCAAACGTTGATGTAAATAAAGTACAATCGCTGTAATCGCTAGTAAAAATCAGCGTTAAGCAGGGATCTATTTTAGGACCATTTTTATTTCTTGTTTATATTAACGATATATAACGATAAAATATCCATACACGATGCGATATAAGTCAGACATAGTTTTATTCGCAGATGATAAGTCCCCCATTTTTTAAAAGTTACTCGGAAAAAGGATAATTTAAACGACTTAAGCGCAGCGCTGTCTCTCGTCTTAAATTGGTTCACTGTTAACAATTTATTTCCTAATTCTTCCCAATGTGAGACAGGTGGAAGCGAACTTAAAATAAGAGAATAATGTTTTTTTGGGAATAACTATATACTCTATACTATACTCTACTATATTACAATGGGGTCTCATGTAAAAAAAATATAGCTTCTAGTTTTCCTTGGCGTATCTTTCCAGGGGAGAAAGTAATACAATCCGCCGGAATTGAGTAATGTAATATTATTGTCTATTGACGCTCAGCATGTACATATACGCAATGTATTTACTTTGAAAGAATTTCTTTTCATTTCGGTGAATTCACACGCCGCACAATTAAATGTTTTAAATTTCTTTAGGTTTTTTTTTCAGAACAATAAATGAAGTGGATAGAATGATACCTAAAATAATGATATAAGTGTATACTTAAATATTTAAATAATTATATAAAGAAAATAATAATAAAAGCTACCGATATAATTATAATAACATAAAATTTAAATGACAATGGCCTAATTCAAGGTCAATGTAAAAATACAACTAATGCAGCAAGATTTGCATTCACTTTTCAGAGTATAAATGGTTACGTACATCTAAAAATGGTAATCTTTGGTAAAATGGTTATTTGACATGAAACTGAATTTAAAGTAAGAAAGCGATAACTCGAATCTAGGCGCTTATTCTTGAGAAATTAATATTGCTAAATTTGTATAGTATGGCCCATGCGAACCAAATGGATCATAGACAAATGTGACATGCTACATTTTATTAATAATCACCCCTAGGCTGCCTTTGGACACACTAGATTTCTAGTGTGAAAATAAGGCGATAATTACGCATGCCTAATTCAATAATTTAGCGACTTGCAAAAATCTTTCAATACAGAGGACCATAGGCGAATGTGGCAAGCTAAACATCTCAAGAACTGGGCCGCATGGCTTTTGTCATTGACCACGCTATTTGTCATTGACCACATGGCAGCGTCCTTAAGGTGGGTATCCATTAGGTTCGTGCATCAACTCTGCTCCGCGCATCTGCATCTGCTCAAGTAGTGGATACGTTCGCGGTCCTGGAGTGTGCAACGTTGCAGTGACGGTAAGTGCTGCGAACACAAGTGGAGCGCAATGTGTTCGTGGATGCGTGCAAAATAAAATAAAATAAAATAAAATAAGACGTTGGTCGGTACGTCTCGCGCATCACGTTCGGCGTTCAGTAACCGCGAATCCATCGCTGTGGAGTGTGTCGAGGAGTAACGTAGAATAGAATAGAATAGAATAGAATAGAATAGAATAACTTTATTGTGCTATAAAACATAACTTAATGAATATTACACTGGTTTTATAAAAATACAATTTATACACAAATGGCGGACTAATCGCTATATCGATACCTTACAGTCAACCATTTGCTAGATCTATCAATGTATAGCTCTAATCGAGGAGTACCGAAATTATACAGTGCTGTGGGATCCGAAGGATGAGAAATTTAAAAATAAATTCTGGCGACGACATGTTCGCTCAACGTTCGAATGAAAACTGCGGAGCACTCGTTGTTCTTGAGGTGATGCGCGCACCGTCTCCATTCGGGCAGTTGCAGATGCGCGGAGCAGAGTGGATGCGCGAACCTAATGGATACCCACCTTTATTATTCTCAATCGCCGAAACAACAATGAGCATCAATTTGGGCGGGCAAGTTGTGAAGCGCGTTAGAAATTGGACGAGGCGGTGCGCCGTCAGGAGCCAGCCAGCATCCGCGCTGAATGCAGCAGGTAATGATGCCCCGCCGACCTTCTGAACCTCGTCCCCCTCGGCGCCGATCCTCGCGGCCACCCCGCCCGTTCCGCCCGCGCCGCCGTACGGGAATAACTAATGATTGAACTTTGTCAATGGAAACTTGGGAGCGCGACCGCTCGTTTGCGGCAATGGAGACATTATCACCAGAATATAACGCGTGATTGAAAGGAACGTTTTATTCTTCTTCTTCTTACAGTGCCGATAATAAGAGCTCACCAGAAGATTCTCTCGCTCCCAAATTATATTTGAGGATTACACACTTAAAGGAAGAATTTTTCGAAAGTTCTGGAATAAGCGGGGGAGAGTTATTCGTATTCTGGAAATTCTGGAATACATAGAGTTGTCCACAAAGTCTTTACAAATACAAAATGGCATGGTATGATGAGTTTTTTTTTGTAGTAGTCTTTATTTATAAAAAAGATACAAATTACATGTTACAGTTTCCAACTGCTAGTGCCTTTTTAGTAGGTGAACAACAATAATGTGTTCAAATTTGACTTATATTACATTTGACTTATATTTGAATAAGGTAAAGTGTTTTATTTTGTATATACTGTGTACATTTGTTTTTCTATTCTTAATGCCTGTATTTTATTTAAACATGTGTATTTACTTGCAACAATTCTATTTTTTTTTATATTTATGTTTATATTGCATCTCAACGGATTGGTCTAAAGTCTAAACTGTTATGTTGATTTTCTTATGAAATTTGGAAAATAAATAAAAATAATTAAATATTAATGATTACCTATTATACTTATCTATTATAACTTGATTTACGCTGAATTTTTGTACCGACTTCCTAACCTAACCTATAATTCCTATAATTACTAGCTTGATAACTACACTCATAAATAATTTCACTAAATAAATGATTTGTACTAGACTAATATACCTACTACCTAACCTAACCTATATTAATTACCTTGGGTTACAATAAATATGTATACTTATTTTATTTAATTAAACGATTACAATAATAAATAATTATGCTAATTAAATGATAACCACTAAATAGATGTACGTACGCCCTTACATAACCCAACTTAACTAGCTTGATTTATCCTAATTATATGAACTTATTTCTACATAGTTAATGTAGGTATAAATAACCTAATGCTAATTTACCCTAATAGAGTTTTTACTTATCGCCGTTATCGTATTTATAATATATATTGTTTTAATTAGCTCGCCTAAGTAAGTCATTATTTAGGTTGCTGAGTAGTTTAAGTTTCATTGTTTTCTTAAGTAGGTATTTGCTGATTAAGTTATCTAATTTTATTGAAAAGTGATTGATTAATTATGTAACAATGAAGTCAAGTGTTCTATCGCGTAGTAATTGGTTTGCTTATTATATTTCAAATAACCCTTTCACGTAGCCGAGTTCTGTGTACATACTGATCGGCAGGTATTCGTAACGAACTGTTTTCGATGTTGTCAAGCAGAATCTTATACCATTTAAAAAAACTTGTAGGCAAGACATTAATAGAGGAGTACAGTTCCGTGTAAATTTTGCTTACTTTTTGTGTAATTATTTTGCTTACTATACTGCTTATTTTTTTATTTATTTATTTATTTCGTAATTTACAATTATCTACAGTAAATAGACATATACAATCACAATATCATAGCCGAGAATCCAGTAGCAAAAAACTGATAACATGTTATACCTGAACCTGTTGCCAGTAATCCTATTTTAATGTCTCCTAACTAGGCGGTAGCCCGTACTAAGGTGCATATTAAAATTGTTGTATATATATTATGAACCAATATAAAAAACTAAGTAATGTAGAATATAAAAAATGTGGGAAAATTAATACACTAGGAGTTATAATTAATTCTTACAAGCTGGAAAATTTAATATAAAATTGATGATATATAAGTGAAATTGATAATATAAAATGGTTAACCTTAAAGTTATCATGAAAAAGATGTACAATTAGCTAGTATTTAGATAATCATAATTGTTTCAAAATCGGGTGAGATAGTCAAACCTAATTATAAAAATTAAAAATTATTAAAAAATTAAATAAAATGGGAATTAAGATATAGGATGAGAGGATAGATATAAAATTGTTAACCATAGCATAATCATAATTAAAAAAAATTAAAATATTTTATATATAGTATAGCAAGTTTTACACAATGATAAATAATACGTGTTTTTTGTCATTCAGTATATAAATCCCTGGGGTGGCGGGTTCGCCCGTAGTCTTGACACCTCCAATATAAAGGCTGTAAATTAAAATATCAAGTCATTCAATTTTTAAGACGCCATCGGTCATAACGCAGCCTAAAACTCAGTTTGCTTTAGGCTGCGTTACGAGGTGCCCCCGCAGCCTAAAGCAAACTCATATTTCATAAAGTCGTCGCCGTACATAACAGAAATAGTAACTTTCGTATGTACTTTTGGATGGCTGATGATCTGCTACATGACGCAGCATGAATCTTTCAAAAGCGCAAAATTATACACAAGCTTCCTCATTTTTGGGACGGACCATTATGTTACCTTGTCGAACAGAAAAAAACGTTACCATCTGTTTGAACTTGAATGTCATCTTCATTCCGTCACAAATTATGATTTTACCTGGTTTATCGGGTTGGCGGTACGGGAACTAAACCGTTATGGCTGACGAGAACAGGAATGTAGCTATGGTAGACAAATTTTAAACTATAATTGTTTATTTAAATTATTTTTTTTAAATGAAATTTAAATATTTATTTTAGGACAAAATAGCATAATAGGTACATACACAAAAAATATCCAACTTGGTAAATGCCCGTACTAGGGTAGATTCTTTTCTTTTACATTTCAGAGTTTTCCTGTGCGCACGTCATTATAAATTCAAAATAAAATCTATGATACTATACATATATATTTCCACATATGCTTCTATACATATATCTACTTAAAATATTTATAAGTAATATAAAATAATAATAAACATAATAATGTATAATACCAGCAACTGGGGAATTCGGGAATAAATAGGCTGAACCATCATAACTGGGCGTCGATAATAACGTTTTCGCACCTATTCGTACCTGCGTATGGTTTGCTCACAAAAAATGGACAGCATAATCTTTATCGATTAGAATTAACGAATTCAACCAAGTCGCGTATAGATAACTATGTTTTGAACTGTAAGGGCAATTATCCTCTATATTCAACACACCATAAAGTAACACGAGTAACAACAAACAGACAGCACTTAATCCTAAAAAAGAGAACAAGTTTTGTGCAAAAACACTTTTCTTACATTGCTTCTCGACTGTTCAACAAAATGAATAGTGTTTTTCCTGCAGGACTGAAGTCTAGAACTAGTCACGGCGTAAAGAAAAACCTATTTAAGTCACTTTTGACTATGGGTCGACAAGAAACGGAGACATTAATAACATAAAATCCCAGCTTGGATTGGGAAACGCTTATGCTTGAATGAGATATACTTACGGTTGTGCACGACTTTCGACTGTGCATGTTAGTTTATAGGTCCCTTTACCGTCGACGAACGATCACTCATCATCCATATATCTCAAAAATCGAGCTTTTCCTTTTGCAACACAAAATGCCTCCAATTGAGGCGAATTAAAGCGAAAAACTAAAATAAAACACTTTGATCACATCGGCAAAAGCCGTTTCATAAATGGAGGATGACGTTACGAAATAATTCAAAATTTCGAACGTTTACAACATTTAAAATAAGACATTATTAGGCTGCGTAGTTATCAATGAGCCATTAAATCGTAATAAAAATAAAAAACCTCCAATGCACAATGAAATGAAAGAAGATATTTCAATATTAATTTCTGGCAGAGAAGTTTATACTAAAGACTATATAATAATATCAAAATAAGGTAAACTTGTATAAAATTGTATAACATTAGCAAATGTATAAAGAAACATGGAAAAAAAACTGTATAATATTTTTATATTTGATAAGGTTTTGTAAATAATTCGTTCATAGGATGATGATTCGCAGTAAAATAAAATTAGTAAAAGCTACTTGAATAGCAGCGAAGGAAATCCCAGCTTGGATTGGGAAACGCTTATGTTTGAATGAGATATACTTACGGATGTGCACGACTTTCAACTACTGTGCATGTTAGTTTATGGGTCCCTTTACCGTCGACGAACTATCACTCATCATCCATATATCTCAAAAATCGCGATGCTGCCCATCGCAGCATCGCGTTAACAATATTCTTAATTTGCGTGCGGTCTGGGCGGGCGGATTGGGTGGGCGGCCGACGCCAACCCCTTACCCCGCGACCCACGCTGAAGACTTCGTTCTCTCGTATTATGAGTAGGTACTAATGACGGCCTTTTATGGTACTAATGACCTAGTAAAATGGGAGGAGACGCCAATGAGTTTTGCGTTAAACGTATCCAATTGATGATTTGTGCTTTTACGGCCCATCGACAGACATTTTACTTTACCGGCCTACCAACCGACGAGGAAGTAAGGTATTGTGAATATATACATTTTGACACTCCCCGAGACGATTAAGACCATCTCCGTACTAAAGCCTATCTGTATGTCTGTGAGTCTGCCTGTGTGTGTGTGTGTCTGTGTACTCCACGATAGCGGCCAAACGCTTCATCCGATTGAGCTTACATTTGGCATGCAGGCATAATTTGGTCATGGCAAGAATTAAAGAGTGGGGGGGGGGTGGCTGTAGGCTATCTCCGGGGTCACAGGTCGCGGATAGTGAACGGATAGGACAGTACGCTGTGAATAGGTTACGCTAGGTTACGAGAGCGGCTATAGGTTACGAGAGTGCAGTGGGAAGTCTGGTAAAAAGAGTTACCTAGAAAAAGTTGCATAAGCTCAGTGAGTACTTTTAGCCCAGTCAAATAAGAACAAATTTCTTGTTCACTCGTAATATTTTCGTTTTTTTAACCACCCGACCCCCGGGGGGTTAAAATCGGTGCTCTAACAGGATATGTGTCACCTGACTGCCACACCCTGGGCAGGCTTATGCGTACGATACGGCTTAATGCAACCATAAATGAATAAACGTACGATAGTTAAATCGGGACGAAATTACTACTCCGATGTGTAACAATCAAATGCACAATAAATAAACAATTATTACACAAAACACAGAACACAGTAAATGTAAATAAAATATACAACATTGCTTACCAATCGCTGTTAATGGTGGAAATCTTCCTTACCTGTAAAGAGAGAGAAAAAAATATATTTATAATATTTTTATAAACTTTCAGCGAAACCTCAAATGTCTTTGCAGGCGTATTCTCGCAGCAATTATCTCTGGAAAAATAATAAAATATCAAGCGAAATGCATTTTCAGAAATCAAGAAATGAGAGTTTATATGGAAACCACATTCTCATTGTATTGATAAAGAAGTGGTCGTGAAACGTGAGAAGAACAACAACCCCATTTTCCGGTTTTCGAACCTATTCTCTCACTCAAAACCGAATGCCATCGAACTCTAGTAAGGCAGATTGTATGGCAACGCCGTACGGTCTGAGGGAAATATATATTTTTTTTAGAAAAAATGAAATTCCTTCCCGTCGTCTACGTATTTTTTTCGATAATAAAAATACTAAATACAGTAAAAAATAATACAGTTTATTTAATCATTTCAAACGTTGATGTAAATAAAGTACAATCGCTGTAATCGCTAGTAAAAATCAGCGTTAAGCAGGGATCTATTTTAGGACCATTTTTATTTCTTGTTTATATTAACGATATATAACGATAAAATATCCATACACGATGCGATATAAGTCAGACATAGTTTTATTCGCAGATGATAAGTCCCCCATTTTTTAAAAGTTACTCGGAAAAAGGATAATTTAAACGACTTAAGCGCAGCGCTGTCTCTCGTCTTAAATTGGTTCACTGTTAACAATTTATTTCCTAATTCTTCCCAATGTGAGACAGGTGGAAGCGAACTTAAAATAAGAGAATAATGTTTTTTTGGGAATAACTATATACTCTATACTATACTCTACTATATTACAATGGGGTCTCATGTAAAAAAAATATAGCTTCTAGTTTTCCTTGGCGTATCTTTCCAGGGGAGAAAGTCATACAATCCGCCGGAATTGAGTAATGTAATATTATTGTCTATTGACGCTCAGCATGTACATATACGCAATGTATTTACTTTGAAAGAATTTCTTTTCATTTCGGTGAATTCACACGCCGCACAATTAAATGTTTTAAATTTCTTTAGGTTTTTTTTTCAGAACAATAAATGAAGTGGATAGAATGATACCTAAAATAATGATATAAGTGTATACTTAAATATTTAAATAATTATATAAAGAAAATAATAATAAAAGCTACCGATATAATTATAATAACATAAAATTTAAATGACAATGGCCTAATTCAAGGTCAATGTAAAAATACAACTAATGCAGCAAGATTTGCATTCACTTTTCAGAGTATAAATGGTTACGTACATCTAAAAATGGTAATCTTTGGTAAAATGGTTATTTGACATGAAACTGAATTTAAAGTAAGAAAGCGATAACTCGAATCTAGGCGCTTATTCTTGAGAAATTAATATTGCTAAATTTGTATAGTATGGCCCATGCGAACCAAATGGATCATAGACAAATGTGACATGCTACATTTTATTAATAATCACCCCTAGGCTGCCTTTGGACACACTAGATTTCTAGTGTGAAAATAAGGCGATAATTACGCATGCCTAATTCAATAATTTAGCGACTTGCAAAAATCTTTCAATACAGAGGACCATAGGCGAATGTGGCAAGCTAAACATCTCAAGAACTGGGCCGCATGGCTTTTGTCATTGACCACGCTATTTGTCATTGACCACGTGGCAGCGTCCTTAAGGTGGGTATCCATTAGGTTCGTGCATCAACTCTGCTCCGCGCATCTGCATCTGCTCAAGTAGTGGATACGTTCGCGGTCCTGGAGTGTGCAACGTTGCAGTGACGGTAAGTGCTGCGAACACAAGTGGAGCGCAATGTGTTCGTGGATGCGTGCAAAATAAAATAAAATAAAATAAAATAAGACGTTGGTCGGTACGTCTCGCGCATCACGTTCGGCGTTCAGTAACCGCGAATCCATCGCTGTGGAGTGTGTCGAGGAGTAACGTAGAATAGAATAGAATAGAATAGAATAGAATAGAATAACTTTATTGTGCTATAAAACATAACTTAATGAATATTACACTGGTTTTATAAAAATACAATTTATACACAAATGGCGGACTAATCGCTATATCGATACCTTACAGTCAACCATTTGCTAGATCTATCAATGTATAGCTCTAATCGAGGAGTACCGAAATTATACAGTGCTGTGGGATCCGAAGGATGAGAAATTTAAAAATAAATTCTGGCGACGACATGTTCGCTCAACGTTCGAATGAAAACTGCGGAGCACTCGTTGTTCTTGAGGTGATGCGCGCACCGTCTCCATTCGGGCAGTTGCAGATGCGCGGAGCAGAGTGGATGCGCGAACCTAATGGATACCCACCTTTATTATTCTCAATCGCCGAAACAACAATGAGCATCAATTTGGGCGGGCAAGTTGTGAAGCGCGTTAGAAATTGGACGAGGCGGTGCGCCGTCAGGAGCCAGCCAGCATCCGCGCTGAATGCAGCAGGTAATGATGCCCCGCCGACCTTCTGAACCTCGTCCCCCTCGGCGCCGATCCTCGCGGCCACCCCGCCCGTTCCGCCCGCGCCGCCGTACGGGAATAACTAATGATTGAACTTTGTCAATGGAAACTTGGGAGCGCGACCGCTCGTTTGCGGCAATGGAGACATTATCACCAGAATATAACGCGTGATTGAAAGGAACGTTTTATTCTTCTTCTTCTTACAGTGCCGATAATAAGAGCTCACCAGAAGATTCTCTCGCTCCCAAATTATATTTGAGGATTACACACTTAAAGGAAGAATTTTTCGAAAGTTCTGGAATAAGCGGGGGAGAGTTATTCGTATTCTGGAAATTCTGGAATACATAGAGTTGTCCACAAAGTCTTTACAAATACAAAATGGCATGGTATGATGAGTTTTTTTTTGTAGTAGTCTTTATTTATAAAAAAGATACAAATTACATGTTACAGTTTCCAACTGCTAGTGCCTTTTTAGTAGGTGAACAACAATAATGTGTTCAAATTTGACTTATATTACATTTGACTTATATTTGAATAAGGTAAAGTGTTTTATTTTGTATATACTGTGTACATTTGTTTTTCTATTCTTAATGCCTGTATTTTATTTAAACATGTGTATTTACTTGCAACAATTCTATTTTTTTTTATATTTATGTTTATATTGCATCTCAACGGATTGGTCTAAAGTCTAAACTGTTATGTTGATTTTCTTATGAAATTTGGAAAATAAATAAAAATAATTAAATATTAATGATTACCTATTATACTTATCTATTATAACTTGATTTACGCTAAATTTTTGTACCGACTTCCTAACCTAACCTATAATTCCTATAATTACTAGCTTGATAACTACACTCATAAATAATTTCACTAAATAAATGATTTGTACTAGACTAATATACCTACTACCTAACCTAACCTATATTAATTACCTTGGGTTACAATAAATATGTATACTTATTTTATTTAATTAAACGATTACAATAATAAATAATTATGCTAATTAAATGATAACCACTAAATAGATGTACGTACGCCCTTACATAACCCAACTTAACTAGCTTGATTTATCCTAATTATATGAACTTATTTCTACATAGTTAATGTAGGTATAAATAACCTAATGCTAATTTACCCTAATAGAGTTTTTACTTATCGCCGTTATCGTATTTATAATATATATTGTTTTAATTAGCTCGCCTAAGTAAGTCATTATTTAGGTTGCTGAGTAGTTTAAGTTTCATTGTTTTCTTAAGTAGGTATTTGCTGATTAAGTTATCTAATTTTATTGAAAAGTGATTGATTAATTATGTAACAATGAAGTCAAGTGTTCTATCGCGTAGTAATTGGTTTGCTTATTATATTTCAAATAACCCTTTCACGTAGCCGAGTTCTGTGTACATACTGATCGGCAGGTATTCGTAACGAACTGTTTTCGATGTTGTCAAGCAGAATCTTATACCATTTAAAAAAACTTGTAGGCAAGACATTAATAGAGGAGTACAGTTCCGTGTAAATTTTGCTTACTTTTTGTGTAATTATTTTGCTTACTATACTGCTTATTTTTTTATTTATTTATTTATTTCGTAATTTACAATTATCTACAGTAAATAGACATATACAATCACAATATCATAGCCGAGAATCCAGTAGCAAAAAACTGATAACATGTTATACCTGAACCTGTTGCCAGTAATCCTATTTTAATGTCTCCTAACTAGGCGGTAGCCCGTACTAAGGTGCATATTAAAATTGTTGTATATATATTATGAACCAATATAAAAAACTAAGTAATGTAGAATATAAAAAATGTGGGAAAATTAATACACTAGGAGTTATAATTAATTCTTACAAGCTGGAAAATTTAATATAAAATTGATGATATATAAGTGAAATTGATAATATAAAATGGTTAACCTTAAAGTTATCATGAAAAAGATGTACAATTAGCTAGTATTTAGATAATCATAATTGTTTCAAAATCGGGTGAGATAGTCAAACCTAATTATAAAAATTAAAAATTACAAAAAAAATAAATAAAATGGGAATTAAGATATAGGATGAGAGGATAGATATAAAATTGTTAACCATAGCATAATCATAATTAAAAAAAATTAAAATATTTTATATATAGTATAGCAAGTTTTACACAATGATAAATAATACGTGTTTTTTGTCATTCAGTATATAAATCCCTGGGGTGGCGGGTTCGCCCGTAGTCTTGACACCTCCAATATAAAGGCTGTAAATTAAAATATCAAGTCATTCAATTTTTAAGACGCCATCGGTCATAACGCAGCCTAAAACTCAGTTTGCTTTAGGCTGCGTTACGAGGTGCCCCCGCAGCCTAAAGCAAACTCATATTTCATAAAGTCGTCGCCGTACATAACAGAAATAGTAACTTTCGTATGTACTTTTGGATGGCTGATGATCTGCTACATGACGCAGCATGAATCTTTCAAAAGCGCAAAATTATACACAAGCTTCCTCATTTTTGGGACGGACCATTATGTTACCTTGTCGAACAGAAAAAAACGTTACCATCTGTTTGAACTTGAATGTCATCTTCATTCCGTCACAAATTATGATTTTACCTGGTTTATCGGGTTGGCGGCACGGGAACTAAACCGTTATGGCTGACGAGAACAGGAATGTAGCTATGGTAGACAAATTTTAAACTATAATTGTTTATTTAAATTATTTTTTTTAAATGAAATTTAAATATTTATTTTAGGACAAAATAGCATAATAGGTACATACACAAAAAATATCCAACTTGGTAAATGCCCGTACTAGGGTAGATTCTTTTCTTTTACATTTCAGAGTTTTCCTGTGCGCACGTCATTATAAATTCAAAATAAAATCTATGATACTATACATATATATTTCCACATATGCTTCTATACATATATCTACTTAAAATATTTATAAGTAATATAAAATAATAATAAACATAATAATGTATAATACCAGCAACTGGGGAATTCGGGAATAAATAGGCTGAACCATCATAACTGGGAGTCGATAATAACGTTTTCGCACCTATTCGTACCTGCGTATGGTTTGCTCACAAAAAATGGACAGCATAATCTTTATCGATTAGAATTAACGAATTCAACCAAGTCGCGTATAGATAACTATGTTTTGAACTGTAAGGGCAATTATCCTCTATATTCAACACACCATAAAGTAACACGAGTAACAACAAACAGACAGCACTTAATCCTAAAAAAGAGAACAAGTTTTGTGCAAAAACACTTTTCTTACATTGCTTCTCGACTGTTCAACAAAATGAATAGTATTTTTCCTGCAGGACTGAAGTCTAGAACTAGTCACGGCGTAAAGAAAAACCTATTTAAGTCACTTTTGACTATGGGTCGACAAGAAACGGAGACATTAATAACATAAAATCCCAGCTTGGATTGGGAAACGCTTATGCTTGAATGAGATATACTTACGGTTGTGCACGACTTTCGACTGTGCATGTTAGTTTATAGGTCCCTTTACCGTCGACGAACGATCACTCATCATCCATATATCTCAAAAATCGAGCTTTTCCTTTTGCAACACAAAATGCCTCCAATTGAGGCGAATTAAAGCGAAAAAACTAAAATAAAACACTTTGATCACATCGGCAAAAGCCGTTTCATAAATGGAGGATGACGTTACGAAATAATTCAAAATTTCGAACGTTTCCAACATTTAAAATATGACATTATTAGGCTGCGTTAGTTATCAACGAGCCATTAAATCGTAATAAAAATAAAAAACCTCCAATGCACAATGAAATGAAAGAAGATACTTCAATATTAATTTCTGGCAGAGAAGTTTATACTAAAGACTATATAATAATATCAAAATAAGGTAAACTTGTATAAAATTGTATAACATTAGCAAATGTATAAAGAAACATGGAAAAAAAACTGTATAATATTTTTATATTTGATAAGGTTTTGTAAATAATCCGTTCATAGGATGATGATTCGCAGTAAAATAAAATTAGTAAAAGCTACTTTAATAGCAGCGAAGGAAATCCCAGCTTGGATTGGGAAACGCTTATTTTATATATATATATATATATATATATATATATATATAGATGTAGCGACGCTACAAACCCAACTATAAAGTTTATTTTTATTTTGATTTAATGGCTGGCTGAGAACGAGCCCAGCAATATTATTTCGTTCTATTAAAAAGTGGATACATTCAAATTTTAAAAACAAATTTTCGAACTGTCATTCTGTACCTTGACAAGAGGATTCTACTGAAAGAAAATTACGCTCGCGTTATCACGTATTATTGTACATTTTTGTAAAGAGAAAAAATATATTTTACACAACAGTTTATCGCGGTTTCTTTCTATCACGTTCTTCGACACACGAAAGAGACGCGAAATTGGTGACCCTGTACGAGGACGCAAGATCGACGGCGCGCCTGAATCGGACTAACGAGCAAGGTCTACAACTCGTCAGACACTCAACAGACCAACAGGACAACCTAAAGATCTTCGCAACCTAAAGAAAATGAATACGGAAGACATTCCTAGCGGCACGGCCGGAAGCAGCAGGCAAGTGCAGGACATCGCTCCGCTGAGCATCAACTCGAGGATACCGACGTTCTGGCATCAGGAACCACGGCTATGGTTCGCACACGTGGAGATCCTGCTCGCAACACAGAAATGCAGCGACGCAGATAAATTCAGCTGTGTAATCACACAGTTAGACAGGACGGCGCTGCGGGAGGTAGGAGACTTACTGCTACAACCGCCTACCCACAACAAGTTCGAAGCGATCAAGACCCGATTAATCAGCGTTTTTGGGGAATCAGAGACACAACAGCTACAAAAATTACTCCATGAGACTGAGCTGGGAAGTGACAAGCCGTCGCAGTTAATGAGACGAATGAAAGGGCTCAACAGAGGGAAGATACCCGATGAGACCATTAAAGCGATGTGGCTCGGTCATCTACCTACGACGATCAGGACGTTTTTGTCGATAAATACTGAGAGCAACCTGGACGTCCTAGCGGACTTAGCTGATCGAATGATGGAATCAACGGCGAGGGAGACGCAAGAAGTGAACCGAGTCGACACGCGGGCGGAAGCACATGACCACATGACCACAATAAAAAAACAGCTCAAGGATCTGGCGGAGCAAATAGCAAAGTTGCAGCGGAACAACGCGGGAAACAGCTCGGCAGGGCAAAATGAACAAACCATCTGCTACTTCCACAGACGCTTCGGGGACGCCGCAAGGAGGTGTCAACAGCCGTGCAACTATAAGAAGCAGAGGAATCAGGCGGAAAACTACTAGAGGCGCCGGGGGTAGATCAACTCGGCGCCGACGACACCAACCGCTTATACGTTCGAGACCGCAGCACCAACGCACTCTTCTTGGTTGATACTGGCGCAAATGTCAGCGTCCTTCCAAGAAGGAAATCCGACAACGGCAGAAGAGCGGACCTCAGGCTTCGAGCGGCTAACGGTACTACCATCGCCACATACGGAAGAAAGGAGATGACACTAAACATCGGCCTAGAAAACCCATTGGCGGCCATCTTCATAATTGCGGATGTACAGCAGCCCATCATAGGAGCAGATTTTTTGGCGAAGCACCGACTATTAGTTGACCTATTTCAAAAAAAATTAATCTCGCCAAACTCACGCACGACAGAAGCACGGGCACTATCCATCCAGGCCATCAAACAATCGCCGAATTACCTAAGAATATTCGACGAGTTTCAGAATATTACATCAGCAACATCTCAACCGAGACAACCGAAACACCAGGTGGAACACCACATTGAAACGGAAGGTCCACCGGTGTTCGCCAGACCGCGGCCACTTAATCCAGAAAGGTACGCAGCGGCAAAGAAGATATTCGACGAAATGATCGCAGCCGGAGTCTGCCGACCGTCGAAGAGCCAATGGGCGAGCCCGCTGCATTTGGTCCCCAAAGCAAATGGAGAATTCCGACCATGTGGAGACTATAGGAGGCTCAACAGTATCACCGTACCAGATCGATATACTATCCCGAGACTACAGGATTTCACGCACTCGCTGGAAAATAGCACCATTTTCACATCTTTAGATTTGGTAAAGGCATACACACAAATACCGGTAAGAAAAGAAGATATGGAAAAGACAGCCATCACCACTCCCTTCGGCCTTTTTGAGATGTGCAGAATGAGCTTCGGACTACGAAACGGAGCACAGACGATGCAGCGTTTTATGGACGAAGTACTGAGGGGCTTACCGTTCATATTCGTGTATATCGACGACATTTTAATAGCCTCAGAAAACGAGGAAGCTCACGCAAGACACTTAAGAGAAACGCTCGGGAGATTAGACGCGCATGGAATCACGATCAACATAGACAAATGCCACGTAGGAAGAACCGAGCTAGACTTCCTAGGATACACCGTGAATGCTACTGGAATACGACCGAAGGCGGACAAGGTAGAGGCGATAAAAAAATACCCGAAACCAGCAGACGTTCAGCAGTTACGGAGATTCCTAGGAATGATCAATTTCTATAGAAATAGCATCCCAAGAGCCGCGCAATATCAAGAAAAATTAAACAAGTTCCTACAAGGAGCAAAAAAGAATGATCGCACGCCAATTCCATGGACAACAGAAACCACAGAAGCATTCGAGAAATGCCGGGACAGCGTTGAAGAAGCGGTAATTTTAGCGCACCCGTCGGCGCATGCACCATTGGCAATAATGACAGATGCATCAAATACCTGCGTAGGAGCGGCATTACATCAAAAGAAAGGTGGAGAATGGGCGCCGTTAGGATTTTATTCGAAGGCAATGTCGCATGCGCAACAAAATTACGCAACTTACGATAGGGAGTTGTTGGCAATCTACCTATCGGTGAGACACTTTCGGAAGATGGTAGAAGGGCGTGAGCTGACGATATTCACGGATCACAAGCCACTAATTCACGCTCTCAAGAAATTGGACGACTCTATCACGGAAACGCCCATGAGAATTCGTCATACGTCATATATTTCGCAATTTGCAAGCACGATAGAGTACCTGCCGGGAAAAGCAAACGTCGTGGCCGACGCGCTCTCGAGGATAGCAGAAATCGACTGCCCAAACACGTTCGACTACGAAGAATTGGCGGCACAACAGGCAGAAGATCCCGAGCTAAAAATGATAAGGCAACAAGAAAATTTAAAATTTGAAAAGAAAGGCGACAAACCAGTATGGTGCGAAGTGTCCACCAAGAAAGCAAGGCCATACATCACGCCAGCACTGCGGATAAAAGCAATAAAATTGGTACACGACATCAGTCATCCCGGTATCCGAGCGACAAGAAAAATGGTAGCGGAACGTTATTTTTGGCCAAGGATGAATAAGGAGAGCGCGGAATATGCAAAAACATGCATCGCTTGTCAGCGCGCAAAAATACATAGACATACGCGCGCGCCCATAGGGACATTCATGGAGGCAGGACGTTTGGAACACGTACATATAGACATCGTCGGACCCTTAGGAATAGCAGAAGAGTACCGATACCTCGTAACCATGATCGACAGGGCAACGAAGTGGGTCGAATGTATCCCGGTCAAAGATATAAGCGCAGAAACGGTAGCGCAGGTCTTCTACGAAGGATGGATTGCGCGATTCGGAGCACCGATTCGGATTACCACTGACCAGGGAAGGCAGTTCGAGTCCACATTATTCACAGCTTTGACACAGATACTGGGAGTAAAAAAGATACATACCACAGCGTATCACCCCCAGGCAAATGGGATGATAGAAAGATGGCATAGATCCCTAAAAGCAGCATTAAGAGCGCGACTAAAAACAGCGAATTGGGTGAGAGAATTACCCACCGTATTAATGGGATTACGAGCAGCTATTAAAGAAGACTACGGGATCAGCCCGGCTGAATTACTGTACGGGACAACACTCAGGCTCCCAGGAGATTTTTTTGAAAAACAAACTACAAAAACGATACCAGAAACTGTGCAGCAAATGAGAGAGACATTCGAGGCGCACAGACCGCGAAGAGAACGAGAACACCACAATAACATTTTCGTACATCGGGATCTAAAGGAGGCGACGCACGTATTTGTGAGAGACGACACGGTGAAGAGACCACTGCAAAACCCGTATAGAGGGCCATATAAGGTTTTGAGGCGGCGAGATAAGACATTCGACATTGAACAGGACAGAGCCAAAGTTACCATCTCGATTGATCGTTTAAAACCCTGCTACGGCGTGGCAAGCAGTAACGAGAACGAGCAGGAGACAGACAAGGAGGAGCCCAGGTGGGCAGCGTCCGCGAACAACAACCAACAAGGACCACAGCAATACAAGACCAGATACGGAAGAACGGTTCGACCTCCCGGGCAGTGGCACACGACGACCTGTCGTCCTCCCAAAGGGGGGAATGATGTAGCGACGCTACAAACCCAACTATAAAGTTTATTTTTATTTTGATTTAATGGCTGGCTGAGAACGAGCCCAGCAATATTATTTCGTTCTATTAAAAAGTGGATACATTCAAATTTTAAAAACAAATTTTCGAACTGTCATTCTGTACCTTGACAAGAGGATTCTACTGAAAGAAAATTACGCTCGCGTTATCACGTATTATTGTACATTTTTGTAAAGAGAAAAAATATATTTTACACAACAGTTTATCGCGGTTTCTTTCTATCACGTTCTTCGACACACGAAAGAGACGCGAAATATATATATATATATATATATATATATATATATATATATATATATATATATATATATATATATATATATATATATATATATATATATATATATATATATATATATATATATATATATATAGTAATAATATTTATATATTACGCTTATAAATATTAAATCTATTTATATTCTTATAGGTAAATATAAAAGAATACTATATATATATATATATATATATATATATATATATATATATATATATATATATATATATATATATATATATATATATATATATATATATATATATATATATATATATATATATATATATATATATATATATATATATATATATATATATATATATATATATATATATATATATATATATATATATATATATATATATATATATATATATATATATATATATATATATATATATATATATATATATATATATATATATATATATATATATATATATATATATATATATATGTATATATATATATATATATATATATATATATATATATATATATATATATATATATATATATATATATATATATATATATATATATATATATATATATATATATATATATATATATATATATATAGATATTTATATATATAGTATTCTTTTATATTTACCTATCAAGTATATATTTATTTATGTATGTATTTGTATATATATGTATATACTTAAATTTAATATTATTACGCACTATTATTTGGAGACATATCTATCTTCTTAAATTTAACATAGGTAATAATATACAAAGATAATACAGCAAGTTACGAAAACCACTCTACCTTCTTTTACATTAAGCCTACCTTATTACAGGCGAGGCCTAGTTAGGATGGCTTTGGATTTTTAAATATAATTTGTAACTTTATAAATTTAATAAAGAATTTTGAATTTGAATTCCAAAAATATAATGTACATTAGAACCCTGGGACCTGACCACATTCGGATAATTAAATATTCGGATAATTGGATTTATTCCCAAGAAAGGGTCTATTTTAGGTAATTACTGTATGTATGTAAAAATGGGAGCAAAAATATATTTTTAAAGAAAAAGAGTTGATGGTCCCGTGTCTGCTTTAGGTTCAACATTAAGGTCAATCTTTCAAAAAAAAAATTATGGTTAGCCAACACACCTTCTTTGTATTCGCCATTTACCAAACGTTTCCTTAAAAGTTGCCTTCTGTAATGACGTTTGATGGTTTCGATATAAGACTGGTCGATTGGTTGCCACTAGCTTGTGACGCTTGGCGGTAAAAATATTGTTTTAAACTGACCGTTGCCCTTTTCCAACAATTCTTTGGTGAGATGAGTTGGTCCATTATCAATAATCAATAAGTTCCCATCTTCATTTTTTCCGTTTTAATGTTGGATAATCAGCGATTCGGATAGTCGGAGATAGTCTTTTGTAATTGGTTTAGAAAGGTGTAAGTTTTACATTGTTACACTAATTACTAGTACTTGAAAGTTTTCACTTTGGCCTAAACAAAAATTGCATTAATTGAATCAAATAGTGAATTCCAGCATTTTTTAAAATGCTATATTCTGGGGAGTAGTCTTAAAGTAAATTTTCTGTCAATTATTATTTTTAAAGGCTCGTATTTCCTGAGATATTACATTACATTACATTCGTATCCAATTGCCCAATTGCCGAAATTACCGCTATTAGAATTGTCCCAATATACTATAGGTAGTATAATACAACCTACTGTAAGGAACATGTTTGCATAATACTGCTTTATATTATCTATTTTAAAGAAAATACAAAATCTAATTAGTTCAATATCATAACCGAAACAAATATTTAAATATAATCGTGAATTGTTAGAATCAGATGATATAAACAGACAAGATAATTTAAAAAATCATTGAAAAAAAGTATCTAAAAATATCAAAAATAATAATAATAAACAATATAATCAATAGTAGCTACGTTTATATAAATATAAGTATCAAATATTAAAATTTTCAAAGATAACTCGCAAACCTTCGTCACTGTCACGTTACAATGCCACACATACTTTTAATATCATTCGATTTTGAAAGTTTACGAGAAAAACGATCAAACTCAATATAACAAAATTATAATGCAATTTTTAAATTTACTAACTTGAAATAGGATTTTTTAAGCAGGGTTTGTTCGAGTGTGAACTAAATATAGTTTGCCTGTTAAACAAAGACAGTTGAGTTTCTGAAAAAAATACATTTTACTTAAATTTATTCCCCATAAAGAAGTATCTCATTTTTAAAAAGTCAAGATGACTTTGATCGTTCTTTCGGCCCCCGCAATTTAGTCCAGCCAAATCAGGTGTTTAGAGCTTTAACGATATGTGTGGTAAAGGTCTCGAAGTCTTAATGACAAATACACCACCAGGCTATATTTCGTCTACTGTACTCTCAGAGCAGAACAGATTGATTCACACAATATTGAAACATCGCACGTCCGCAATCCGGTCGCGTCGCGCGCGCCGACAGCGCCGCCCGACCCGACCGGCCGAGTGATTGACCCCATTCATGCAGGCCCTAATGAGACATTGTGCCCATATAATACGGGGGCTAATTAGACGCTCAATACTGGACGACTCAAACGAACGCCCATTGAAGAACGACGCGCGACAATGAGCCCGCTTTTTCGTGCTGTCCGCGGCCACGGCTACCTGGCTTCAGAGCGAAACTGCTGAATTACGACCCATACTCGTAAGCCTTTTTATACCTCATAATTACAACTAGACTTCAGACTCGTTAATGCGTGGACTGATACTAAATTTATAGAAGTTAATATTTTTAAGCTATTGCATAGCTTTTATCGCGGGCTAGGCCAGCGCGGCGACCGAATGAAGAAATTTCTTATCGAAAATTAATGATTTTAAACTGGTAATTACGTCTAAATGAGTACTGCTTACGATTCGAAAAAAATATATGTTAAACAAAAACATTTTCCTAATATTCTTAGCTTTGAATATTTTAGATTTTGTTTATATTACATAGTGTAATTAATTTGTGAAATTAAGTCTAACCGAACACAAAAACGACTACTACGCAAATATTACCTGGCGTATTATTAAGAAACCTGCACTATTTTAAAGATAATTTAATTATCTATCTTTTTATCTACGATTTTTTTCGAATAATCCGGTTTTTTTGCTTTATCGAATAAAAAATTCGTGCGCGGCGCTCCATCGGAAGACGTTTAAATTATTCCGAATCATTTGCTACCGCAGCCGCAAATGATTCGGAATAATTTCAACGTTTTCCGATAGAGCGCAGTTATCTGATATCAGAAAAAATAAAATAAATAAAATAAATAAATAATTATAATTGCATAAGTTGTTAAAAATGCTATGCAATAGCTTTACCGCAGCAGTCCCCGAGTGCCACACGTATTTTTTATAAGTTACAGTTATTAGTCATTTTTTCCATAAAAGAATTTGAGACTTGATGCAGACTGAACAAAAAAACATCATTATGAAAAGGAAATTTATTTGACACTAATTTTAAATCAAAATAACATTTAATTCTTTATTGTTTTATACACTTAATTCTTTTCTTATTTAAACCTTTATTTTTCTCTTTATTTTAGTTTTAAGACTATTGTGTTTGTCATTCTCTATTTAATCGAATGGTTTATTACATTTATTGCCGATATAAAAGGGAATTGCATTTTATTTATTGCATTATCTTTTATTCTTTTTTTTGAGGACCACATTTTAGGGCAATTTAGTGTTATTGCCATTTTAATAAAATTTTACATAATTGATTGTAATATTAGAGTCTTGTCCACCAACGGGCTAGTCCTAGTTTGGTGACAGAATCAAATATCCATAAGTTCAAGGTTTTGCCATTCGGTTCCTTTTATTTTTGTAAGCAAAATCAATGTTTTATAGTAATTAATTCTTAAATAAATAAAGAAATAAATAAATAGCTCATATTTTTGTTATTTCATTAAAATTTTGTTTCTTATTGACATCAAAATCAATCATAATCGTCAAAATCAAAATACATATTTTGATTTTCATATCCAATGTATGTACTTTGATTTTTATTATATTTGTTATTTTTTATTTACAGTGTTTTATTATTATTATATAATGACGATATATTACTAACTCTCCCGATTATTGACTATTTTTAAACTGTTTTTATGGCTTATATTACTATTACAAGTTATTGCCTTAAAAAAATTATAATATTTAAATATTAACTATTAGTGATATTTTAACACTTACCTAATTTTAAATAACGGATAACTATAACCTTACTCTGATTTTGTACAATTATTACAATATGTGTTTTTTTATTGATTGGTTGGTTTCTGTAAAAAAAAACCTTGAATAATTGCTAATCTACATGTGACTACACCACAATCACAATAAAATAAAATTGAACTGATTTTGGATTGAATATTCTCCTAGAATGTGTACCAAAACTTTCTTAAAATCATCGTGCAGCATGTAGCATTTGTAAAACCGATTTGCAATCCTAGACGGATTATTCTTGTTGTTCGCTTTTGATGATCTTCGATGAAGGTCTTCCCATTCAAAATAATCTTCACTTCAAAGCGATGTTCAAAATTGGGTTTCATCTCCTTTCTTTTGCTTTGCGATAATTGGTAAATTTGTTATGGAGGTTTAACGCAACAGTATGACGCAAAAACTTTTGAGATAACTCTTCGCATAGGTAGTCCGTAATATTTTTAGGAATCTTTTTTTTTTTGCTAAATCGGTGTGTTTACAGTAGCAATACAACCACTTAACGGCGCTAAGCTTTATTGCGCCCTAGAGCAGTATATCCCAGTTCTAGGTATGATGACCATAATATATAAAAATAGGTAACCCAGAATAGCCCCAGTAAAATTAAGTGGAATAGATCTATGAAGATTGAAAGATTCAAAGCTCCCTTCCGGGCTGTAGTCTGGGTTCGATTCGACATGTCACTTGCATGGTTCTTCTTTTCGCGATGATAATCCCGAAAAGCGTAACCTACTCATACTAAAGATAATAATTATTATAAATGTCTTCATTTCCAAGAAATAAGGTGAGCTTATTGCCTTGCGGCAATATCTATCAGCTAACCTATAACTTAGCTGTATATCACAAATTTTGCATTGGCTACACAAAATTAAAATTTAAAATATAAAATAAATAAACTGGAAAGTAGCATAAAATAATAGACACAATTTTACCAAAAAAAACGACTCAATAATTGTTTATAAGTGCAGCAGTCATGTCATGGTGATACTTAGAACGAGCTATCATAATTGAATGCGTATACAAAATTTTGTGTCTGTTCTGTTGACCGTTAAAGAGCTCCCAGTTCGAAGCCAACACTGGGTGCCGCAGTCCTGTCTTGGAGAAACTTAGAACTGGCTGTCGTAATTGAATGCATATACAAATTTTCGTGTCTGTGCTGTTGACCGTTGAGGAGTCTCCTCGTCGGGAGCCAACCCTGGGTGCAGCAGCCATGTCATGGTGAAACTTAGAACGAGCTATCATAACTGAATGAGTATACAATATTGTGTGTCTGTTCTGTTGACCGTTGATGAGTCCCTTCCTCGGTAGTCAACCCAAGGTGTAGAATCAAGTCATACTTACCATAAAAAAATGCATTGTCATCGGAAATGAACCAACGTATAAATTTTCAACTTCATATGGTAATACTTGAGGAGTTCCCTCAATTCTTCACAGATCCCATCATCAGAGCAGGATTTTAATAAAAACGGGACCAATCGGTAAGTATATTTTTTCAAATAAAAAAAAGAAATTTTCCAAATCGGTTTATAAATGGTAGAGTTCTGAGGAAACAAACTTTTACCATTATTTAAAAAAAAAACATACAACCGAATTGATTTTCGAAGTCGGTTAATTATAATAAACAACAAATGGGTAAAGTTAAATAAAGACGCAGAGCGAAGGAAGAGGACGAAGGAAGGAAAGGGATCCGACAAGGAGGGGGAGATGGAGGGTTGGTTATGTTATGGTTTTAGGTTTACGTGCTCCTTGAGACTGGCATTGAACGTCATAGTGCTGGGGGCTGTTCTGACATTATTGGGTGTAAATGAAAAAAAGCGAGTAAGAGAAAAAGTTTCTGCTGTGACCAGGGATGGGTAAAAAGTTATTGCCCTCTGATTTAAGGGGACGGACGTGCGCCGATAGAGCGGTGACCTAATTACGAGAATTCTATATAACAGGCAGAGAGTTCTATTCTGTCTCGTTTCCCTGGTAGTAAGCCACTGCAGTCTCTAAAGATCGCTCGTTTACCTAATGTTGTGGTCCGCCATTTCGCGAAACTGTCAACTATTCCGCTGGCTTTGGTGTCATTATGACGTATTGTCGTGATGGCGGCGCTAGGAGTACTTTACTATACTGTGGGCTTAGCGATACCCCCTCACCCTTCCCCTTACCCCGTCGAGGGGGCAAGTTGCGACCTCACCCCCCGCCCCTAGGGTGAACACCACAGCGCACGGCAAATCAAACTCTATTCACATTTACATGAAAGTGTCTGACGCACAATGGCAGGCAATTAAGTGCCGCACTCGTACCACAGCGGCTACGAGGCTGTCCCAGCCGCGCGCGGCCGCCAACACCCGCGGGTCGGGTCGCACAAAATGCTCCATTTGGCTCTAAATCTCGTGATTAGAAGCACGAGCATCCTTGAGTGCGATTCTCGCTTCTTTGGTGGATGTTTTGAGCAGCTCGCTGAACCAATAGCGTGCACTGATGTAGGCATTTTGTGTCCAGGACAATAAAAACAAAGAGTTTTCAAACAAATGCATATATTGATACAAAACACTTTGAAATGTCTTCTAGAAAACAGCAGTCTTCGATGGCTGACGGTATATTTTCGTGAATAAGGATTTTTTTTTCTCCTTGTAGGTGGGGATAAAATAATATTTGTTTATAATAAAAACTTGTGTTTTTATAACCGAAATACCTTAAATTTAAACCTACTTCTCAGTCCGCAAGTCAGAGACATCCAACCCATCTTGTTTATACAAAGAATTTGAAACTGAAGACTGAGACATACACACCCTCGCACTCACGCCCTTAAGGCCGCCACAGGCTGCGGCGCACGGTTACTTGTCACACATGGCTTTAGCTTTGTTCAATACGAGCTGTCATACATATTAACACATAGCGGGCCACGCGCACGTTAGGCATGGCTGCGTAGCTATATGACGTCAGACGCACATGCGTGGCTTGCCGCGGCTGCGCCGCACGAGCGCACATAAGGCCGAATAACTAAATTACGACGACAAAAATATAAAAAAATATTTTTTCTAAACTAACCACAAATACATTCAAAACGTTCTGTACAAACCAGTCCACAATGGAGAGTAAAAATATATTTTTTTAATCCAATACAATAGCCTGTGCGTGCGCGTAAAGTCAATAACTTTTACATGGCCCTGCGCGGCCCTTACCGTTTAAATACGCCTGAATTGTTGAAGGAGTTACCGCGCTCGTACTATATTTAAAATTCAATGTTTTTAATATGGATATGAAAGTGTCAGGTATGTACTTTAATCTGCAGTTTTTGATAACATAATAGTTGTTCGTAGTATAGATATAATGTAACTTTTACGAAACACTATTTTGGTTTTAAAAAAAAACATTTACTTTTGCTAGAGTTACAAACAAAGTTCCACAGAGTACCATGACTTCTTTTTACTAGTTCGAAAATATACCTTAAAGCTAATATGAAAAAATAAAACACACGTCCCCCTGAGTCCCCCCTTTGTTAAATTGAGCGCGTTCTTTGCAGAGAGTCGTGGTGACCCCGCTCTGAAGGAAATTAAGATTAGGTGGAAAAAAATATTTACAGTTTTAAAAATAAACAGTTTTAAAAGTTATCGTCATTGCCGTGGAATGAATAGTTATTACATTATATATTGGACAATGTCATTGATTTTCAAAACAATTTACAAAACAATTAAAACTTGTAAACAAAAAGGTTTGTTTCGAAGCTTTTGACGAAGTGTACTAGCGTTTTAATAGCAAGCACATTAAAGGGCTCGATTAAAACCTGAATATCCCGGAGATAGAACCACCACAGTTTCCATGATCAGCACAAAAGCATTCGTAGCAAAAGATGCGAAGCAGGCCAAACAGATTTTTCGAAGAAAGTTGTCATCGCAGTAATCAAAGACATGTTAAACTGTTTCTATCAGGTCTTAGTTCTGAAGAACTTTGATGCATAATCAATCTTAGTGAAATCAGGCAAGGGAACTACAGACCAATTTGTGAAATTAACATCCAATATTTGCCCAATAGTTTGAAAAAAAAATATAGTAGTGTGTGATACGTCATCCTCTGCTACTTTAAAACCGTTCAGCTTTAGGTTGTATCGTGAATCTTGGGTTGATTAAAGAAGAAAATATTACAATGGCACTTGGAGCAAAAGGTAAACGGACTGATCTATCCCTCATATTATGTGATAGAAAAGGCAAAATGAAGTGTTACCCGCCAAATATAAAAATATCGAAAAAGAGACTGTTGTGCAACCGCTGGATCTACCGATACACATACACATCTGCTAGATCTACACATACATACTACACAATATCGCTTCAGGAAAACATAGAGAATCAACATAAATAATAACAGATTTATCCGGATATTATTATCACGGATTCTATTGTGACATTATGACAAATACGCGGGAGAAACAAAAGAATATAAAACACAATTCAATGAAGTTGTATTAAACATGGTAAGACTGCCTTTTTTATGTGTTGGTGATGATGATGATAAGGATGATGAAGATGTGAATGTATTATATGTGGATTTTTATCAAAACTGCTTAATATGTTCCAATATTACTATTATTTTGTATATTTTGAAATGCAGAAATAATTTCATATGATTAAAAAACGAATACTATGAGCATATAACCCCAACTAATCACAACTAGTTATTTTTTAAAAAGATAATAATAATTATTATTATATATATTGTAACAAAAACTGCTTTTTCCGTGACATTTCTTTCGCGATTCATGCTTTTCCGTGTGCAGATCCATGTAATTACATGTTTCGGTGTCATTTGCACACGTTTTCTGGCGTCTCTACTATTTTTCCGAAGTTTTCTGCTTCATTTTCGTAACGTCGTAATTAAGTCACAACTTGACTTAAAAGTCGACTGTAAAAGTCGTAAAAACCGTTTTCTGACGTTTAAGAAGGTGTCGAACGCTACGGTTACGACAATGACGTCTCTATTCTCGTTGGTTCAGGCGGAAACGTCAAAAGGTCAAATCACTCGTGTCTTTCGGGGTTGACTTCAGCGCCTTTTAAAAATGGAGATTTTGTGTGATTTTGGAGTCTGGAAGCGTAGGCGTAAGAGAGGCTGAGCATCGGCGTCGCTGCCGACGAGGATAGCGCGGCGCAGTTTCCTTTAAATTCATGTAGTTCTTGTTCTTTTTCTGCTAAGCGATTATTGTCCATTTTTTTTTGCGGTTAGCACATGGCGGCGTATCGACTTTCTAACCGGGTTTTTTCCTTGGCTTCAGACGGGCGGGCGAGCACCTCTATTTTTATACGAATTATTATCTATAATCCACCTGTAAAGCATCAACTGCCGTAGCGTGGCGGCCTGCCTCTTGGAGCATTTTTGAGATCGGAGTATTCAGATTCCGGACCTACCTACTGTCAACTTTTGGAAGATATTTATATACTGCTGTGCTGTGAAGATATTTATGCATCGTGTGCCTTGCACCTTCATCCATTTTGCTGCGCTCGTTTTTTGCTGTGCCCGTGAAGAAGCAGAATAAAGAACGCTGAAAAGAAGCAACGTGTTCTCATTTCTTTTTTTTACAGCTG